>JARHVA010000747.1:4167500-4557500 GCA_037957365.1 Torreya grandis
CTTCAGTCTAGTATGAAGATTGGGTACTTGCATGTGAAAGTAGGTAACTCTATATTAAATTTTGAAATCTCCTATTCCAATCTATTGGCCTACCATACCCCAATGGATGTCAACTCTATTATGAGGCCAAATGTGGAGTTTGAGATTTGATTATAAATATAAGATGTGCTTAGATATGAATGACATATTTAAGTGTGATTTTTAATTTTGATTTTGCCTTTTATTTAATTATTTAGCTTTTAACTTTTATGGCTTTTTCAATTCCTCCTCCATATGGATTTAGAATAACTAGTCATTAGTGATAAAATTGACAAACACAAATGAGATGTAGGCTTTGGTTATATGAGACAAAATATCTAGATATATTGACATTTATTCTTAAACAATTAAGCTTACCTAAAAACTTTCATGTGATCTCAAGTCTTAACCTTATGTTTACTTAGTGTGAACAAGAAAATAACAAGAAATAGATGAAGATCAAAAGATATCTATGTATGTGGTGATACATCAAGAAGTATGTTTGTTAACTGATAATATGGTAAAGACAGGATAATTAATGGATGTGGGTTTAATAAACATGTCACAATAATAAATATCTTGTTCTTAAAAGACAAAACAAGCATAGGACAAAGAATTTTGATGAAAAATTAAACCATACAAAAATAAATTAAACCATAATAATAATAATGCATGAGATATTCATTTTAAACTAAAATATGCAAAATATAAAATAAAATAACCCATGAGACATAATAAATCATAAAAACATCCATATATACTCATAAATCAAATCCAATTCATATAATAGTGTGATAAATAATGTGATAGAACACCATGATGTGTTGACAAATACTGATAAATCTCAATGCAAATATCATCCATAACATTTGACACATCCTTATGTAATTGACTTATTATGTTCATTGGAGTCTTGCCAATAATTGTAGAAAGTCATGAAAGACTTCCTACCATATCATCTCTATAGAAAATGTAGGTATTCTAGAATCAATATGATTCACCTGAAGTACCTCCTGTGTGGGATACTCAATGTAAGAAAAAGGTGTTAGAATGTGAATGGTATATTCAGATATATGTAAAGGTGTAGGATGTGGAAAAGGAATATCCTTTGTATGTGAATGAATTTAATCATGAGGACAATTTGGTGAAGGAATAAGCCATGGAAAATCCTAATAAATCTATTGAATCACTCGATATCTATTAGTATGGTGTATAGTGCATTGATTCTAAAGACAATAAACATACCCATATTGAGGAATATACATTGGGAGTAACTTTGGAGGTGGTAGACTCTTGTTTTTTGGATTTTATATAGCTAGATGTAGTGTATGAATCTATTTACTAAGCTATCAATAATTAGTATAAGAATGGTTATATGTACCATGATAACAACAAGTACAACTAGTAGAAAATGGTGATGGTCATCTATCTATGGTAGCAAAAGAATATGCCTAATACTATTGGTGTGCACTATAATCCTTGGCCTAATGATCAGTAACTCTATGGATCTCATAATAAGTCTCATATACCCATTATGATAATAAAGGATCAAGCTTAGGAAAGTGTAGTATGCCATTACCAATAGGAGAATTTAGAATAAAATCAATGTTAGGTTGAACCACATCAATGGATGACCTTGCAGAGGGTTGAAGTAGTATAGATGACATATCTAGAGGGAATAAGCAAGAAAGATAATTATATCTAGTAAATTGATATAGTCATGTTATGGCATAGTTATAAGCATACTCCAAAGAGGCTCAATAGTGATTGGAGGAGTAGTGTGTGTGTGTGTGTGTTATATCTCAGACCTATGAACATCAAAAGAACTAATATCAGGTAATACAACAAGAGAAGGAACTACAAGAATAAAACTAAGATAATTCTATAAAGAAGAATCATATCTAAGTATCTATGCATATTTTGTTAAGTTGTGGAGCTAAAAGCTTCACTGATATGCAAAAGTGGAGGTTGCTAGGTTACACAGTAACCGACATCAGTCAGATCCAATCGACATCGGTTAGGGGTCGACCGACACCGACAGGCATCAATCAAAACCAGTTGAGGGTCGATCAACATCGATCAGGGGTCAGCCAACATCGGTCATCTGTAGACTGACACTGACTTCTATGTGTCTGCACGCATTTCCAGAATTATATTTGTTCTAATTTTAGGTGAACAATTAGTTTGCATGTAAAGACTAATTTTAGTCTTGAGTTTGCTTTTCTAATTATTATTTGTTTTGGGATCTATTTAAGAGACCCATGGGGCTATATTGTAATAAGGATGAGATCCTCTAAGTGTAAGATGTAGAAGGTCTGCAAGAGTGCAAGATCAGGAAGATCTACATGGTAAGCAAGGTCAATTAGATCTGCAAGGTGCAAGATCAAGAAGATCTGTTGTGTGTATGTAAGGTAGGAAAAACAACCATTGAGTTGATTGTCACTAGAAGGTACTGGTAGTAGGAAACAACAACCATTGGGTTGATTGTCACTGACTGGTGGAGGGAACAACTCTATGTTGAGTTGGTTGTAATTGATTGTGAGAGAGAGAACTCTTGAGGGAGAATTACTATACGCCCAAGAGGTGTGGGAAGAAGAGTGAGATTTCTTCATTGTATTTCCTTCTGGAAGAGTGTAATACAGATTATATTATTTTTCATAACTCATATTCTTTGTTGTTTCTAAATTCTAGTTACTTATTACTTCTAGTTTAATTCTGTGTTTAGTTGTTTATACAAAGGTAATCAATTGTACTCTCAGAGTAGAGTAGGGGATCTTGATAGTTGGTATCAGAGCTTGGTTCACTAACACCTTGGTTTCAGAGTGTGTTAAGTGTTTGTTGATTACAGGTCACTCACAAGGGTTTTTGTTTGAGTGGGAGTAAAGCAATGGCAGAAGAAAGTAAGCTAACAATGCAGAAATTCAATGGCAAGAATTATCAATTATAGAGAATGCTAATAGAAGATTATCTGTATCAGAAAGATCTATACTTGATAGAAAGGCTCTTGGCAAGATGAAGAATGGAATATATGCAAGATGAAGAATGGAATATTCTTGATAGAAAGGCTCTTGGCACTATAAGGTTGAGCCTGGCATCGTCTGTGATTTCCAACTTATCACAGGCAAAGACAATGGTAGAGTTAATGGAATCTTTGGCAAATTTATATGAAAAACCCTCAGCTTCGAATAAGATATTTCTTATGAAGCAATTATTTAATTTGCAAATGTAGGAAGGTGGATCGGTATATAGTCATCTTAGTGATTTCCATGGATTAGTAAATTAGTTAATTTCAGTCAAAATAGTTTTTGATGATGAAATTAAGGCTCTCTTAATCTTATGCTCTTTACCTGAAAGTTTGGATAGTTTGGTAATGGCAGTTAGTAATACTGCATCTACTTCAAATATCTTGAAAGTTGATGATGTTGTTAGTGTAATCTTGAATGAAAAAATTCACAGGAAAAGCACAGGGGAAACATCAAGTAATGCTTTAAGTGTTGAAAGCAGCGGAAAGCAAAGAGAGAAGAGCAAGCAAGGGAAATCAAAGTCAAAGATAGGTAGTAGATCCAAATCTAGAAATGGAGGTATAACCTACTGGAATTATGGAAAGAAAGGGCATGTAAAGAAAGATTGTTGGTTGGTAGAAGATCATCATGAAGGAAATAAAGAAGCAAATGATGCAGGTATTGTTGCACGGGATGCTCTTATATGTTCCTTGGATAAAGTAGAATGTTGGGTTTTAGATTTTGGTGCCTCTTTCCATGTAACCCCAAATAGAGAATTTTTCCTGATTATGTCCATGGAGACTTTAGAAAGATTTATTTAGGGGTTGGTGAGCCTTGTCAAATTGTATGCAAAGGAAAAGTGTAGCTAAAATTGCAGACTGGCAACATATGGGTGTTAAAGGATGTCATGCATGTTCCCATCCTGAAGAGGAGTCTAATTTTTGTAGGAAAGTTGGGTGATGAGGGTTGCACAGTAACTCTCACAGTGGAATCTTGGAAAGTTTCCAAGGGTGCACTTGTATTAATAAGAGGTAAGAAAGTAAGTACACTTTATCTATCTACTTATATTACTGATTCTCCTTTTGTTTTATCTACTTCAGATGTAGATGCAAAGATGTGGCTCTATAGGCTTGGTCACATGAGTGAGAAGGGAATGGATGTTCTTAAGTCAAAAGGTATGCTTTTAGATTTGATAGATCTAGATTTTTGTGAGCATTGTATTTTTGGGAAACAGGTGAAAGTGAGGTTTCTCACAACTGGGTCAACAAAGAAGAAGCACAGGTTGGAGCTTGTTCACACAAGGGTGTGGAGACCAGCTCAGGGAGCTTCTATTAGAAGATCACAATGTTATGTTTCTTTCATTGATGATGCTACAAGGAATGGGTTTATTGCATAAAGAGGAAATTTGATGTTTTTGACATATTTAAGAACTGGAAAGCCTTGGTTTTCAAGGAGAAAATGATGGACAGAGATCAGCTCAAGAGGCTGAATATTTTTGAGTAGGGTAATGTTGATTTAGATAAGGTTATGATTCAAAATGAGCTCACAGGTAAAAATCATCACTCACAAGAAAACACAAATATCGATGTCAATCAGGTGAGAATCGACATCGAACAGGCAGGAACTGATGTCAGTCCAATGGAGACCAAAGTCAGTGATGTTGGGCAGGTTCAAGCAGGAATCGACGTCGATCTGGTGGAGACTAAAGTCAGTGATGTTGGGTAGGTGGAAACTGACATCAGTTAGGTAAGAACCAATGTCGGTCAGGTTGGTCACATGAAATTGACATCGATCGGGTGTAGACTGAGAGATGACTAGGATCGGTCACTGTTAGAATGAAATTTGGGTGGATAGCAAGCTGTCAATGAGTCTAAAATGCCCATGAGGAGGTCTGAAAGGGTAAGTAAGCCTCAAATTTTTTATTCCCCTTCTTTATACTACTTGTTGCTTGTTGATGGTCGAAAACTAGGAAGTTTTAAAGAGGCAATGCAGGAAGAATCCAAAAAATAGTGGAAGCATGGCATGAATGAGGAAATTGATTCCTTGGAAAAGAACCAAATGTGGGATTTGGTAGAGTTGCCAGCCAGAAATAAAGCACTAAAAATGAATGGATTTACAGGTTAAAGAAAGGAGAGAATGGACAGGTGAGACAGAAGGCCAAGTTATATGGTCTTGAGCAAGCTCCAAAATAGTGGTATTTGAGGTTTGACAGATTTATGACAGAGCATGGCTTTAGTCAATGTCAATGTGACCATTGTGTTTATTTTACTAAGTTGGATAATGATAGCTACATTATCCTATTACTGTATGTAGTGTATATGCTTGTTGCAGGCTCACACATGTAGGGAATTACTGAGCTAAAGGTAAAAGTAGCTCAGACATGTGCCAGGAAGGATTTAGGAGGATCAAAGAAAATCCTTGGCATGAGTATTTCTAGAGACAGGGAAAATCATAGGTTGATTTTGTCTCAAGAGGATTATGTGAATAAGGTAGTGGAGAGGTTTGATATGCAGGATGCAAAACTGATAAGTACACCTATGGTTGGACAGTTCAAGTTGAGCAAAGAACAGTGTCCTAAATCACATGATGAGGTTGGGTACATGGTATGTACTAGACCTGATATTACCCAAGCAGTGGGAGTTGTTAGCAAGTTTATGGCCAATCCAGGAAAGGAGCTTTGGAAAGCAGTTCAGTGGATTCTCAGATATCTGAGAGGGACTAGCAATAGGCATTTATGCTATGGAGGGTCAAACACTTCTCTACATGGGTATGTAGATTTAGATATGGCAGGTGATTTGGATGGCAGGAGAAGCACCATAGGATATGTGTTCATTGTTGGTGGAATGGTGGTTAGCTGGATTTTAGAGTTGCAGAAGGTTGTTGCAGTCACGGTGGCTAGCAAGGATAAGAACCCTGTTGATATGTTAACAAAGCCGATAACAAAGGAGAAGTTGAATCTTCATTCAAATTTTGTTGGTCTTCAAGATTAAACTTGAACATGGAGACACAAGCCAGAAACAAATTAGAGGATTTATAGGTATAGGTACAGGTGCAGCTATTTATCTCCAAGTGGGAGATTGTTAAGTTGTGGAGCTAAAAGCTTCACTGATATGCAAAAGTGGAGGTTGCTAGGTTACACAGTAACCGACATCGGTCAGATCCAATCGACATCAGTTAGGGGTCGACCAACATTGGTAGGCATTGGTCAGAACTAGTTAGGGGTCGATCGACATTGATCAGGGGTCGACCGGCATCGGTCATCTGTAGACTGACATTGACTTCTGTGTGTCTGCATGCATTTCTAGAATTAGATTTGTTCTAATTTTAGGTGAACAATTAGTTTGCATGTAAAGACTAATTTTAGTCTTGAGTCCACTTTTATAATTATTGTTTGTTTTGGGATCTATTTAAGAGACCCATGGGGCTGTATTGTAATAAGGATGAGATCCTCTAAGTGTAAGATCTAAAAGGTCTGCAAGATTGCAAGATCAAGAAGATCTACATGGTAAGCAAGGTCAATTAGATCTGCAAGGTGCAAGATCAAGAAGATCTGTTGTGTGTATGTAAGGGAGGAAAAATAACCATTGAGTTGATTGTCACCAGAAGGTACTAGTAGTAGGCAACAACAACCATTGGGTTGATTGTCACTGACTGGTGGAGGGAAAAACTCTGTGTTGAGTTGGTTGTAATTGATTATGAGAGAGAGAACTCTTGAGAGAGAATTACTATACGCCCAAGAGGTGTGGGAAGAAGAGTGAGATTTCTTCATTGTATTTCCTTCTAGAAGAGTGTAATACAGATTGTATTGTTTCTCGTATCTCATATTCTTTGTTGTTTCTAAATTCTAGTTACTTATTACTTCTAGTTTAATTTCGTGTTTAGTTGCTTATACAAAGGTAATCAATTGTACTCTCAGAGTAGAGTAAGGGATCCTGACATATTTAGCTTGAGAAAATCCATCTAAATATGGATTGTTTAAGGAATATCCATCATCATAATCAGGAGTATAAAGGTCAATAGTAGATGTATTAATTATTTTATCAATAAAGATGCATGGTGAATAGAATTCCTAATTTTTACTAGGGTAACCATAATTTTATGACATGGTTGTCGATGAGATCAAGGTCATAAAGGAGGTAATTGAGTGATTATATAGGAAAGAGATTAGAAGTTTTGATTTTTAGCCTACTTCATTTTTTTCATCGTCATCTGAATATTAAAGGTTAGGTGGTATGTTTTTTGATTAATTCATGATGACCATTATAACTTTTAGTCAAGTTGATGGGATAATTGAAACATTGTAATTCATAAAATGGGATGCTAGGTAAGGGTTCTAGGGTGGGTATTTTGAAAACACCTATTTCTTAGAATTGTTCAAAATTCCAAGGATTCATATCATCTTGAATATTGTATATGGAACCATTATAGGTAAATTTAATACATTGACATGATGATGAGGCAAATTCTCTCATATAGTGTGTCTAAGGTTGACCAAGTAAGATATTATAAGAGAGTGGAAAGTTAAATATAATGACTTTCACATGTATCATGACTGGGGTAACTATGATAGGAAGACAAACACAACCTAATAAAGGCATTTATATTTTGTCATAACCTTGACATGTACTTCACATGGATTTAATATTTGCATTTAGATTATATAAGTGTTTTAATAAAATCAAGGGAATTAACACAAATTCTTGATCCTTCATCTATTAAAGCTCATTTTAATTGGATATCTCCTATTTTTAAACTAATAAATAATGGTGGGTCATTCACACAAAGCAATATTTCATCAGGAATCATGAAATATATAGGAAATTTGAGTCAAAGAGAAGTGTCCACTATTTCATCAACATGGATAAACATTTCTTCACATTATTGAAGGATGTTATCTTCATATCCTAATAAAGTAGCTTCTTTCCCCATGGGTGGGAGGTTGAGGGATGTTCATTTCAAATAATAATTGCATTAGTCAACTATGATGATGAGGTGAATTTCACATAAGTTATAAGAAAGGAATCTGAGAGGGAGATGTGAAAGTTCCACTATAGGATCCCATTCATCATAACCCATTAGAGTATTTTTGGATAAAGGTGCATAATGTTGTAATAAATCCTTTGAAATTAGGTTGGAAGTTCATTGTAATTTATGTTGATAAGGTATATTTGTTTTATATCTGGGTAATATGGGTTGACTATTTGAAGGTACTTGTGTTATCTTAAGCGATGTGGTTGTATCTTTGGTAGTTTTTTGTGTTTAATAGAAGAAATACTAGTCACTTAAGGTATTTTAGTTATAGGGGGATTAGATCTTATATCAATGGTATGATTTTGGGTATTGTTAATTTACATTGTTGGAGTTGATATTTGCATGCTTGTTGGTTCTTCATGCCCCAGTTCTATGAAATGGGATGGGTAAGAGTCATAAACAATGCAAAACTTTGGAAAATTATTATAGTTAGAAGATGTTTATTGATTAATATAATAAACTACTCTCCTTATGTTATTCATGTTGACAACATTCTCATTTTTAATATTAGGATCTAGACTACTTTCAACATTATTGGTAGTAAGAGGTTGATTAGTGTTATCTTGATGGTTAGGAAGAGGATCCTTGTAAATGGATAAGCAAGCATTGGCTTGATTTAGAATTAATTTTTTGTTTTAGTTTCATGAGCCTTAGTTTCTATTTCATAAGCTTATTTATGTTTAAGTATACATGATTTCTGATAAAATTTGGGCCCAAGGAGATAATCCAAAGAAAAATTTCATAATTGGTGACAAGTTTTATGAGAATAACCCCAACTTGCATGAAACCAACAAAAATATGGGGATTGTACAAGTTTTTAATAGGGTGTGTATTATTGATATCTCATGGGGAAGGTCTTGGAAGATACTTACAAATTTCTACTAACAAAATAGGTTTATGCACATCCATACTATTCCCTTGAGAAAATGTGGAACTAGGATGAGAATTATTATTATTTAGAGGATTATTTTCCATGGCATTATTTGGAGCAATGACTTAGCTAGTGTGTATGGAGACATAAATATTTGTAACACCATCATTCATTGCATGTTTATTTTTAAATTTCAAAATCATTCAAGTTCCTATTGAAGGGTGTGAAGCTTAAATTGACATATAAGGAAGTCTTGATGTTTATCTTGGTTGAGGGTCTCTTCCAAGGATTTTAGAGAAAGGGTCCTAACATGATATTATAGTTTAGGATGAAGAGCGTTAGTGAATAAATGGAATAGGTTCACATCTAACATATTGTGCTTGAATTCATTAGATAAGGATTTCCATCATTTAATGAATACTTGTGTCATTTCATAATCTAATTTTTTACAATTGATAAAGTGGGATAAGTTATTTTTTGGAAGATCACTAGTTTGGAATTCTTGGACCAAAACATTGACTAAGTCCTCCAAGATAGTATGGAATGAGTTTTAAGTTGGTTATACCAATCTAAAACATCACCTAAAAATGTTTTAACTAAAAATTTGGTAGTGATGAAACTATTAAGTTTAACCCAATCTTTATATAGATTTATGAAGGTTTTCAAAAGCAAAGTTGGATTTGTGGATCCATTACACGTGATAGTAGGAAATATTCCTCCTATGTCAGTGTTTGAAATTTGAAGAACAAGAGGTTCATTTTTTATGTCTTTAATAGTTTTGTTAACAAGTGGGGGTTGTGGTATAAAGTTACCATGTGAATCTATAAGGGAAGGTGAGGGTGTATAATGATTTTCCATTCCCCAATTAGTAGGTTTATGTTAGTTTTGGATATGAAATAATTGGTTTTACATTTGAATCATTTGGTTGGAATTATTATTTTGAAAATTAGTGATTTTTTTAAGAATTTATAACAATAATTGATTGGTTTGAATGCTATTTTGGATATTAAAAGTGACACTAGATGTATTATTATTATGTGAGGTATTAAGGGTTTGATATGCATTAGTAACATGAGAAAAAATAGTAGTAGATGTATTTTGAGTTGTATGGAATTGGGTATTAGTGTGGGTGTTTGGATTAGTCCCACTAAAAGTCACACCCACCATAATTGTATAAATACTTGGCATGGAGGTAAAATAAGACATGGAGGATGATGTCATAGTATTATAGGGATACATGATAGAGGATAAAGGTGTGGAAGAAGTCATAAAATGACTTGCTCCAAATCTAGTGGAAAAGATAAGTGAAGGTGAATGGGGTTCTCCAATATAAGGTCCCATCATGAGGTTATAAACAACTATAGGATCCTTACTTCTATGTTGAGATTTTTCATTCATGAAGAGGATCATTCTAGCTATGTATTCAAGGCCACTTTCATCCTCTGCCATTTGATGTGGATTAGGGAGGAGTCCCATAGTTGGTAGTTCTAGTGGTAACATGGACATTGCTTTGATTCAAGTTATTCATCATAAAATATGTTATATTAAATTTATTATGATTAGTTAAACTTGTCATGTTAGTTTGATTTTGATTTATAACATCATCAAATAGATTTTACATGATGAAAACACTTACTAAAAGATAAAATAATCTTTAATATACTAGGTCGAGCTAGTCAACTTAGTTATATATGAAGGAAAGTAAAATTATCTATAAAATATTGGGTTGAATAGATCGACATAGTTATGTAGGAAAGAAAGTAGAATAATCTCTAAAATAATAGGTTGAGAAGGTTGACTTGGTTATATAGGAAGACAAATAGAATAGTCTGTAAATGACTAGGTTGAACAAGCTGACTTAGTTCTATAGAGAGAATTTTTTTAAAATGGTATGAGTCTAGATAATTTATTTTTGGTTACAAAAAGAAAAGAACTAAACACACAATTAACTAGGTCAAGCTAGTTAATTTAGTTACAAGACACAACACAAACCTTGTATCAATGCTAGCTAATATGAGTTTTACATACAACATAGAGTAGAATTAACTGATTACTCAAAAATAATATTAGGAAGTTATATGAAAGTGTAGGCTCCCAAAGATACTTGCTTTTTCATTAGATAGTGTTGTCCAAATAATTTAGAGCACTATGGAGAAATTATCATTTCCATAGTCCATTAAATACAATTTTAAAGGTAAGATGAAAGTAACTTATCAATGCTAATTGCTAACCGATACACCACACAAACAAAGAAATGGCTAGATTCCTAAGGTTCAATAAAGAGAAAGATCCTAGGTGTTTCCAAAATACCGTGAGGTAGGTGGAAAATAAATATTGTGTTTATCTATATAATATCACTATGAATATCCCTAAATACCATGATATATGTAAATTATAGATAAATATTGTAAATATACTATCGATTAGCCCTTCATGACAATAACTAAGTAGTTTGAAAAATTATTGGTACACAATTTCTAGGGAAAACTAAAATATGAAAAATAAGAGTAAAAATCGAAGTTTTTAAAGTTATTTTAAATTTTTTGAAGAGTAAATAAACACACATCCAATTAAAATGTATAATAAGTTTAATTACTATGAATGTACATTATTTCCTTTTTATTGAACTAGGATAAAAATAAACAAAACTAAGTTGAGTTGGTCGACTTAGTTGTATAAACAAAAAATGACAGAGTTGAGTTGGTTGACTCAATCTATTGAAATATAATCTAAAATAAACAAAATCGAGTTAGTCAAATTAGTTTTCTAAGTAGATAAAAACTATAGAACTAAGTCAACACAGTTAACTTAGTTGATTTTAAAAGTATAGTTTTATAGAACTGAAAAACTAATAAAAACAATACTAAAATTTGAATTTTAAAAAATAATGAGAAAATGAAATTGCTTCAAATTTGACATAAATTAATTACTGAGCTAGTTCAAGTGAAATTATAAATTTATATAGAGTTGACCAAGCTGATGTAGTAATTTACCTAAAGTTGTTGAGTTAATATTTTAAACTATGTTATCTAGATGGAATTTTGAACCTGTAGAGGTATAAGTAAAATAAGTGTTGAAGATTTATTGGTGTAACTATGTTATATATTTTTTCAACACATTTCAAATCAAAACTCATGATTCATCATCAGGAATAACCATGGTTATTCTTAATGATTAATCATGGGTTATGATTCATAATGCATCGAGTAAAAATATAGCACACTATTGCACCCATAAATCTTCAACACTTGTATGGACTATGGAAACATCAAAATATTATAAGTATAATATTTAGATAGAGTTTAGAACTGATAAATGATAAAACAAATAGAACTATGTCGATTATATTGACATAGTATATTGGAAGAAAAAATAAAAAATAAAAGAATAAAGCATATCGATTCAGTTAAATGTGAAAAGATGGGAAAAGAAACTATATTGATCAGATAAATATAGTTTTCCAAAATTAGTAATTATAAACAAAGAAATCTAAACAAAATTGATAGGATCACCTTAGTTATAAAACCTACAAAAATATGCCCTAACTAATTCGATCAAGTTGATGAATTTGTAAAAACCTACACACAAAGTGGAATGAAGTTTATTGGGTCAACTAGGTATTAAAAACTTGTGCACAATATTAAACTAGGTTGACAAGGTCAATCTAGTTATATTTAGAGAAAAATAAGAATTATACAAGGTATAGATTCATGTTGGGTTCACTAGAATGTATGCAAGTGAAACTAGACAATTCTATAACTTATCTTACTCAATAATATAAAAGCTCAAAGAAGGTAATCAACTAACAAGTATGCTTGAAAATACATTTAAATTAGGGTCATGACTAATAATGGATCCCTTAAACCTACACTAATGGATCCATTATCACACTATGGCAAATAAGAGGTTTCTAAGGCCTCTAGTCAATTTTTATCTTGTGATAACCCTATCTAGATTTTATGATTGTAATAATATTAATTGAACTAATCTACTAAACAATTATGCAAGTTAATCTAGTAAATGCATATGCTAGCTAATCTAGTACTCACAAAATCTTTTGGTATAAATGGAGAAGAGAATAAACATGTAAAGATAAATCTATTTATATCATAGAAATGATTTAATCATGGAGAGATACAATCCAACATATATTAAATCTACGACATTTACTTATCAAAATATGAAGGGATATAAATATATTTACATTTGTTGAATTGAAATTGTAGTGATTTAATATCTCCCTTGGCCAATGGTGCTTTGAAACAAGTTATTTTAAGCTTATAAGGATCACAAGGATAAATCAACTCTAAGTTACAAGACCTCTCCTATGCATTCAAGACTTCCATAAGACAAGTGATACTTCTCCAAGGAAAAAAACCTAAGCAATGAAACTTCCTATTGATTGTATAATTATATTTTCAAGTAGTAATGATGCAGAATTGATTCTTCCTCTATTATAAATGAAATGAAATAGGGTATAAATAGCAATGGATCGACCCTAAATCCTCTTGAAATTTTAGTTGACACAGTCAGCTCAATCAACCTTGTTGGGCTAAAAATAAAGTTGTTAGGTCTTGAACTATGTTGGCTTACACCAACATAGTTCCATAATATATGATAAATCCCAAAATGGGGTTGACCCAGTCAACCTAGTAGGAGACATGATAAAAAGAGGTTTTTAATTAAGGGTTATTTTGGGTAGTAAGCTACTTAGGAAAATGTATAAATGAGGTTTCAATATTTAGGGAAATAGATAGGAGTAGCTTGTATTAGTTTTAAGTGGTGGTATAGGGTTTAACAATCTTATGAATCACCAAAGGTATGACAATCCCTTTCCTGATACACCCTTTAAACCATACACTCAAAGATATTGAGATTTTATGCGTTTTTGTAAGATAGAAAGTATCGGTACCTGATAAAGGTGTATACAAAAATTACTTTATCCTTATAACTACCAATTTGAAAATCAATTTTACATTGCTCATTAACTAACATTTGATGTCCCTTTTGAAGCCAATATACTTTATACCATGTAGGATGTGTCAATATTTTCAATCTTAGTTTTTCAACTATTTTTGAAGAAACCAAGTTATCTATACTATCACTATCAATGATAACTTTACAACATTTACCTTTTGATTTGCACGTAGTCCTTTATCAAGTCTTCCTTTGGGATAGTTCTTTCACCTCCTTATTTGGATTTAGTATTACTCGCATAATCAATAATGATTCTACCATTTTAGGTTCTTCCATATGTGATGGTGATCCCACACTTCTTTCATCAACTTAAACAACTTGATTATTGCTTTCAATTCTTGTATGGTTTGTTTTTGGATTCTCAGGACATTTATATGACCTATGGCCACCATACTTAGTACATTTGAAATATTTTACCTAAAATAATTATTTTATGCCTTTTGTATATGGAATTATTCCTCTATATGAATAAACTCCTATTGTACTATTTTATTGACTTTGAGAGCTACTTACTTCTTCATTATAAACCTATAACTGACTTCTACCACATTGATGTCTTCTAGCTCTAAAATTTATTCCTTCTCCTCTATATTATTGAGTTTGTCTTCTAAACAACTTCTCTTCTTCCTTGAGACCAAATTGATAAGCCTCTTCTACTAAATCTAGAGATAATAAATTGATTTCATTTTGGATATTGAACTTCAAACCATGGATATAACTTGTTATTTTCTCAACATCCTCTTTTACATGATCAGCTCTAATTCTAATCTTTTAGAATTATCGAGTGTAGTCCTTTAAACTCATGTATATTTACTTCAATTTTTAGAGTTTATTGAAAAAATTTGTATGGTAGTCTATAGGGATGAATTTTGATTTGATTTTTTTCTACCATTTTGTCCCATGACTTGATTTTCTTTTTACCTCTTTTCTTTATTTCCTCTTGGACACTATCCCACCAAAGAGATTAATGTACCTTAAATATAGTACAAATAAAATTAACATTATTATCTTCATTAATTAATTTATAATCAAATTATTTATACATTTTATTTATCCAATCCATAATTTTTTCAACATATAGACTACCTCCAAATATTAGAACCTCTAATTTGGGCTTAGATCCTGCTCCTGTGATTGCCTTTAAGATTCTTTCATATGTTGTTTCTTTATCTTCTTCTACAACCTATTTTTGTGATTCTTCCTCTCTATCACTCACATCACCTTTCATTTTATCTATTATTTTATCAATTTATATTTCTTCTAAATGCACTTTCAAATTTCTCATATCTTCCAACAATACATCTCTTGGTTATCTTCTTAGACCTCCTCTAGTCTACCTCTAGTTGCTCCTATAAGTTCCATTTTTTCAATTTATTACAAGTTTATTTTTCACAACATTATCTTAAATCTTCTTATTTAATTATATTTCTATTTATATCACCTTTAATAAAACCAAAATCCTGCTCTGATACCAAAAATGAAGAGACTAAGGAAGATTAGACCTTGCAACTTGCTTAAGAGAGAGATAATCATGCCTAATATATTATTGACTTTTTTTTTTTTTAAACAAGGTTTTTTAATACTAAAATAACCTATTACACATTAATTTCATGTTATCTCAATTCAACATACTGATTTATACCTTTATCCAAACTTGAAAATGCAAGAAAAGGTGGAAACAAGTTATCTAGACCTTATTTCTAGGACTGTAAAATTAGTTTATTTAATAGATTTATCTATATATATTTGAGTAAATTTAAAAAAAAATTAAAACCTCACATTATCCTTCATACAAATTTCTACAAATTTTAATTGCATTTGGTTAGGTCATTTTTGATTTATAGTGTTTTTAGTGCTCTAAATAAGCCTTGTTTTAGACCTGTAGTCTAATATTTTTAAATATATTGAGATGTAGGAATAAAAAAATATTTAAAATAATTTAAAACATTAAAAAATATCCTAACACACCTTTATATTAAATTTCATGCAATTTTAATGCTTTATTTTTAAGTTATGATGATTTTAGTACACTAAATCCTTAGTTTAGGATCTTTTGATAGTCATAGGGCATCAAGCTAACTTTTATAAAAAATTAAAAATTTAAAGAAAAATTTAAATTATTTTTAGTCATATTAAGACTTAAACACTCCTCTCTGACTCTATCAATCACTTTGGTACCTTAAACAATATCAAAACATAATAAAAATAAATTTTCTTGACTATAGAAGCACTTTTCTTGACTACAAAAAAATATATACTTTGTCTTGAAGATTGTAACATGAATGAATACTATTCCAAAGTGAAAAATATTATTCTTCAAAAAAATCAAATTCATGTAATCTTAGATATAATTTGAATAATGGAACTCATTAATGCAACATTTTATTATTTTTGAATGAAAAACATATTACACAACCATATATATACTTTATTTTTAGAACTCTTCTTTTTCTTCAAATTTTGGAGTTTATTAGTATTTATTATTTTTTTTACTATAATTATCACATAATAATATCTCTATTCATCTTCCCTCTTATATTTTCTTCATGGTTTTTCATCTTTTCTAAAACTCTGCCAACTTGCATAATGTTGACCAGTTTTCGCTCACAGGCCAAAATTGTTCACCTTCCTTCTGCACTGTTCGAAGGGAATTGTTCCAGAGGGCATGAGTTTTGCCATTGTTTCTCTATTTGGTTTAGTTCAATGGAAAAGGTTTGATTCAAATCCAAGATGTTCAACTTCAACGGTTCAATGAAGTTCATCGGCCTTCTTTAGAATTGGCACGCATTAGTTGAACCTTGAACCATTGAACCAATATTTGGTTCAAAGGATTTGGTTCAAGGGTGGGTCCTTTACCAAAAGGGAGTATTCAAAAGTCAAAGTGCCCTAGCGGAGGGTAGGCATGACAAAGGAAAGGGCCTGAGCCACTTCAACGGACTAAGGCGGAGTGAGCGGACAAATTTTTGCAGACTTTTGTCTGCGGGAAAATGCCCACGGACAAAGTTTGCAGAATTTCAAAGCAAGCCCACAGTCAAGCCGACCCAAGATTTTCACCTGGGGAAATTGTATACGGGACCCAATAGTTAAAATCCAAAGTAAGATGCCCACAAAGAACCGATAAAGGATTCGATAGTGATGCCACGTGGACCCAATGACGTCCCGGTGGCCGTCAAATTCAGCATAACGGTTTAGCCGTTAAATTTCAAATGATGATGCTAAAAAAAAGCTGTCAATTTCAAGAAGATAGAATGTCCATTGGTTTTCAAATCATGATGGCTGAGGGGGCATCAAATTTGGTGAAATAGAATAACCGTTTGTTTTCAAAAGGGAAAATGCTAACTGAGAAACAAGCTTAAGATCAAGCGACCCGCCAGTATATTTGCCCAAGGAGCCAAGCGGCTAAAAGAGACAAATTCCAAGTGGCAAGCAAAGATGATAGGGCAGGGGGCAGTTGAGTGATCCCAGTGGCATAGACAAAATGCATTTACTACCTAATGGCGTAAAGAATGAATTGGACAAAGTAGCAAGCAAAGGATGAATGAATAATTAAGTCCAACTGGCACAAAATGGGGAGGCGTCTTTGGAAAGTGAGATGGCACCCACAAAATTGATCATTTAGAATGATAGTGGATAGCAGTGCAACTATTTCCTCTATCTCACATTAAATTCAAAGGCAAACCGTGTAAGTTACTTAAGCAGGAAATGCAGGTCTCGAGCAGGCAAATGGACAGCTCATTAGTTTTTAAGTGACTTGTTTTTTTTTCAAAGGGACACGTATGCCACTTGTAAAATCAGGAGCACCACATGGGCCTCTTCGCTTCCCATATATATTCATCACTTTTTCATTTTGTAGATATCTTTTCACAAATTTTGCAAAGCGAAGCTCTACTAAAATTTCCACCTAAAACTACAAATACAATATTTTACCTCTTTCTTGAATAGATATCTTGTGTATGCCTTGAGTGTTAATCTATGTTTAGTCATTATCTTTGATGTTGTCACAAGTCCAACATCAACACACCAGCTATCTACAAGGTGCCATCTGTAGCTAATAGGAGAAGAGTTCTACTTTGGAGTGCAGAACAGAGGGGATCATCTACAGAGTGCTTCTCACAACACCTTTAGTGAACCTTCCCTTTTTTTTGTATCTTTCATTTTTTACCTCCCTGTCAAGTTTGCAGATTGTTTCTTTCATCAAGAGTGAAGCGTATAAGTGTGTTGTCTAATTTTGAGAGTGGATGTGTGAAGGTCAACCTTTATTTTGGTGCATCACCTCTTTTAGAGTAGGTAGTTTGTTTTTTATGCATTTCTTCTCCCTTTTCATCCCCCCTATATTATATATATACCTATTAACTTTTGTTGGAAACAACACAATGCATCAAAGGGAGCTAGCCCTTATCTAGAGACTCTCTCCTCTAGCTTCGCCAGTCCCACAGGTGAGAGGAGAGTTTCCATGTTGCGAGGAGAAGGCAGGAACTTGTTTTCCTGCCACTGGGTGCACTTTCCTACGTCAACAGTTCTGGCACACTCGATGGGACCATAGCTTTACAACTTAGTAAGTTTTCAAGATTGATGTTGGTCTTGTTACAACAATTTCAAGTATTCCAGCATCTGGTGACTCCACTAGTAAGAGTTTCAGTTTTCATATCAAGACCAGTGTCTTAACTTTCTATGCCTAAAGTCACCACAAGGTTTGCTTCAAGAGGGGTTCCTTTCGAATTTGTTTAATTACCTTTCAATTATATTAAAAAAATACAATTTGAGAGGACTCATCCTTATCCAACAAGCAATCTCCCTAGGCATATTATAAGAGACACAGCCACAACAGAACCTCAGTTACAGCCAGTCCCACCCATGGCTTTACCATTCATAGCTTTTTGTGGTAAGAGCCCCTTGAATCTCCCACAATATGATCCAATTTGAAGAATAGCTCTAAAGAATGTGCCTTCTTTCGATGGGGTGGGACCTATTACAGTCATTAAGCATATTAAGAATATTGCTAACCTTTACAATATTCATAATATAATAGAAGAAAATATTGCCATCAAACTGCTGGCGATGTCTCTTAAAGGCAAGGCTCTTGATTGGTACGAGACCTTGCTTGTGAACTCAATACATTCTTGGAATGAATTGGGTGTTCAGTTGACAGATCATTTTGGGGAAAAAAGTGATGACCTCTCACTTGCTGAGCAGTTGACGACCATAAAGAGAGCTCCGCATGAGTATATGCAAGACTTCAATATGTGGTTTCAAAATACTTGGGATAGAATTCCCATCCTGGTAAGGTTGACTCCCAGCTATGCTTTCTTGTACTATTTAAAAGCATTAAACAATGACTTTGTAGTGATGATACAATCTATGGGAGGGCATATATTGCCTGCTGCTTATGACATTGCCATAGCAGCCAAAAATTGCTTGGTTCAAGCCAGGAAAATTGCCCCTAGGCCTCATATGCCAATTTTCCCAGAGATGCCACCTCTGATTCAGGCCCCTATTCCAACAATTGCCCCTCTACCTACCATTGAAAAACCAACTGTTGCTCCACTAAATGAGCTTCATGAGGTTAAGAGTCTATTGCAAAACATGTCCAACAAACTTGTTTCCATTAAAAGGTAGTAAGCTCAAGGCAATAGACCAAATCAGGGATACCAAAATTATGGTCAAGCCCCTAGATCCCCTTTTCAAAATTATAATCAAGGTCAGGGGCAGCTCACTACAACCAGGCCATTTCAAAATTACAACACCGGTCCCTCCTCATCATCTAAGGCCTTGGTGCCTGTTCAAAACAATTTAATACAAGAGTAGCCTAGTTGTTCGACCATGGGATATGGTCAAGAACAGGCCGTCTATACAAATGAGGTGATGAACTATTTTTAGAATGCAGACAACCAAACAGCCATTCAATCTCAAGCCTTTGAGCCTTCAATACTACCCAGCACGAATAACAATTAGGCTCAGCCTGATTTTGCCCTGATGAATCATTTGGAAGAAGATTTTTATTCAGTAAATTATGTGGGTGATGTAGACAACTAGGCCGATTGTGTTGCAGCCAACACGAGGTTTAAGAGAAGGGTAATGGGAGAAGCCCAGGCTACCACTCAGGCATCATTAGCACCTCCTCCATCACACTCTAATGCAAAGGCCCCAAATTTCAGGTAGATGTCTATACCTCTAGCCCCTCAGCCTGCAGTTCAGCTTGGAATCAACCCCAAAGAAAGCTTAAGGCATGGCAGTTCCCAGATCAATATATTAGATCAGATGAGGAAGCTAAATATAAATATCTCTTTATGGGATGCGTTGTCTCTTTCAGGATAGAAGGATGTGCTAAAAAGGGAATTGAATGAGCTAGATGGTCAAGCTGCCCTAGCTAGCACTGATAATGTCTTAATGACAAATGGACAGCCTTCCACTTTAGGATAGGTGAAGAAGGAAGAGAAAATTCTTCCTTTCAATGTATCCTTGGTCATTGGGGACTTCTTGGTGCACAACTTCATAATTGATAGCGGGGCCAGCACCTCAGTGATGCCCAAGTGCATTGCTGATAAGATGGGATTAAAGTATCAAGAAATGAACAAAGGAGTCCTACAGCTAGATGGGACACCTACAAAAATAGTTGGGATTGTGAAGGGTTTAGACCTAACATTGCATGTTTGCCCAACCTTCTCAATTCCCCATGATATATTGGTAGCAGATGTTCCTCTGTATTTCACAATTTGTTTGTCCAGAGACTTCACGTCAAAGATAGGTCGTTATCTAGCAGCGAATTGGTCATATCTAGTTTTTAGAACCAAGTATGGGACCAAAGTGAAAATCAAGTCTGAGCCACTCTACAAGGACCACATAGAACCATATGCTCCCAAGGCAACGAATGTCAGTTACACAATCATCGACCTAAAAGAGTCCCAGACAGACCAAGCTCCATCCTCTACTCTTGAAGGAGTCGCAAACCTACTCTTGGATGAGTGGGGAAATGATAATTTCGAACATGATCCATACAAGTTTATAGAGGAAACAGACCTTGGAGTCTATTGAATGCACGAAGAGGGCACCTTCATGCCAAATTTAATGAAGGAAAGCAAAAAAGACCTTGGCTTGTGGCAACTATATTTTGATAGCTCCAGAAGTAAAATAGGTGCTGGTGGTGGAGCAATGCTAGTTTCCCCTTCTAAGGAAAGGTACTTTTTAACTTTCTATTTCCAGTTCTCTTACACCAACAATGTTGCAGAATATGAGTCTTTGATCCATGGGCTTGAATGGGCAAGAAAGAGAGGGATTAGGGAGTTGCAGGTCTTAAGAGACAACCAACTAATTGTAAATCAAGTAAGAGGCCTAAATCTAACTAAGAACTCCTTGCTAAAGTCTTACAAACACAGAGTTTGGGATTTGGTGGAGGATTTTCTTGCCTTTAACGTTTCCTCTATTCCTAGAGAGCGAAACAAACAGGCTGACAGGCTGGCAGCAATTGGCACCTAGTTTGATGTTTCAAAAGAAATAAGTAGAGATTGTGGTTCACGCCACTTGAAGGTGGTATTTTGGCCTTCAATCCCAAACAATGTTGCAAATTGGTAGGTCTTTGAAAGTGACTAGCAGATAGCCTTCTTCCTATAGGAAGAAGCTGAGTTCACAAAACACAACTAGGTGAAACTACAACAGCAATACGGCAATCAAATTGTTTAGTTGAAGAACAATAAACTCCCCAAGGGTCTGGTCACGCTCGAAAACATTTTCAATAGTGATGACCAGTTAAGGGATGACAAGGCCTGCATCACTACCAAGGAGGAGAATTATGAAAGGGTTGAAATTCTCAAAGGGAAGCTGTTGGCGCTCGATAAAGTCTACACATTTCAAGAGAGGCAAGCTTTCATTCTGATGTGTCAAGAATTCACTGATGTCTTTACTTGGGAGTACAATGATTTGAAGGGCTTCGACCCAAGGCTCACCCAGCACACCATTGAATTGGAAGAAGGCACCAGGCCAATAACACAAAATCAAAGGCCTATCAATCCTACAATTGAGCCCCTCATGCAAAGGGAATTGGCCAAATTGATTGAGTCTGGGATTATATTTCCAATCAAACATTCCTCATGGTTGGCCAACCTTGTTCCTATTAGAAAGAAGAATGGGGAGATCAGGCTGTGTGTCAACTTCAGGGACCTTAATAAAGTCTCTTTAAAGGATCATTACCCCCTTCCAAGCATGGAGTGAATCCTCCAAAAGGTAATTGGTAGTGAACGCTTCTCCCTCCTAGATGGTTATTCAGGGTATAATCAGATTCTAGTGTAGGACTATGACCAGCACAAAACAACCTTCATCACAAAATAGGGGACATTCACCTACAAGAAGATGCCATTCGGGCTTTCCAATGTTGGTGCTACCTTTTAGCGAGCCATGGACATGGCTTTTATTGGCTTGATAAACAACAACATGCTGGTATACCTCGATGATGTAACGGTATTCTCCAAGAAAGTGAGTCAGCACATGGGACACCTCAGGCAGATTTTTGAAAGATGCAGGGAATTTGGCATCTCTCTTAATCTAAAAAAGTGTGTGTTTGCTATTCATGAGGGGAAACTCCTTGGCCACATTGTGTCCAAGGAGGGTTTGTCTATTGACCCTGACAGAGTTTGCTCTATACTGGAGATGTCCCTACCAAAACACAAGAAAAGTCTACAAAGTTTCTTTGGTAGGATTAATTTCATTCGAAGATTCATTTCAAATTTTGCAGAGATAGTCAAGCCACTCACCCCTATGCTAAATAAAAGTGAGGATTTCAAATGGATAGCTGAGAGGAAACACCGCTTTGAGGCCATCAAGTAGGCCATAACCCGGGCTCCCACTTTGATCAGCCCAGACTTCAGCAAAGACTTCAACCTCTATACCTTTAGCAATGAGGAAGTGATATCTGCCATACTTACCCAAGCTAATAGTGATGACCTTAAGCAACCACTTGCTTTCTTCAGCCAAGGGTTAGAGGACTTTGAAGTCAGGTATACGTATGTAGAAAAGAAAGTCCTAGCAGTGGTGCGAAGCCTGAAGAAATTTAGGTATATGTTGTCTAACAATAGGATCCACCTTATGGTCCCACATCTGGGTGTTAAGGATTTCTTGACCAATCGAGATTTAAATGAAAAAAGGGCAGGGTGGATTACCAAAGTGATGGAGTACGACGTAGATATCAAGATCACCAAGCTGGTGAGGGGAAGAGGCCTGTGCAAATAGCTAGCTATAGACTTAAAGCAAGAAAGTAGAGATAGCTTGTTAATTCATGATGCAGCCACAGCAGAAAAACCAGCTGTCATAAAGGATCGGACACTGGACATGAAGTGTTTCCTTCTCATGGGTGAATGTCTGCAGGGTCTTGATAAGACTAGGAGAAGGTATTTTAAACTCCAGTCCCTTCCTTATGTGCTGATTGATGATGTATTGTTTAGGAGGGATTTCTCTGGGGTCCTCTTAAGGTGCATTGACCCAAACCAGACTGATAAGGTATTGGCTGAGTTCCATGATGGGCCAGCAGGTGATCACTTCACCCCTAGAGCTATAGTAGCAAAGATAATGAGAGTTGGCTAATTTTGGCCTACTCTTTTCAAGGATGCTCATGCCTGGGTGAGAAAGTGCCAGAAGTGTGCACTTTTTAATGAAAAATAGTGATTGGTTGCCATGCCTCTATAGCCCATTCAAGTTGAGCAACCATTCATGCAGTGGAGCCTGGACTTCATAGGGATGATCAACCCTCCCTCCAGTGCTAGGCACAAATGGGTCTTGACTGCTACAGATTATTTCACCAGGTGGGTAGAGGCCATCACTCTAAAAGAGGTAAATGAAAGTGCAGTCTTAGAGTTCTATGAGGACCTGGTAACAAGATTTGGGGTCCCAGTCACCATAATCTCAGATAATGCTTTGGCTTTTCTAGGGACCAAAAAAAGTGAATGGGTGCTGAAGTATGGCATATACCTCATCACTTCATCAAATTATTATCTGCAGCGAAATGGACTGGCTAAATCCACCAAAAAAAATTTGATCAAAATCATAAAGAGAACTATGGAAGAAAATTAGAAAACTTGGCATGCCAAGTTAAAGACAGCTCTATGGGCCGATCATATTACTCCAAAAAAGGCAATCAAAAATTCTCCATATACGCTCATGTATGGAAGGGAAGCTAGGATTCCCATCTCGCTTGAATTGCCAGCGCTGGATCTCTCCCACCAACTACAATTTGAAGAAGGAAATGGCTTGGAAGTCAGGTTATGCGAGCTAATGGAGCTCCAAGAGGTAAGGGATCAGGCTATGGCTTCTATGACCAGTCGCCAACAACAAGTAAAAAGACACTTTGACAAGAAATCTTTGCAAAAAGATTTCACTGAAGGAGGCATTGTCTTAAAGTGGGATGAAGATCGAGCTAAGCCCAAAAAACATGCAAAATTCAACGTCCTATGGAGCAGTCCTTACATAATCACTCAGTGCAAACATCATAATGTGTTCCAACTTTCCAGGTTGGATGGTGAAGAACTGCATATCCCAATTAATGGGATACATTTGAAGCGTTGCCACTGATTTCTTTTGGGTTTGCTTGTACATATTTTCCCTTGTTTTCTTTTTCCTATTTTTCCCTAAGTGTTGTTGTTGCACAAGTTGTAGTTTTCTTAGTCTTGCATGTGTTTTCTTTTCCTCAGAGGTGGATCTACATTTTTGGTTCTGTGTTTGAACAAATCTACTACTATTTCTCAAAGTTGCTACTAACTCCATGCCCAATGGATTTTCAAGGCAGCTGGATCCTAAGCATGGCAGGCATGCTTCCCCCGTGAGTCGCCATGTGTTGACCAGTTTTTGCTCACAGGCCAAAATTGTTCACCTTCCTTCTGCACTGTTCGAAGGCAATCGTTCTAGAGGGCATGAGTTTTGCCATTGTTTCTCTATTTGGTTTAGTTCAATGGAAAAGGTTTGATTCAAAGCCAAGAGGTTCAACTTCAATGGTTCAATGAAGTTCATCAGCCTTCTTTGGAATTGGCGCGCATTGGTTGAACCTTGAACCATTGAACCAATCTTTGGTTCAATAGATTTGGTTCAAGGGTGTGTCCTTTACTGAAAGGGAGTCTTCAAAAGTCAAATTACCCTAGCAGAGGGCAGGTGCGACAAATGAAAGGGCCCGGGCAACTTCAAAGGACTAAGGCAGAGTGAGCAGACAAATTTTGACAGAATTTCAAAGCAAGGCCACAGTCAAGCAGATCCAAGCTTTTCACCCGAGGAAATTGTTTGCGGGACCTGATAGTTAAAATCCAAAGGAAGATGCCTGCAAATAATTGACAAAGGATCTAATAGTGATGCCACGTGGACCTGATGACATCTCGATGGCCGTCAAATTTAGCATAACGGTTTAGCCGTTAAATTTCAAACAATGACGCCCAAAAAAAGCCATCAATTTCAAGAAGATAGAATGTCCATTGGTTTTCAAATCATGATGGCCAAGGGGGCATCAAATTTGGTGAAATAGAATAACCGTTTGTTTTCAAAAGGGAAAATGCTAACTGGGAAATGAGCTTAGGATCAAGCGACCCGCCAGTATATTTGCCCAAGGAGCCAAGCAGCTGAAAGAGACAAATTCCAAGTGGCAAGCAAAGATGATAGGGTAGGGGGCAGTTGAGTGATCCCAGTGGCATAGACAGAAGGCATTTACTGCCTGATGGCGTAAAGAACAAATTGGACAAAGTAGCAAGCAAAGGATGAATGAACAATTAAGTCCAACTGGCACGAAATGGGGAAGCATCTTTGGTAGGTGAGATGGCACCCACAAAATTGATCATTTAGAATGATAGTGGCTAGCAGTGCAAACATTTCCTCTATCTCACATTAAATTTAAAGGCAAACCGTGTAAGTTACCTAAGCAGGAAATGTAGGTCTCGAGCAGGCAAATGGACAGCTCATTAATTTTTGAGTGACTTGTTTTCTTTTCAAAGGGACATGTATGCCACTTGTAAAAGTAGGAGCGCCACATGGGCCTCTTCACTTCCCATATATATTCATAACTTGGTCATTTTGTAGAGATCTTTTCACAAATTTTGCAAAGCAAAGCTCTGCTAAAATTTCCACCTAAATCTACAAATACAATTTTTTACCTCTTTCTTGAATAGATATCTTGTGTATGCCTTGAGTGTTAATATGTGTTTAGTCATTATCTTTGATGCTGTCACAGGTCCAACATCAACACACTAGCTATCTACAAGGCACCATCTATAGCTAATAGGAGAAGAGTTCTACTTTGGAGTGCAGAATAGAGGGGATCATCTATAGAGTGCTTCTCACAACACCTTTAGTGAACCTTCCCTTTTTTTTTGTATCTTTCATTTTTTACCTCCCTATCAAGTTTGCAGATTGTTTCTTCTATCAAGAGTGAAGAGTATAATTGTGTTGTCTAATTTTGAGAGTGGATGTGTGAAGGTCAACCTTTATTTTGGTGCATCGCCTCTTTTAGAGTAGGTAGTTTGTTTTCTATGCATTTCTTCTCCCTTTTCATCCCCCCTATATTATATATATACCTGTTAACTTTTGTTGGAAACAACACGATGCATCAAAGGGAGCTAGCCCTTATCTAGAGACTCTCTCCTCTAGCTTCGCCAGTCCCACAGGTGAGAGGAGAGTTTCCATGTTGCGAGGAGAAGGCAAGAACTTGTTTTCCTGCCACTAGGTGCACTTTCCAACGTCAACACATAACCAACTAGTTTACTACTCATTAACTTAATCTTGGTTTATTCCTAACATGGGTATTTCTTACTAAAGGTATTTAAAACAATATAAACATGTATTAATAAATTAAATTTCCCATACAATAAGGATCATTAGCTTTTTTTTCACCATAATATGATAAATACTCTTCAAATGTCCTTTAAAAATTAAAATTTGTAAATAAACAGTTTTGGCAGGAAAATCATTACTAAGCCCAAATTACCAAATTTTGGAATTATAATGATTTGAAAACCTCATTAATGAATAAATAAGACCTCATAATCATAAAAAAGATGAAAAAAATTCAAAAATAACAATTAAAACCTAATTCTTCTACATGAGATGCACTATTGCAATAACATCATATATAAAGACTTTGATCAGTTAGTAAAGTTATGATAAATAGGGCCTATCAAGGATTATATTCAGCAATTATAAAATATATCCTTTTAGGTGTATGACATAAATGAGGAAAAAATTAATGACCTATCTTGGGTGGGCTCAATTAAAATCTAACTTGATGTTTATATGTTTAATCCAATGTTAGTATCTAAATATATAGTCTTCACGCATAGGGCATGGGAAAGATATCTAGTCAAATTAAGGGATTTCACTGATGTTTGATAATTAGGTTACCCTATAAAATAATTTTATCAACCTACCATATTTATCATTCAATATATTAAAGATAAGCATGCAAAAGGGATATGTTTTAGTTATTATAACAAGTGGATCAAAGTACATAAATGTGTTGAGAATATTATTTTATACATTGAATGAGCCAATGAAAATGAAGAATGTTATTATGCCTTAGGTTATGGTGAGGAATAGATAGAGGAGGAATATAAATAATTCCAAACTATTATTTCACATCATGCACTTTCATGTATTATCACTCCTCAAACCCTTAAGGTTGTATATTTCCATAAGAAATAAAAGGTGACAATGTTAATTGACTCAAGGAGTACACATAACTTCATCAAAAATAAGTTGTATACACATTTTAATTATTTCATCTACCCAACTCTAAAATTTTAGTCCATGATTGTAAATGGTGACACAATCAATTATTTCAAGAAATTTTATAATATTAAACTAGTTATGTGATACTACAGCTTAGATTCTCCTATGTTTTCTATTCCCATGGGTGGAGTAGATATTATTTTAGGATTCAAATGGTTCATGACATTGGTAAAAATAGAGATGAATTTCTATAAACTGTTCATGCACTTTTTGTAAGATGAAAATTTGTTCAAATGGATTTAGATATGTAATTTATATCAAAAATACCCAAACTTACAATCTACCATTATAATTGAGAACCATTGGATCAAAATGCCATAAAAGGAACATCTAAAACAACATTATAACCTAAAGCTAAGTGTTCCCAATCAATATTAAAATAATAAAAAGACTAAATGAGTATGGATAAAGATTTCTTGTCAAAGACTCAAATTTTTAGCATGATGTTGGCTTGTAGAATTGATCAAAGGACTATGTTGATGGCATATTTTAGAATAGATTAGACATGGATTATCTAGTTAGATTCTATTTAGTTTAGCAATGGAGGGAAGATCAATGACCAATATTCAAATTTAGTATGTAGAGGATCAATGGTGGAGGAATATATAAAAAATTAAAAATTCCTTGGAAGCTGTATGAATGAAAATCTAGATATGCAAATCCTAATCTAAACTAAAATTCAACTATGTTAGAGAAACAAAGAAAGAAAATTAAAAAAAAATTATGATTTAAGTGCTCAATATTTTTCCATTGTAATGTGTGTCTAATTTTCTCTTTCAAATATGTGGTGCTCACTCTTCTAATGCAAGATGGAACAGGTAGCATTTTGGTGCAAATGATCTTTGAATTCTTTGAATCACCTTTGATTTTATAGCACCTCATTAGCTCAAGTTCAGATTGATGAAAGTGATAAATTTCTCATCTATTTATATATTTCTTTGAGAGAGATTGAATGGTGTAAAATTAATTTATTTATTCAAATAAATTGAATAATCAAAAGTTGAGAATAAGTCCTCATCCATGAAGATGATGAATAATTCAATAGGTTGAGACAAAAAAAGAGTCAGTTGGATGAGTCATAAAGAATAAAATAAATGGGTTGACAAGTCAAGGGTTGAATCAAAAGGAGGTTGAGAATGTTGAGGAATTAGTTGTGTAAGTCAACAAGTGAGGGAGATAAAGGTGGTAACATGTTTGGGTGAGGTGGAAAATCTAGAATTAAATAATTAAAATAAAGATTAAAAGGTGCACAATTGAATTATTCAAAATGTTTGAATTAATAAATTATTTGATTTCAAGAGGAAATAATTATTAATTTAAGAATAATGATTAAATGATTTAGGTTCATTTATACACTAAATTAAATTTAGGTGTCTATATTTGCCCTTCTTTGAAATGATGTTGTGAAGCAATACTATTTCTAAGAATAGAAGTAGAGTGTTGATGATATAAAAGGAAATATTTTCCCCAAATGAATTAAAATGAGGGTGATGATGCCCCCTTAGTGAGATAAATAGACAAATGCTCAAAATTGATGAAAAGAAAAAATAGGTAAAAATAAGGTTGATGCACAATAAATCAAGTTATTTTAGAATTGATGTCAATTTTTTGCAAGATGTTGGTAATGTAAAAGGGTTTCCCCTAGTTAATTAAAATTAGAGCTTTGATTTGAAAATCAATAATTTAACCACTCAGATATTACACGCTTATTATTGTTTGCTAATGACTCAAGGGTCAATTGAGCAAGTGTGGGAATGATATATCCCAACAATAATAAATTGGGGATCTATAAATAGAAAACAAGTATTGATTTTGAAAATGATTATGGATTTTATGCTAATAAATGATTGCAATAATATGAGAACAATCTTGGAAAATTGTTGATTTAATGTTATCTTTTATAGTTTGAGATTTTGGGGATATAATTTGTTGGGAGGGTAGAAAGGTATAAATAAGAAGTTTGTGATTTGAAAAATCATTTGTGTAAATAATTTCCAAAGGTTTAGGGCTAAATAAGTCATGCAATGATTTTCCCCTTAATTGACTTTTGTTGGAGGAACTCAAGGTCAAATTTAGTTAAGATCATGATCCACTTAGCCATATGTTGGTTTTGGTATGGCTTGGAGTGCATGTACTTGAGGAGGTCAATGTTGATTATGACATATGTTTTATGGTTAAGAAGGTAGTGACAAAGTTTGGTAGCCATAAAGACCAAAACTAAGTAAAACTTCTCAGAATGAGTATATTAAGTCTCATTTTCTACTAGCATGTGACTAATGTAATATACAGCTTGATCTTTATGTTGTTCATCTTGGTGAGCCAACATTGCCCCTAGGGAATGGTCGGTAGTAGAGATATAAAGGTAAAAAGGATGATCATTCTTGGAAGGGGTAAGGACAGGTGGTGATAAAAGGTACTCTTTGAGGGAATAAAAGGTATTTTGACAATCCTTATTCCACTTGAAAGAGACATTCTTCTTCATTAGGTGGTGTAAAGGTTGGCATCAATCTAAAAGCTGGGAAAAGAAATGATGAACAGATTATAGTTTACCCTACAAATTATGGAGTTTATTGAGGTTTGTTGGAGGAAAGATGTCTAGGATTGCTTTGATTTTTATGGGATTGAATTTGATTCCATATAGGGAGATAATGAAACTAATAAGCTTCCTTGATAAGACCCCAAAAATACATTTCTTGGGGTTGAGGTAGATAAGATAATGGATAAGATGCTCGAAGATGATTTCAAAAATGGTTAAGTGATCCTTTCATAGTTTTATTTATTGATAAAGTCATCCATATAGTCCTCTACAATCTTATGGATGAGGTCATGGAGGATATAGGTCATGTCACATTGGTAGGTTGCACCAACATTCTTTAACCTAAAAGGCATGACTCTATATCAAAAGGTCCCCTATAGCATGGTAAAGGCAGTTCTATATTGATCTTTGGGGGTGATTAAGATTTTATTGTAACTTGAGAACCCATCCATGAGAGATAACATCTCATGACTAGTTGTAATATCAACAAGTTGGTTGATGTTGGGTAAGGGAAAGTCATCTTTAGGGTAGGTGAGGTTGAGGTCATAATAGTCCACATAAATGTGTAGTCCCCTTATGGATTTGGTGATATGTATGACATTTGAAACCCATTGGGGGTAGTCAATGGGTTAAATGAAATTGATAGATAGAAGATGTTAAATCTCTTCTTTGATGAAAAAGGCTATGTGGGGATGCATGCATCAGAGCTTTTACTTGATTGGTTTGGCATCATAGTGAGTGACTATGTTATGATTAGCAATAATGGGGTTAATTCTAGGCATATCATTGTAAGACCAATCAAAGGCTATGTTGTGGTCTTAAAGGAAGGATGAGAAATCTTGAAGTTCCTTGGTATTCAATGATTGGCTGATTTTTACAATGCAGGGGTTATCCAAAGTACTCAAGTTGATATCCATGGTAGATTAATTCAACATGGTTAAAAACTTGGGAAGAAGGGATTTGTGGATCAAAAAATCTAGGGTACCAAGGTATGTGAGAATAGAATCATCATCCTAGCACTAAATAGTGTTAATGGTAGGAGAGTCTTCTCCTATCATCTTAAGATGGGTCAAAGGGATGGTTATAGTTTCCCCCTCCTTATAATAAGTTATGGGTCTAAGGTTCATCATGTTGATGAAAAAAGGTTAGGTGGGATGATGTCATCATCCTCACATGCAGGTAGGGGAGAGGTTAGTGAGGAGGGGGTATCTTCCTCAATAATAGTAGTGGTATGTGTTTTAGGTTGCTTTTTTTTGGGCAAGATGAAACCAAGTCTATGTTTCTCATGTGGCTTCTTGGTTTTGATGGTGACCAATTCATGTGGGCCATGTTTGTATCACCTAAGATTGTAGCCTTTCTAAGCACATCGATGAAGGTATGTTTTGGCAAAGATTAGTTTATTTAGGTAAGAGAAACTAGTGATGAATGGTCAAGGTGGAAGAGATGTGGTGGAAGCATTGAGGGATTTATCGAGTCCCCATAGACAAAATGGGTTTGATGGTGGGGATGTCCAAAGGGAATGATAGTTTTGACATTGGGGTCATATCATGGTTGGTTGGTAAGTTTCCCATACTCATGAGGAGTAAGGAAAGCATCAAGTGATAAAATGTGGTACTCCCCTAGTGAAAGGTGATGGAACATTGATTCTAAATGGTCTATGGTGGGGATTTAGTCTAAAGGTATAGAGAAACTAGTTGATGCCTCATTGGTAGAAGGGGATATAATATCTGCTTTGATGGTTCAAGGTTGGGTTTTAGCTATTGAGGGTGTGCTTGATGGGGGTATGAGGACATCATTAGGGGTGATAGGTCATATTACATGTTGAGAAAGGACTTGGATCAGCTTGTATGGTGATGACCTAGCCTTTGTACTCAAACTTAATGCAATGGTGAAGGGTAGAGGGAACATATCCCAGGGAATGAATCCAAGGTCATCCTAACAAGATGTAGTCAAAATTCACCTTCTATAACATTAAAATTTTTGGGGAATGTATGGGATCCTAAATGGATATGAAATATGATAGTTCCCAAGGTAGTGGCCATGGTATCATTAAAATAATGAAGGATGGCTAAAGATTCAGACATGACATTGTCTGACAAGTTGAGTTGGTTGTAGGTGTGAGAGGAAATGATGTTAATGCTAGATCCCCCATCAATCATGACCTATTTAATGTGGGTTTGGTTGATGTAAGAGGTGATAAAGAGAGGAGGATCTGGGTCCTCAAGATGGATGGAGGGTATTTTTGAATCCTTAAAGGTAACAAGGTTGGAAATCTGAAGGGCACCAACAAAGGTTGTTATAGGTTGGGGATCTTTGAGTTGGAACTTGATGGATTGAAAATACTCTATGAGTGTTTGGAAATGATGGGGAGAGGAAAAAATTAACTCATACAAGCTCATCTTCACTAGGGTCTAATGAATTTATTTGAGAATAACTCTCCTGATGAACTTTGAGGGTTTAGATTGGGAGGCACCTAAGATAGACACCTTGGGTTTGGTTGAAGATAGAGATGGTTGGGTGTAGGTTAGTTTGGAGTTTGAGGAGGGGTTTGTTTAAGGAATAGACACCTCAGCCTTCCCCTTATCCTTTTATTGTGTTTTTTTGACCATGTTGATAGTATGGATAGAAGGAGAGGTTGAGTTGGAGGATTGGTCAAATTCATCTTCACTCTGAGGTGACAGTGGGGGAGTAGGTGAGTGTTGGGTAGATATGGTTTGTGGTTAGATTAGTATGGGGCTTATGGTAGGTTCATCTATTAATATATCATCTTCATCATAAAACTGGTGGATGATGGTTTGGATAGCTTTGTAGTTCTTCATATTATGGCCAAGTGTCTTATGATAAGAACACACATGGTGGTCATTGTACCAGATAGGTTTCAAAATCTAGAGGGTGAAAGGGTTTAATGGGAAGTAAGGCTAAACAATATGTTTGTAATAACCTATGTAAAATAACTAAGTAGGATTCAGCTAAAGGTGGCAAAGGTGTAGTAGTCTTTGATTTGGTGGTTAAGGTAGGAGGTTGTTTATAAATAGGTTTGGTGGTAGTTGTTTTGGGTAGGGTGGTATGCTTAGTTGATGGCTTAGGTTTAGGCAAGGAGGTTGATGAGATAGATCTGGAATATTTCAAGGTAGGTAGCTTAGGTATCATTGGTACAGTGAAAAGAGGTACGTTAGAGAGCAACTATGAAGGTGTAACCAAAAGAGGTGGTGGGGTTTTTGTAGAGGTAATTGGTTTCCTACTCAAGGTTGAGGGATGAGGCCCTAGAATGAAAGGTAGGTTTAGGGAGGAAAATTTTAGTACTTATGACCTTTACATGGTTTTGCCTCTTTGGTTTCTTTGGTTTGGCATTTGGTTGGTGGGTTTAAAGAGGTTAGGTCTAATTTCATAGATGGGTGGCTAAGGCTTGGTTTAGGGAGGATACCAAAGTTTTTGATTGGTTTGGTAGGTTTGGTTGGAGAAGGTGACTTGATTGATTGGGATCTAGTTGTCTCGAATGGTTGAAGGATTATTAGATTGGTAAAAGTAGTTGATAGGGTAGAAGTTTGGATGGTGGAAGTGATGGATTATTCTACTAAAGGTATGGTTGGGGGTTCTTGCTTGTTGATATAAGTTATCCCTAATCACTTCCAAAAAGTGGCTTGATCTATATCAGGGTTGGAGATAAACTCTAATTTATACACTAGCCTAGAAAATAGTTTGTAGGTTGGCTTAATTCCCTAAATGGTAGAACTAAAAGATAGGCCACTAGGCAAAGACACAGGGATGATAACCTCATCATCTTCCTCAATCAAAGGATGTAGGGTTGAGATAGGTGGTTCCTCTATGGGAGGAGTAGACACGGGGGTTTTCTCCTTAGGAATGATATCTTAAGGGGGAGTGGTTCACCTGGTAGCTAAAGGTGAGGGTGAGGCAGTGATGGTTGGTTATTCTAATATATCAATTAAAAGGGTGGCTAGTGGCTCCACTATCTCAATAAGTGGAGGGGGATAAGATGGTGTTTCCTTGGTTTGGGTATCCAAAGGAAGGGAAGGTAACTCCACTAACTCAACAATAAGAGAGGGTGAGAGATAAATGGGTTGGTTAATAGGCTCTTTAGCAATGAGTGTGTCAAGAAACATGCTAACTATATGGGTATCATGAGAACACTCAATGTTATTTCTCTCATTCTTAGTAGGAGCATCATTTAGGAAGGGTTTCTTGAATATATCAAGGGCTTGGTTTGATGGTACATTAGGGTTATCCAACGTAAGCTCCCCCTTGTTAATGAGGGATTGGACAAGGCTCTTAAAAGTGTTGCACCTACTAACATCATGCCCTATCACTCATTGGAAGGCACATAGATCATTCTCATTATACCAACTAGGTGCAGGATAAGAGGAGTCAAATTATTAGGGTGGCTTGATAGGAGGAATTTAAATGATGTTTGATTTTAATAACTTCTCAAAAATGGAAGCATAGGATTCTCTGAGTGGAGTGAATTGCTTTTAGTTGTTTTTGGTTTTATTCCTCATGTTTTGCTTTAATAAACTAGAGGAATTATATTGGTTAACAAAAGGTGGAGGGGTGTGTTTTAGGACAACCACATTCATGGTTCCCTTGGTGTTGGTGGTGGTATTGGATTGGTTGTTTGACTTTGTGGAAGAAGCCTCATTAGTTTTATAGGTTGAGTTTTTTATTTTATTTTTAACTTTTCTTCATCAATGACTTAGTTATTTAACTTACGGGCCATGGTAAAAGCTTCATCAAAGGTTCAGAAGCTTTGGACATGCAGTGTGGAAGAGATATGCTTAGCACATGCCTAAGCAAAGATCTTTATGAGTTCAAACTAAGGCAAGGAAAAGGAAAGTTGGTTAATCAAGCTCCTCCAACGAGCCACAAAATTGGCAATGGATTCATCCTCAAACTATCAAATAGATTATTGGTCGGTGATAAAAAATTTATTGGAGATATTGATCAAAAAATGGTCTAAGAAGGTTTGAGCCAATTGGGTGAAAGGAAAAAAGGAGTACTTAAGTATGGAGGAGAAGGGTAACATCATAAGTGATGAGATGGCAAGCATGCCTAAATGCCTTAAGGTGTTTTTGGGGATCCTCCTTACTTTGAAATTTAGAGAACATGGGAAGTTCCCATTGGGGAGGATATGACCTGATAGGTACACATGGATGGATGGGCTTATTACATATTTGGTCATATGACATGATGTTGTGAGCACCTAAAATGGATGAATCTAAGTTGGTCATCTTGTCCATAAGCATCTTCATTGGGTCATATTGAGGTTGTGCACCTGAAGCGTTATAATATGCATACTATTGCGGTGGTTAAGAGACATGATGATAGTGGGTAGAAAGCTGGGAGGCTACCACATATGGGTAAGTGGATGTCAATGGTTGGGTGGAGGATACATAAGGGTAGGTAGAGATGGGTGGTTGGGTAGTGGGTACATGCCCTTGTAGATTAGGGATGCAGCCAAAGGTTGGTCCAAAGGGTGATTGTTGGATAGGATTAGTAGTTGGGTTGGTGACCGATGGAAGCATGGTGACCCTTGTGTTAATTGGAGGTAAGGTAGTGGGTATGGACACCACAAGGCTTTGAAGTGGAGTAGTGGTTGATAGGTTTTAGGTAGCTAAAGTAAGTTTGGTAGTGTTAGAGGTAGGTACTCTTATTGTATAGTAGTGGTTGGTAGTAGTAGAAGGTATAAGGGCAGTGGTAGTTTGAGTTTGTTGGCTTTCAAGGGTAGTCTTAAAGGGGTTGTTGGTTAATAAGGAATCTTGGGTAGGAAATGGTTAGGTAGTAACTATGGAAATAGAGGTACTCCCCATGAGATGGGGAGGCATGCCATAAGGTGAATCTATGGATGGAGCCAAAGCTAGGATATGGTAAGATGTGTTAGTAAGATAATGTTATAAGGCCATGGATTATGATCTAGGAAAGCAACAAAATCCACATCTCTTTTATGAACCTTTCAAGGGAAGGTAGGACTTCTTGAGGGGTGAGGGGATTCTAGTGGTTCAAAAACATAGTCCATGGATGAAGAGGTAAAATAGGTAGGTTGGCTTGGTGATAGGTTTTAATCTGTAATGTCTCTTTATTGTTGGTAAGTGAGAACCAGGCAAGATAAGGGAGATAGAAAGCACAAATAGCCTCACTATTCAAACAAAGAGAATACAAGAAATGATCAAAGAAATAAAATCACACTCTAAAAGATACATTAATCCCTAGAGTTTTATTTATTATCACTTTTGGATTATGCCTTAAGATCACATGTGATTGAAATTGGTTTGTAGATCAAATACTAAAAGAAGAAGTCTATGGTTGGTTTTAGGGTGTGTTTAGGTGTTAAAAAATAATCTATATTGGAATTAATATGTGGCTTGGTATTGGGGCCTACCCCCTCACTTCACACACCATAAAGATAAGGGTGTCAAGTGCTTAGTCAATATATTGATATCCAAAGATTATACTCAACAAGAGATCTGAGTTGGTCCTCCCCTTGGTAATGACCTCCAAGTAGAATTGCCAAGAAAGGGTAAGGTTACTACTAGGTGATGAAATCCTAGTCAAGCCTTGTCTTAAATTTGTTTGATTTCTAATTGGTGAAAGTGGTTTAGTTGAGTGTGTGCAACAAAGAGTGAAGCTACGATAGATTACTTTGCCCTTTTAAGTGAATCTATATGAACTAAAATTTCAAGTAGACAATGTATGCACTTGATTTTAGGCCCAAATGAAACTTTTGATTTCATTAATGAGCATAGAATAGAGAGAGAATACAAGCAAAAAATAACCCAAGTAGAGACACAAAGGTCCCACCAAGCATTCCAGAATGTTTAAATAAATTTCTTGCTTATTATGGGAAAGAGGTAAAAGAAGAAACAAAGTATGGTATGGTTGAAAAACTTGATCGATAGTGCATGCGTTAAATCAGAAGATTGTGAAGAACTTCTCTTTGGCTTGAGAGGATGACCTACAGATAAAAAATCACTAAAGCAAATTTTTTTATTAGACAAATAGATGAGTCGATTGCCTAGTGATAGCTAGATCCTGAAAGTGAGAGCTTCCTTAGAGGTTTTCAATCCACACATTTTAAATAGTTAAGATTATAAACAAAAATGAAGGTACTTGCATCAATAATCAAAAGGGACTAAAATTGGACACAAGAATGCTTGCTTAAAAAAAGACTAGAAATGATAAAGATTGTGTTAAGCTAATTAATACTGGTGTAGAGGGTCAGAATATGCTTCAAAAAATTAGAAAGGGGTCTGTGAACAGGTAGGAACATAGAAAATTAGGTTGATTGGGTGTAGGTAGGTGAAATTATCTTATTGGTTTTCACTGCCATAGTGACCATTAGTGGTTAGGCTAACCATCGGCAGTTAAGGTGACCATTGGTGGTCAAGGTGACTGTCAGTGGTTAGATAGAGTGTTGATAGTTGAGTTAACTATTGATGGTTACTATGTCTGGATCTAAGTTGGTAAAAGGCTGGTTGATGAGATAAAGAAGATGGATTCTGAAAGATGGGCAAGGTTTGGGTTGATTTTAGAATGGAAATAAAGTAGATGAATATTGAGAAACAAGTACTTGTCTTACTAGAAGTCAATTGGGTGGATGGTTGAGGCAGTTAACCTATTGGTGGATTATAGCTTGATTATGATAGAGTAATGGTACCTAAAGGCTTGGTGGATAAGTAGTGGCAAACTAACTCTTTGATATGATTTTTGAATTGATGATAGTGATTGACCTACAAGAAAGAAACTCTTAGATGCACAAAAGTTTTTGACAACAATTACAGATGGATTTCACCTCCTAGCTCCTCTCTTCTTATAGGCACAAGGAAGAGGTGGAATTGAAGGTTCAACTGGGATTCCCAAAATTAACTCATCCATGTAATATCTCACAAATAGAATTAGATAGGGTATTTTTAGAAAATCAAGGTGGGTGAATTGTATGTTAGCTATTAAGGAGGTTTACCCTGACTGTCGATAATTAGGGTGAAGGTAAAAAGGTGGGTAAAAGATAGGTTAAGCTAGTTGGGTAAACTAATTTTGGTTGGGCTAGAGGAGCCATTAAAGGGTGAAATAGTCCCAAGGGGATCCTAAGGTGGTCTGGGGGGCATTTTAACATTCAGAATCATAGTGTGTTGATTTATGGTGTCTAAACCTATAGGAAAAGAGTGCCATACCTAAACTATAGCATTAGATCCTAGGGCATCCCATTCTTGGTGCTCTTATCCCTTTGAATATTGATCCCAAATGATCATTTTCATTTGATTCCTAGTCTTCATTATGTCAAGCTAGTGTGAATACATCTAACCCATGACCAATATTTCCCTATAAAAGCCCATATAAAGTTTATTTACAAAGTGGGGTGAAAAATCTTACAAAGCAAGTATGAATATAAGAAAACTTCTAATACAAACTTTCATATTCTCTGCATATAGTCACCCAACATAGTTTTTAAACATATTCAAACCCTCATACTAGTCCCTAGCCACCTCAAACACTCTCAATTTGGCATTTTGCATCCGCATCACACTATCTCACAAAGAACTTTAGGTGGGAGAACTACATATGGATTGATCCCTCTTCAGAGTATTGGTATGTAAGTAGCATGCCCACACAAGAGGTGTGGATCACATGTTCAATGCATTTTACACACTAACCCCCCCTTTCCTCAAGTGGTTTAAATGTCATTTTATCAAGCATGATAGAGGGTTAGGGTTTGAATATTAAATCCTCTCTAAAATTATCTCTATTGACATTTAGTATTTGAGATTTCATAGGCAGGTTCACATAGGAACAATGCAAAGAACTTAGAAAGCTTAGGTCTTTGTGATCAGTTCAAAAAATAGCAGTAGGAGTGGACAACATCACCAGACCTTAAGTGTCTTGTTTTTGGTGCTCATGTCCTTTTATTTAATAAAAGATAGATTCTAATCTATGATACTATCCTAGCCTTGCACAACTAATTTTAAGCTCTATATCATCCGTCTTAATTCATTTTCAAGATAAGTTATATTTCTCCTTATTTTTTGTTATTTTTAGAAAGATAAAAAAAGATATATAGATTATATAAATTAGGACTATAATTATTGTAATATTATTCACTAATTTATTAATCTAGACTCCTTAACTAAAATAGGAATAAAACTCCATTATTATCAAAAAAGTTAAATCATTTGGTGTATTCAACTTACTTTGTTTGTGCATAAAAACCCTAAAAACCCTAGGGAAAATTCCTTGCTGATTTTTCTAGTATTTTTATAATTTTTTCCTGCATATATAAATTAGAATTTCCATTTAATTTTTAAAATTTACCATAGTAATTTTAAAAATCATTTCTTTCAAACCCTAGTTTCACTATACTAGGACCTATTACTTTTTGAGGTATCACCTTACACATAAACTAGAATTTCACATTTAATTTTTAAAATTTATCATAGTAATTTTAAAATTTATTTATTTCAAACCCTAGCTGAATTTACTATCCTTTTGCATCTTGAGGTATCACCTTACATGTTTGTGATATTCATATCCTTTTTATACATATTTTAGTTTGCTATTTTTAGGACTTTACATTTCCTTTATTCAATACTTTCCTTCGACTGCATTTTGCGTATTACAACTTATTGTAAAAAATTTAATTCATTTTTTATTTGTTTTCCTACTTTAATAATGGCATAATATACCAATTTTGATGAAACTGATAAGAGAGAAATTCAAGACCTCTTAATTAAACATCTTGATATACAAGATGATATTCTTAATATACTACAAGAACAACAAAAAGAAAACAATGATCAATCCTCTTAAACCACAGAACAAATAGTTATAAATGACACTACAAGGGAAACTATGTCTCAAAAACCCCTATAATAGTGCAACTTCCCATGTGGCACCACCAATGATGTCTAGTACATCTTTGTCTCCTAATGTGTTTACCCTTGTGTAAGAGAATATCTTTAATCTAAGGTCCTACATCTTGATCAAGGTGCCTCTAGACTAACACAGGCTTTAGATTCTTTTTCTCTATTACATAAACCATTATCATGCCATATTACTTATATACCCTTACCAACAGGTTTTGTTCAACCTAGGCTCACTCTATATGATGGAAAGGGTGATCTAGAGACACACTTGAGAGATTTTCATGCAACATGCTTAGACTATGTGTCAAATGACTAGTTATTAACCAATCTATTTCCATAAAGTTTAAAGGATTGTGCTCTACAATGTTTTTATAGTCTACCAAATCAATCGTTCAATGCATTCAATCCTTTAGCTAACATGTTCCTAACTCATTTCAGCATTAACATAGGTGACAAGGTTTATAATGCCCAAGTTAAATAATAGAAACAAAGGTCAAATGAGCATCTCATAGATTATGTTCTTATATATAAGACTATCTTAGCTAAAATGACTAGCCCCATGGCCGATCAAGAATTACAAGATCTCTTCAAACATAGTCTTATGCCATCTTTGCATGAATCAATAATGTTCAAAAGGACCTCTTCCTTCACTGAGTTATGTCATACACTAAAGGAAAGAGAAGTCAAATTAATATTAATGGGCAAAATCAAGCACACAAACATATCAAAAACAACAAATAAGAGTAATAGAAAATTCCCATACAAAGTAAAGGTTAATGATAGCAAACGTTAAAATCAACCTATAATTAAGGCAGCTTCAGATCCCCCTCAGCGAGTAGTTTTTCAGCAACTTCTTGGTGAGCCTTTACCAATCTACTAGTCTCTCTAGCCAAAGTCTTATAGTAGCTTTTGGAATGAAACATCATATCTCTCCCTCCTATTCGGTAAGTTGACACAATAAAGCCTCTTCTACATGGATATGATCATAATGCATTTTGAAATTTTCATAGGGCACCAGGACACACAATGAATAGATACATTAGTTTATGACATAAGATATAGGACTTAATAGATGGAAACCTTATTGATCTTGAAACTCCAGTTGATCCTCCTCAAGCAAAGCAAATACAATACAAAGCTTTGAAATTTTTCTTAGATCCTTTCCTAAAGAATTATAAATAAGAGACAGGGCATACATCTAGTGTTCACCATGCATATCATACACACCCTCCACCAAGTACACACTAGACACCTTTAGTTGAGTCACATCCTTTGAGTAACATGATTAGTGTGTATAATTCTAGGGTTCCAACTAGACCTCCCATCTCCTTCTCAGAGGAAGAGATAGTTGAGGATGATTCAGAGTACCATACACTCTTTATCTGAGCTTACATTAATCATCATCGCATCCATAGTGTTCTCATAGATAATGGATCCATTGTAAACATATACACTATGATATTATTGTAGCATTTGGGATATTCAAATCAGGATATTATCTCAATAGAAATAGTTATTAGTGGATTCAGTGGTCACATACAGAGTTCATTGGGTGAGATTATAGTTCCTCTATAGGTTAGTCCAACACATGTGGCCATACCATTTACTGTAGTTTCCAATGCATGAGTTTTTGATATGTTGCTTGATTGACCATAGATTTAGAAACTTCATGTAGTACCTTCTACAGTTCACAGATGTAAGAAATTTATTCACACTAATCAAGTTGTTATAGTTGGTGGAGTTTTGTATGAGTTACTACTCTCCACTTCAGATCCATCTCCTAATTTGTAGTCACCAGTTTTAACTCCTCCACCAGTTATAGTTCTTCCTTCAGTAGAGATTTAGACATATTCAAGGCCTCCCTTACCATCACAAAGATTTCATACACTTCCACGGAGGCCTCTTTTAGAGCAACCACAATTTTAGGACTCTAGATAGTTTCTAGCCATAGTATTCACACCCTGAGTAGTATCATTGAGATATCATGATTATACACACAAAGCACACTTTTAGATAGCTTAACATACTACCAGATAGTTCCCTTAGATCCCTAAAATTTCATCCAATTCTCAGTGTTATAGGTGGACCCCACAATCAGTTTCCACTATAGAGATTTTAGAGCATTTATAGCATACACAGCTTTCAAATTCATAGTCTCAACCCTTCCATCATGCTTCATGATCATGCATAATCCCTCTTCTTGATATATGACACCATGATAGGGATTCTCTCATGAGACTCATCAATTAGTATCATTTATTCACATCTTACTTGTATATAGCTTCTTTTTAATTTCTTGTACATGGTCTCCTTATGATTGCTTATACATAGCTTATTTCAAAAATACCAAAAATAATATAAAATTTCAAAAATACTAAAAAGTTTAAAAATTTTCAAACTAAAAAAACATTCAAATAATTTAATACACCAAAAATATTTCAACTATATGCATTATCCATGCTTTACATTTCTACTACGATGATAGACTTACATTTTGTTTTTATACGCTATCATTTGTCAATTTATCTACATTACCATGCTTCACTTGATCTTCTTTGAGTGTGTGCAATAACATCTAGATTCTTGATTGCTTCACTCTACCCATTGAGGGGGCATCCTATTTCTACATTCGAGACATACATCCCATTGGGGGCATCTTCTACATGACTACACCAGCCAGGTTATGTCAATCCTACACCACATGCTCTAGTTATCATGATGATGTACATTACTTACTAGCTTACACATATCAATCTATCAACACTGATTACTATATAGCACTTGTATATTTCTTATCATATACCTAGTCTTGTACTCCATGTTTTTCATACTTTTACTTCTTCCTTTGATTAGTTAGATGTGATCATATTTCTAGCATTTATGTGCCTTCCTTTCTTGCTTTACATATCTAGATGTGATTGCATTTCTTAGTTCCTATTTTATCTCTTGTGTGTGTCTTATAAAATTTCCAATGTCCTTTGTTTCTATTCTTTTGTGTGCCTTAGGACATTTTCCAATGTTCTTTGCTTGTACTCTTCTATGTGCTTGTGGCCCTCGTGCCAACCTTGCTTATTTTCAATTATATGTGTATGTGGCATTTCGACATGCCTTGTATGCTTGATTGTTATTTAATGTGACATATGTCCATGTCACTTATTTTCTTGACCCCTTGGCCACTTTTTTATGCTTCTTGCCTTGCATGCTTGTTTGCTTCTCTATTATTTGCAATGCTATGATCCACATCATGCATTATCTTTCTTTCTTGGATGCCATGATGGACACCATGTTCCATCCCTCCTTAACAACTAAAAACTAACATTTATAGTTTCAATTTAGTATAATGCACATGTTATTTCATTGTTACATATATCTAGGCATACCCATGTTGATCTAACAATCTCCAATATAAACTATGCTATATCTTGAAACATCTTTTTGATTATCATTGCTATATTATGTATTACACAATATAACACACTTGTAGGGCTCTTTATCATGAGGGAATTCATTTCAAGTTCTTCATGCCTACCCTCAAAAGAGGGGAAAACAAACAAGGGTTTTGTCACAAAGATCATAACCTTTCACCAATCAAAAAAATCAATTTTCAAAAGACTCAAAACAATAACTAGAACCCAAACCAAGTAGAATAGACCAGAAACATAGTAACAAATACATAATAGTGATAAAAATTAGTTAAGTACAAGAGCACCACATTTTTACTATAACATTGGATAATAAAGTGTCCTTCTATCCAAATAGTAGAAAAACTAGATTTTCCAAAAATAGATAAAAAGGTAAGACCATTTATAGTTTTATCAGCTACAATTTAGTTTAGATTCAGTAGTTTTAGTATAGTTTTTCTCAGAGAATCTAGACATAGGGATCATCATGCATATTAATATGGCTCTCACTTCTAGTTTTAGAGTGGGAAATTGGTACAACTTCTAGATAAAAATCCATGTTATAGACACTAGTGATTGGGGGTAATGTGCATGGCACATTTGCCTTAATTTCTTTCTGAGCTCAATACATTACCTAGGTATTCTCAGAAATTACATACCTTATTACATCTATAGGTGTTTGGCATCATTTTAGAGTGGCTTTCATATAAGCTTAGTTCTTAGTTTTAGAATGGTTTTTATACAAGCCTAATCTTCACCTTTTGGATTGGCCAAGATTAACCTAGTTCTTAGTACACATTTAGCTATCCACACCACATTGTCATATTATAGAGCATTCATGGGATTTATGAGCCATATCATATGAACACATTCATACTAGTATCAATTCATAACTTCACTTAGTGGGAAGTAATGGAGCCAAAGGACTAGCTAGCTTTTGTATTCTTGAGCCAACTACTCAGAGAGATTGGACACACAGTCCAAACATCAATTAGCACACACATGACCACATAGCTTCACTTAGTAGGAAATTTTATAACCAAAGGGCTAGCATTTGAATTCTTGAGATAATCTCATGGAATTGATCACTCATCTTTGTTCATGATATTACTTTTGGTATAACACATACCCAACATTACCCAACAATACTTAGCATCACTTAGCATCATTCAACATCACACATCTTCATGGGATTCACCCTTGTAAGTAAGTTTAGGTACACTTTCTACTTTTCCTTTATCCTATTACTTCACTTTGTTGCATCACTAGAATAAAGGGAGGGCAAATGTAGCCATATAAAATGTCAAAATCAGTAGTTTGAGTTTGGCTTATGTCACCCTATCCATAGGTACTTCTTGAATGCTCTTGTGACCCTTATAGACACCTTTTTTCTAATTACCAGTCATCTATAGCCTTCTAAATGATCATTCTAGCTCAACCAAACTCTATTTCCCAGGCCAATCCTACCCCCTAGGTCTTGAGCATATAGGACAAGAATTCCATACCTAGACTATAGCACCGTATCCTAGGGTGTCTCATTGTTGATACTCTTGTCTCTTTGCAAATTGAGCCCAAACAGTCATTTTCAGTCAATTATTATTCTTCATTATGTCATCATAGCACAAATACATCTAACATATGACTAATATTTCCCTATAAAATCCCATCCAAAGTTCATTTACAAAGGGGGGTGACAAATCTTGCAAAGCAATCAAGAATATAATAAAACTACTAAGGAAAACTTCCCTATTTTCTGCATACAATCACCCAACACAATTGTAAACATATTCAAACCCTCATACCAATCCCTAGCGACCTCAAGCACTATTAATTTGGAATTTTTGAATATATATCACACTATTGCACAAAGCACTTTAGGTGGGAGAACTACATATGGCTTGATCCCTCTTCAGAATATTGGTATGTAGGTAGTGTCCCCACACAAGGGATGTGGATCATACGTTCAGTGTATTTTACACACTAAACCCTCATTTTCCTCAAGTGGTTTAAACATCATTTTATCAAGCATGATGGAGGGTTAGGGTTTGAAGATTAAATTCTCTCTACAATGAGCTCTCTTGACATTTAGTATGCAAGATTTCATAGGTAGGCTCACATAGGAATTGTGCAAAGAACCTAGAAAGCTCAGGTCTCTATCACTAGTTTGGATAACAATGGTAGGAGTGGAAAATAACATCAGAACTTGAAGTGTCCTATTTTTGGTTCTTCTATCCTTTCATCGAACAAAAACTAGATTTTGATTTATGACATTGTTTTAGCCCTGCACTACCAATTTTAAGCTCTGTATCATCCATCTTAGTCTAGTTTCAAGCTAAGTTATATTTCTCCTATTTATTAATATATTTAGAAAGGTAAAAAAATATATATAAATTATACAAATCAGGACTATAATTTTTAGAATATAACTTACTGATTTATTAATCTAGACCCCTTAACTAAAATTGGAATAAAACTCCATTATTATTAAAAAATTAAATCAATATGCCACTATTATCATATTTTACAATTGTATATGTAAAAACCAACTATACCATATTGTGGTATTGAGATTTAAAATTGATTTTGCTTTATCATATGTGTTGTATCATGTGCCTCTATTGAAATTATATTTAATTGAATATTAGTTGAGATATATTTTCATTTTTCTATTCTTACTCTAAATATGTCCCACCTTGTGAAATGTAAATGACATTTCCTTTGTGATTAAATGTAATGTAGTCAGAATTATTACCAAGTACTTGTGACAAGATTTTGGTATCTACATTACCAAGAAAATGAGGGAGGCTATTAAATGAGTATTAGACATGAAGATGATGGACATGAGGGATAAGGAGTATTTGATGCATCTTATGAATTAGAAAGGCCTCCTCATCTCCTATACTTCTTGAGTGACAGAAGAAGAATTACTCAAGCTCACCAATAAGTATGGTGTTAAACCATAAGGTTCAAAACTATTTTAAACTAGTGGAGGATGATGTAGTCCACCATTTGTGGGCCCTAGGGTAGACTAAATAGTAGGAGTTTATAAAAAAGCTAAGTTGATACATACATACATATCTTAATTAGAGGTAGTAGGTAGATTAATTTTAAGGGCATGCCTCCCCACTACATATGTATTTCTATTAAGTAAAAAGATATAGAGTTTTAGCTTTAGATAATAGTTTAAGGATAAATTAAAGATAGAGTTTATTTTATTGGGAGAAAAAATAATAGAGAGGAGTAAAACCATTTGGAAGTTGGGTATTTTATTGACATTTTAATTAACTTATTGAGGGAAAAAAATAAACTAATATTTGATGTTGTATTTCAAAAAGTATTTAATAATTAACTAATACTCATGTATGGTTATTTAGTCATTGAGTGTGAATGTGTGAATGTTGATTCTTGTTGAACCTCTAAGTAATTTTTGCATGGATTTTTTGAAGTCTATTTTCTAAGTTTTGTTCTTTCTTATTTTTTAGGTTCACCTGGTGTTATTACAACTAATCTCCTCATATAGAGTGACAATTTCAAGGAAGATCTATTAAGGCTAGCAGTTGGAGTAAAAGAGTTGGGTTCGATAAATGTATATAGTTGATTATCTTATTGGAAAAGGGAGAGGAAAATACTTGTTCATAAGTATAGGATATCCCCATATCCATTGTTTGCATCACTAGATCACACTAATATGCATGATATTTCCTAGCGAGTTAAGGATTGACTTCACTTGACAATAAATAAAATTAGATTGTAAAAACATTACTAAATTTTGTGCATATGTGTACCAAAAATTTCACCCCAATCAGTCTATGGTTGAATTTGATCAGTTAAAGACTTATTTTTTGCATGAGTTCCATATTATTGAATTTGAACAATAAAGTATGTCTTTGTTGAAGGATATAAAAAAGGATGATATGGAGAGTGTGCAGAGATATGATACATGATTTAAGGCATTCATTTCAAAGTTATATAATGTCATACATCCATTGTAAAACACACATTGGTTTGGTAGTTCATTGTTAGATTTCAAGAGGAAACTTGAGATAAATAACTTTGATTATGCATAATAAGCAATAGATGTTGTTCTCAAGATCAAAGTAGCTAAAAATTTTGATATAGGGATAAGCCCATTTTTTGAGTCACAAATTTATAAAATGACAACCAATTTTATAATATTTTTAAAAATAATGTGCAAGAAGTGCGTAAAGTTTTATCATGAATTGATTGTGAATCATGGATTGAATGGCCACAAAAATGAAATTATACAAAGAAGAAAGTTGTAGTTAGAACAATTTATTAGGAATTTTAAAAATGTGATCATGAAACACACAATGATTTGTTATTATGGTGTGCAAAGCATATCAATGTCAGTGGTTATTGTAAGATCTATGATTCAAATACACATGATATAAAGAAATGTAGAGGGATTGATGAGATTAAATATGAAATAGAGTTTGAATTATTCTAAAATACCACTACATTTTGATAACATAACTATTATGGTTACCAAAATCATGAAAATTACAACCAAAACCAAGGTGGATGTGATAATTGAAGTAGAAGATCATTTGGGTGTAGGGGAAGTGGAGGAAATGGTTTAGTGGGTTATTTAAATTGTGCATAAGGATATTATCATAGGGATTTTACAAAGTTCACAACATGCAAAAATTGACAAATTGAACATGAAAAATGAATATTGTGCAGAGTGTGCCAAAATATTTTTCAGAAGGATAAAGTGCATATATTTGAAGGGATGTTTAGAATTAAAGGCTACTATAGGGACACAACACAAAATATATATAAAGTGAAGGATGAGGTAATAGATAAGGTGAACATAAGGACTAGAAGTGGGATGGTTAAAAAGGGCATAGGATCATCCAATCTGTAACCATAAATAGAACTGGTGCAACATTCAAGAGGTATCAAAGACTAATTATCTAGAAGCACATGCACAAAAATATATTGATGGAGGCATAATAAATGTTAATAAATTTACAATGAGAATAAAAATTCATGTGAATGAAGCATAAGATTAGACAAATTTTGAATAAAGGGCCTCAATAGGAAGTAGCGGAGATTACATAACTTATTTCTTTGTTAAAGTCATAAGAGGTGATAATTTTATTGAAATCATGGATTCAATAAAGTGTGGGGGATGAACAATAATTGATTCAAAAAATACCAGAATAAATTGCTTAATGAGAAACACATTGCATGATCAAGAGCTAGAATCAATGCCAAGATCAATGATTAGGAGATAAATGATGTATTGATCAATACGGATGTTGAGATAAATATATCGAATAAGGAGGCATGGAAAAGTATGGGGAAGTTGAGCAAAATTTTACCACCAATTAAACTTGATAACTTTTTATAACCTCACATATGCTCATAGGATTAAGTAGCTACTTGGTTCATAAAATCCATTACCTTCATTAATTATCAACCCAGGGTGCATTTAAATTTGACAATATGTCAAAACTATATGTGAGGCAGTAGTTATCTATATAATGTTGGTTCCTAATCATTGTGTAAATAGAAACAAAATTGCATAAAATAAATTACATAAATTTAAATGACAAAAAAAAATCTAATTTACTCCAAATTTGAATTATGAATAATACAAAAGATTAAATATGCTTTTATAATAAATCACACATAGAACTAAATCACACATATTATAATAATTCAACATCAAATAATAAATACATTGAAGTAATGAATAAATAATACTAAGCTAATGGATAAAGAATCAGACCACCAAACCATGTGAGTGGGCTCTGCCTCATTTGGGTTGGATATTGACTCCTCTCCTTCTTAATATAAATAAATTACTGCAAGCTGAATGTATTCTATAAACATAATAATTATATTCATAGTAGAGTTAAAAAATTACAACTCTATATATATTGACTATTGTTTGATTAACTCTCAATAATTTTATGTAACCTAAACTCTTCCTATTATATAGAAGAGATAGGTTCCTTATTTGGAGGATAAAAAATATAGAAAGTTGCAACCATAAATCTATGTTTACACCTAATAACAATATATAAAAATCTTAACTACACATAAGGCAACATAATATATATGAAGAATAATCTGTGTTGAGGATAGAAGGATTCAGTTTTGAGAGAATCACTCCTCCCTATATTCATAACACTATTCTTGCTTTTATAATCATGGAAGGAATCTTTAACCATCCAAAAGTTGTCATAGTTGTTTAAAGTTTTATTATGCAGATGTTATAGGAAATTTGGGTAGATGATACATGATGCCACTGCTAAAATTACTACATGAAATCTAAGTAGATGTTATACGATGCCACTGCATAGATTGTTATAGGAAATCTAGGTAGATGCTACAAGTTTTCCACTGCGCATTTGTTGGAAGTTGTCATAGCTTGTGATAAATATGATATGTACTTAATAATATATCTTATTCCTTCACCATTAGTAAACTAAATCTATATAACAAGAAATCATACCATTTTATTGATAAATAATCATTCCTTAAACCATAATAATGAATATAAACATCATAAATATATCTTGTGTTAATATGGATAATTATGGATATAATGTTGTTACGGGTACATGAAATGATGGATTATAGAGTGGGTGAAGGCTAAATATATAGTAATATGAGGAACATTTATTGGACTCATCACAGCCCCAAATTTACCAATTGCATGTCCCTTGTATAATGTAATAGGATAAGCTAAGGGTAGGAGGGTATGTAGTAAGTATAATGACTAAAATCATAAATCTCTACTTCTCCATAATATGATTTATAAAAATAACTTGTGTCACTTATCTATTGTTCTTGGCCTACAAATTATAACACCTTAGTTGGGTGAAATGGGGTTATTTGTCCTCATAACAACCTTAAATCATTGCGAACATATATCATTGAAACAAAATTATTTTTCAAGGCATTCTTGGTCTAATATGATGCAAAATTTTGTGGGAGTTGAAGTAGGCAATATTTTATTTTTATTTCTTCCTTCTTCTTTTTTCCTTTTTTTATTATGGCATACTTCTTCATGATTTTTGAACCTCCCAAAGATATGAATGACCATTATTACAAATTATACTCATTCCCCTAAATTTATGTTTGATGTCATATAAGCCTAGGGACATAAATACAAATGTAGTAACCATTCTACCCCTAACTTAAGGTAGACACTTGTCCTCAAGTGGAAAAACCTGCCCCCTAACTAAATGTGGAAGAGGGTACTATGCATATTATGTGATTCAACCAAAGAAAAAAGTGTGTGATGGGATGGTGAGGAAGATGATAGCATGACATGGAAGGATGAAGTGGGATAAAAAGTATGTCATATTTGAAGATTGATGGTTGAGGGAATATCAGTGTGAAGTGTGGTATAGATAACATAAAAATATATGAATGCATAAAATATTGATAGTAAGTAAAGAAATGAATAATCTAATAAATTACACTTGAAATGGTTTACCAATCATAGAAGATAGTGTAGAAGATGCATATAACAAGTGTCACAGAGCATGTAATCCTCCAAACATTTTAGTTAAAGTGAAAAATTCATTAATCAAATATCTTGAATGATTTAGCAAATCAAAAGACTCTAGCAAAGGCATGTAGAAATTATGGTGATGGAACATTAGGACATCCTCCATGTAGTATGAGAAAGTATAGATAGCAACAACCCAAAATGATGGAAATAATATGTAGGAAGGGTGAAATCTACAAAAATATTTGTAAAAATAAATGGAACTTGTGAAGTCTGACAGTAGATTAGATGTTCAGTTAGATGAACATGAAAACAAACATCCCACAATGGATAAAAATAGTTCTTTGAAGGATAAAGAGGTTTGTTGTATTGTCATGATTATATGACAAAGAGAAAATTTATAAGCAAAGTGAACAAGGCAAGGCTTCAAAAATAGGTAACAAACTGATGGTAGGGGATACAAGACAATGCTAAAAATAGTTGGGCAATAGTGGTTGTGAGTACAAACTAGAAATAAGCTGCCATTAGGTCAATGGAATGCAAGACCACATAAACAATTATAAAATATGGAGATACAACCAAAGATAATGGGAGAAATCTATGATAGGGTAAGTAGTAATAGGAAAGATGAGAAATGAAGACATAGATCCTACCACCTCCCTAAAACTAATAATATTTAGAATTTTTAACAAGGGTGTTATTTCTACAAGCACATAATCCTAGAGCCTTTGTAAGAAATATGCAAAGACAAATATAGGCTACAAGTATAAGCAACAAAAATAGAAATGGCTAGAAAATGAAAGACATGATAGATTGATTTATTGCTTGATTTTTTGTATTTTTTATTTTATTTTGAATTTTTTCCTTGATTAACCAACAAGATAATTTTTTAATCAAGGCTATGTATTCACTACTTGGTTAGCTAACAAATTGGTTTTCTAAGCCAAAGTTGTCAACTATACTCAAAGGTTTTCATTGTTGAATAATGATTTTTTTACTATATTTTTGAATTTTTTAGAAATGATAACATGATAGAGAAGTTAGGAAGAAGTTGTACTATAGCTTTAGAATCAACCCAATTATTTGTATAAAATTATCCATGGTGATGCAATGAGAAGTGATGTTTGTTGACGAGGAAGAGATCCTGATAAAATCAACAATACATAGATTTCATTTCCATTTGTATAATATCCAATCATTCTTTTAACCAATGCATTAATGTGAAACTTGGTAGTCTTATTATATGAAACAATGTCCAATATTTTTGTATAAAGCTCTTTATTATGTGTACCCATCATGCTACATAAGTCTTTGTTAGGCAGACTTCAAGTGATATGAAACCACTTGAAATGAGATTTAAAAAAAGAGGATTCCCCAAAAACCAACATCTATTACACCAAGTGGTGTACTTTGGTATGCAGTAGAGAGATTCCTAAAATCAAGTTGTGATTAATCTAAAAGCTTTCATATAAATCATCATTATCCACTTATAGAATTTTTACAATAATTGTTAATTTTAAAATAATCAGAAATGAAAGTATTTATTTAGGTTATGTTTAGAATGGGTTCATTAAATTTTTGAGATGATAAAATCTCTTCAATATTGAAACCATTAATATTCAGTCTGAGATATTCAGAAACTAGATCAAAATACACAAAACATGACATCTATTTAATGGAAAAAAAATTGATGAATAGCTTGAAGAATTACAAGAAAGATATTTAAAATTACCATATAATTAAGTATTGTGCCAAAAATATGTTTTATAATAAAATGTAAGGCATAGTTGAGCTATCCATGCATTCATCAAGGGTAACTCTTAATGAGGAGTCAAGGATATGAATATGAATGTCAATCTAGTTCTTGAAAAATATGTAAGAGAATGACCTACAAAACTTGATAAGATTCATAACATGTATTGTTCTACAAAATTATCATCTTTAAAAACCTCAAAATAGTGTTACAATGTTGATAAATTTCATCATTAAATACAAACATGTTTTGATAAAGAAGATCATGTAGTTGTGATGAATGATTAAAAAAATAATTAAGTTATTGGAGATAATTATATAAATAGATTGATGTTATCATATATATATATATATATATATATATATATATATATATATATATATATATATATATATATATATATATATATATATGATGATGATGATGATGATGATGATGATGATGATGATGATGAGTGTGTCCATATATGATGTTTTTAACCTTTGGTAAAAGGTGGAAAAATGTGTTTTATTAATTGAAAATTAAATTTTTTGAGAAAAATATAAAACCAAATCTCTCATAAATGATTGTAGATATGTAAAAAATGAATGAGATTTTTAATTAAGATTTCACCAAAAATAAAAACCTCTATCAGAATTTAATTCTGAAGATTTTAGATATTTTCACTTTTCTAGTTATTACAGGATACCCTTCCTAGTTGCTACAGGATAGAATAAATCTTGGTATCTAGCAAAATTTTCTTACTAAAAAAAAATTGAAATGGGTTTATTTTCATCACACCAATGTATACAATAACCTCTCCCAGAATTAAATTTTGAGCATTTTAAAATATTATTATTTGATTTCATGTTTTCTCCTTGATTGGTAGCATCAAAGATAGATATCTAACAAATTTTTAGATCTATACAAAAACTAAAAGAGGATTTTAATAAATATATTATTATGTACAAAAATATCACTCATAATTAAAATCTGAGCAATTTTATTTTTGTGATGACTTGCTAGTTTTGAGATCCCAAATAACAAGAAAAACTACTTATGGATTACTCTAACTAATAATATCGATCACATTCCACCATAAGAACTAAAAATCCACAAAAAATATAGACACAAACATTCTATTTTTTAATTTAAAAATTAATTATACATAAGCTAGTTGTGGGTTTTTATGATAGAGTCTTCTTATGAATGAGGAAAAACAAGGATTGGCTCATTATTGATGATGAAAAATTTATTTTGGTGTGAGGACATTTAAATAGGTCTTTTTTATTATGGGTGGTGGGTGTGGTTTATAATATTTGAATGAAATTTTATGAATTTCATTGGGTGTTTTATCATTTTTTTATTAAAAACGAGGTAATCTAATGTTATGTGCAAAGTGAGCATGAAAATTGTTAACTTGAAGGTTGAGTATCTTAATCAAGATTAAACCATAACTCTTAATTACACAACCAAGCCAGTAGATTCATATACCGAGCAAGTTTAGCAATAAGTTAATAATATTTTCTCTTCTTAGAGATTGGGCTGAGTTATTAGGTATTTTGGACCAATAAACCTATAATGGTTTGTTGAAACCCAGTCTTTATTATGATTTTCAATTTTGGGGTGGTGGCTACCATGAATGACCTTGATATAAAGGCCAAAAAAAATATGGTTTTTGGTAATGGATTGACTGATATGGTGGTGGGATGTAATTAAAAATATCTAATGTGTAGTAATTATAGACAACATAATAAAAATTAAATACTAAATATTCAAGAGGCATACCTAGATTTGCATGTATTGACAACCAATATCCCATTTGACCTACAAGCTTTTCTTCACAACCCAATATAACAAAAAAAATTGAAAGGTGTTTTTGTATGCACATGCATATAAAGTATACCATTACACGTTGATCTTATTTGGGAGTAGAATATATTGTTACCAATTACATATCTCTTTCAACATGTGCAATTTCAATTGTTGCATATTTTCCTCCTCTAATAATATTTTATGATTGTATTTTAGAATATTCTCAAAATTACTAGATTTAGTAAAAAAAAAACCCAAGAACACAAACAACATCAAAGGAGGAATAAAAGAATAATCAGATAATTAAAATGATATTCTTACCAGTATTTTGTCCCTTATAACTCCTCTCCAAGATCTCTAAGCTGATTTGAATGCAAAATGATTGGATTATGGATTGCTTGACTTGATATTCTAAATGGATTCAATGGATTCTTTGACTTGTTTGATGGTTTGACAAGAGTTTAGGGATGCTTGATAAAGGTTGATTATGAGAGTATAATGGTTCAGCTTATGGATATTCTAAGTTAGCTTGGTCATGGCCCAAGCATGATTTATATAGATGGAGGATAATTTAATAAATTTTAAATTATTTTCAAAGCCTCTAGTTTAGAGACTTCTATAATTTTGGAGTAGCTTCCCTATTTCTAGAGGTTTCTTAATTAGTTTAGGGATAATAAAATTTTAGGTGGGAGTTAATGAGGTTTAGGTTTCATAAGGGTGTAGGAAAGGCTAGGGTGATAGGGTAGCTAGGGGGTAGGTAAATAAAAAGGAATTTTAAATTATCAAGTGGGCTAATGGGTAGATTAGTAGCTAAGTAGGATAGTTAGTAAGTTAATAGAGTGATTAATTGCTTGCAATGGTATAGTAAGATTCATTAAATGTAGGTAATTTTGTGTAGGAATTAAGATATTAGTTAATTGGCTAAGAATATGGTTTAATGGGTTAAAGTAGTGGGTTAATAAGATTATTAGGGCAAGCATAGTTAGGTGCATACATATACGTGTAGAGATTTCAATAAGTATAGGAGTTATTCTTGTAGGTAGTTTCTTCTCAACAAGATCTGTAATATCAGTGATTGCATGTTGATCTTTATCCACATGTGCATGTATTTTTATAGGAAAATTTCCCATGGGAGGGTGTTTTTTTACCATTACATACAATATAAATTATTGCAGACTAATCTTTTTCATTAAGAGTTGGACAAGTTATTACAAAATGGTATTTTTTACCAACAAATGTAAATGAGGTTGTTGTAGGTTGGTGTTATTCAATAGGGTCATCCATTTATATGGCTAAAATTTGACTTCCTTTATCAATCATGAATGTCTCAACAAAGGAAATTAATGATGGTAGCCATTCCTCATCAACATAGCCATTCATTTCTACAGTAGGAATTGATGCATGCAACCTTCCATGATTACCGGATGTACTAATTACTACAGTCTAATTTACATGCATAAACATAGGAGAAATTGTTTTAGTTTCATTAACATATGCAATATCAACTATAAATCATTTGTATTCATCAAAAAATATATATATCTATGTTAATTTATGTTTAGAGGTTAATAAATGAGTGACATGTGATCTTTCCTCATTAGTATGTACATTTTTTTTTGCATTCACCATTATAGATGGCCCTTCCTCTTTAATAGATTAAGACCATTCTATATGATAAATAGGCACAAAATCATGATTTATCTTCTCATTACATCTTGCCTTCATTTCTATTGTGCTAACTAGAGATTGCAACATGGTTTTTTATTATGTAATTCTTTAATTTTAGCCTCTAGATTTGTCATCTCTTAATATACATGTTGACCATTTTGGTCTTGCAAGCCAAAACCAGTCTCCTTCCTTCCCTACCACTCTAAACCCTCAGTCTAGTCATGCACTCACCTTCTGAAAAATCTCCTTTTCTTTGCAATAAGCCCTATTCTTATAGAACATTGAAAATTCTTTGCAATAAGCCCTATTCTTATAGAACATTGAAAAATCTAAGGCCCTGTAGGGTTTGGTTTAGTATGGAGATTTTTGCTTTGAGCAGATGCCTTAGATAAATAAGAGTCTCTTACAAAGCTCGAAGGTTAAATAGCCCTTGCAGAGGGAAGTCAAGCACAAAATAGACCATTCCAGTAGGCTGCGGAGGGAAATTCCAGATCTAAAGGTACCCTTACAAAGGGCAGGGAACCCTTACGGAGGAATCAAAAGGGTCAGTTTTCCTTTGGAAATGCTAAGGCAAAAGATAAGACAAAGGTTGAATTTCTTTAGACAAAATGTCTAAAGGAATTCCTTCAGACATTTTGTTCAAAGAAATTCACAAGGTAAAGAACAAACAAGAAATTCTTTTATAAAAATTCCTATGACAAAGTGAATAAAGCAAATTCTTTCAGCCAAAAAGTTTGAAGGAATTCCTTTAAACATTTTGTCTGAAGGAATTCACCCAATGGAAAATCTCGACAAAAAGTAGCAAGCGGGAAAGACATAAAGGGAATATTTCCTTTGAACAAATGTCTGAAGGAATTCCTTCAAACATTTTTTCCAAAGGATTTGAAGACCAATAATGCCCAAATTAACCTGAAGGGTAGGTGCCCTTGTAGGGGGCTTTCGGTGACCATGAAAGGGACCTTTCTTAAGGCCAAAGGGACACCTTCCCTTTGAGAGGTTTCAAAGACAAAAGTCCAACCAAAGGAAAAGGCAGAAGGAATAGAAAGCCAAAGGAAAGGGAAAGTTGAAGGAATTCAAAGGGGTGACAGGCTCACATACATCAAATTGGGCATCATAAACTAGCCATTGGAATCCAGACATTAGATGATGTCCCTGAAGATGTCAAATTTAGGACAATAGAATAGCCATTGGCTTTCAAATGGTGACGGGCGCGTGAATGTCAACTTTACGACAATGAAATGGCCATTAACCTTTAAATGTTTGGGTGTAAACCTAAAGGAATTCAAAGGCCTTAAGGCCAAAAGGAAGAGACCATTGAAAAGGGAGCCCAAAGAGCCAAAGATTGATAGAAGATAGCCCTGAGGGCTCAGTTTTCCAGAAAGAGTGAAGAGATGACAAAAGACAAAACCAAGAAAAGACAAGGCTAGGAAAGGACAAAAGTCAAGAGTGAACTCAGTGACCACCAAGAAAGAAGCCCAAAAGAGCCAAGTGCAGAAATGGACAAAATAGTCCAAGTGGCAAAAGAAGGTGTCGACACAAGGAGTTATTCCAGTGGTTGACACAGTGTTTGCCAAGTGGTCATCAAGGAGCACAAATAGTGAACAATGTGACCCATTTTTCTTCACTTTGCATTGATGAGTAGACAAACCACATGAATGTCTTGAAGGAGTGGTCTTGTTTGAAGACAAATGGCATGGCCCATGATTTCACATATGGTGTTTAATATATTTTAAACACCTAAAGTCAAAACTGGAGCTGACACAGCATTCTCTTTCAATCAACTTCCTCTTCCCAATGCTCTCAACATAGAATCGGTCATTTATTTTCTCGAAAGTGCCAAAGTCTTTTCCAAAAAAGGCTATATATTTGTAACTTCTCATTTGAGAAAAGAGATCTCTCATTTTTTATATGGCGTAGCCCTACCAAATTATCACCTTTAAATAATAAAAAGTGTTTTACCTCTATCTGGTTGGATATATCTCTGAGTGTGCCTGAGTATTATCCTTGTGTCCAGTCATTGTTCCATGATGATTTCACATGATTGATACTAGCACACTTGGTATAGACAAAGCACCATTCCTACAAGTAGCAAAAAGAGTTATATCTAGAATGCAAAGATAGGAGAAGGTTATCAGACAGTGTATCTTCCTACAGCACCTGTGGTAAGTTCATCTTCGGTGTGCCTTCATTAGGCTTTTCTATTAAGTTCTCTGCAATCTGGTCCTTTTATCAGATAAAGTGTATGTATGTGCTCTTATGGTTTGAAGTGTGAGAAAATGAATAGATCAAACTTTTTTGGTGCATCACCGTCTAAGCTTAGGTTCTGTTTCAGTAATCCTTCTCTCTTTTCAACACCCCTATTATATATATATATATATATATATATATATATATATTAGAAAATGTACTATAATAGATTAGAGATGCATCAAAGGGAGCTAGCCCTTATCTAGAGATTCTCTCCTTAGTTTTACCAAACCCACAGGCAAGAGAGGAGTCTCCATTGTGTCATGTGGAAGACAGAAGCCCAACCTTCTCTCAAGGGTGCAATCCACAGTGTCAACAATTTTTGGCACGCCCAATGAGACATTTTTAACACTCAAAAAAGTTCCAGGATTGGTGTTGGTCCTATTACAGCAAAAAATAATCATTTTTCTAGCATCTAGTGACTCCACTATTAAGAACATCAGTATCTGGTCATAGGTCAGTCTAACATCCTATGCCTAAGGTCACCACACGATCTACTGCTAAGGGTGTCCCTTTTAAATTTGTTGAACTACCTTTAAACTCAGCAAGATGACTAAGGTTTGCAAGAACTCATCCTTATTCAGCAAATTGTTTTCCTAGACCTATTGTAAGATACATCTATGTAAGAAGGCCTCGATTGAATCCTATCATAGCTATGGCTTTACCTTTTATGGCTTTTCATGGTCAAATTCCTTTAAATCTCCTACATTATGACCTGATCCCAGGGGTAGTCCTTAAAAGTGTGCCTCCCTTTAATGGAGAAGGGCCTATTACTACCATTGAACACATTAGAAATATTGTTAACCTCTGTAACCAAAATTCACAATGTCACCGAGGAAAACATTGCTATCAGATTGCTAGCATTGTCCTTCAAGGGCAAGGTTTTAGATTGGTATGGGACTTTGCTCATGAATTCAGTCGATTCTTGAAATGAATTGGGCACCCTCTTAACAAATATATTTGGGGAAAAGAGTGACCACCTCTCACTTTCTGAATAGCTAACCACTATGAAAAGAGCTCCACACAAATTCATGCAAGATTTCAATACTCAATTTCAGAAGACATGGGACAGAATCCCCATTCTATTAAGGCTGACTCCAGGCTATGTTTTCCTCTATTATTTGAAAGCATTGAATAGTGACATTGCAATCATGATACAGTCCATGGGAGGACATGTGTTGCCTGCTACCTATGACATAGCTATAGTGGTTGAGAATTGCCTGGTGCAAGCTAGGAAGATAGCCCCTAGACCTCATATGATGTTCTTTCCTAAATTGTTGCCTCCAATCCAGACTGTTACACCCACCTTGGCTCTTCTACTTGGCATAGAAAAGCCAGCTGCTACTTCATCCAATGACCTCCATGAAGTCAAAAGCCTATTACAAAGCATGACAAATGAACTAGTGGCTCTCAAAAGGCAGCAAGCGCAAGGCTATCAACCAAATTAGGGATATTAGTAGTTTGGGCAAACAAACAAGCCCCCTTTCTAGAATTACAATCAAGGACAAGGTCAGGGTGCACAAACTAGACCTTATCAAGGCTATAATCAAGGGGCTCCTTCATCATCCAAGGCTCTAGCACCCACTCAAAATAATCTAGTACAAGAACAGCCTAGTTGCTCACCCATGGGATATGGTCAAGATCAGGTTGTTTATACAACTGAAATGTTGAGTCACTACACAAATACATAAGACAATCAGGTAGCCACCCAATTCCTAAGCTTTGAGGATTTAGTGTAACTTGGCATGGGCAACAATCAGACTCAGCCCGATTCCACTCTCATGAATCACCTGAAAGGTGAATTCTATGCAGTCAATTACGTGGGTAGTGCAGATAATCAAGGTGACTATGTCACATCCAACACAAGGTCCAAAAGGAGAGCAATGGAAGAAGCCCAAGTAGCTGCTCAAGCATTAAGACCACCTTCTTCATCACACAAACCAAAAAATTCCAAATTTTAGACCGCCAGTTACACCCTCAACTCCTCAGCCTGTGCCTCAAGTTGTAAGTAACCACAAAGAAAATTTGAAAGGAGGCAACCCTTGGGTTAATGTGGTAGACAAAATGAAGAAGCTACACATGAATATCTCCTTGTGGGATTCATTATCGATACTAAGACAAAAGGACATGCTACAAAAGAAATTACATGGGTTGAATGAACAAGCTATCCCAACAAACATCGATAATGTTCTGATGATGAATGGGTAGCCTTCCACATCAGGCCAAGTTAAGAAAGAAGAAAAGGTTCCCCCTTTTTATTTTTCCTTGGTCATAAGAGATTTCTTGGTGCACAATTGCATCATTAATAGTGGAGCAAGCACCTTGGTAATGCCCAAATGCATAGTGGATAAGCTGGGGCTCAAATATGAAGAGATGACTAAGGGAGTCCTCTAGCTGGATGGAGCACTAGCAAAAACAATAGGAGTGGTGAGAGGCTTGAACTTGATGCTCCATGCCTATCTAACCTTCTCGATCCCTTATGACATGGTGGTGGAAAATGTTCCTCCTTACTTTTCTATTTGCTTGTCCAAGGATTTCACATCTAAAATAGGTAGGTACCTAGTAGCGAATTGGTCCTACCTAGTTTTTAGAACCAAATCTGGAACCAAGGTTAAGATTGAGTCAGAGCCACTTCATAGAGATCATCTAGAACCATACTCACTCAATGCGGTAAATGTTAGCTATGCCATTATTGATCAAGAAGAATTCCAAGTGGATCAATCTCCACCCTCTGCCCTTTAAGGAGTTGCTAACTTACTCTTAGATGAATGGGGAAGTGACAACTTTGAGAATGATCCTTAAAAATTCATATAAGAGGCAGGCCTTGGGAATTATTGCATGCATGAAGAGGGTAATTTTGTACCAAATTTGATGAAAGCAAGCCAAGAAAGCTCAAGTTTATGGTAGCTTTTCTTTGATGGCTCAAGAAGCAAGCTAAGAGCTAGTGGGGGAGTGGTGTTAGTTTCTCCTTCACAGGAGAAATACTTTTTAGCTTTCAGGTTTCACTTTTCTTGCATGTGCAATGTTGTGGAGTATGAATCCCTCATCCATGGTTTGGAGTGGGTGAGGAAAAGAGGAATTAAGGAGCTATAGGTTTTCAAGGATAGTGAGCTAATCATAAATCAGGTAAGGGGATAAAATTTGACAAAGAACTCTTTGCTTAAGTCCTAAAAACATAAGGTATGGGACTTAGTGGAGAGTTTCCTTGCTTTCAATGTTACTTTTATTCCTAGAGAATAGAATAAGCAAGCTGACAAGCTAGCAACAATTGGCACCCAATTTGATGTCTTTAAGGAGATAGGTTGAAACAGTAGTCCACACCATTTTAAAGTAGTAATCAAGCCCTTAATGCCTGATAACATCACCAATTGGCAAGTGTTTGACAATGATCAACAAAAAGCACTCTTCTTGCAAGAGGAAGCTGAGTTTGCTGCTAGAAACCAAGCTAAGCTACAGCAGTAATATGGCAGCCAAATTATTCAACTGAAGAACAATAAACTTCCCAAAGTCTTGGTCACTCTAAAGAGTATCTTCAACAAGGATGACCAATTGAAAAATGATAAAGTAAGCATCACAACAAAGAAGGAAAACTATGAAAAGGTTGAGATATTCAAAGATAAGTTGCTTACACTTGGGAAAGTATGTACAGATCATGAAAGGTAGGCCTTCATCTTGTTATGCTAAGAGTTTGTTGATGTCTTCGCTTGAGATTATAGTGACTTGAAGGGTTTTGACCCAAGTTTGGCCCAACACACCATTGAGCTAGAGGAGGGAGCCAAGTCGATCAAGCAGAAACAAAGGCCTATCAATCCAAAGATTGAGCCTCTCATGCATAAGGAACTCACCAAGCTGATTGAGTCCAGAATTATATTTCTGATCAAACACTCTTCTTGGCTAACCAATCTTGTTCCCATCCAAAAAAAGAATGGGGAGATCATGTTATGTGTAGATTTTAGAGACCTCAATAGAGTCTCTTTGAAAGACCATTATCCTCTCCCAAGTATGGAATAGATCCTCCAAATGGTGATAGGCAGCGAGCGTTTCTCCCTCTTGGATGGGTATTCAGGATACAATCAGATTTTGGTGTAAGACTGTGACCAGTACAAGACAACCTTCACTACCAAATGGGGGACGTTTGCTTATAGGAAGATGCCATTTGGACTATCCAATGCTGGTGCCACTTTCTAGCGAGCCATGGACATGGCCTTTCAAGGCTTGATAAATAACATTATGTTGGTGTATCTTGATGATGTGACAATTTTCTCTAACTAGGTAGGCCAACACATGAAACATCTCAAACAAATATTTGATAGGTGTAGAGAGTTTGGTATCTCTCTCAACCCAAAGAAATGTGTGCTCTCTATCCATGAGAGTAAACTCCTCAGCAATGTTGTTTCAAAAGTGGGCTTGAACATTGATCTAGAAAGAGTTCACTCCATCCTAGAGCTATCCTTACCTAAACATAAGAAGGGTTTGCAAAACTTCTTTGGCAAAATAAATTTCATCAGGAGATTTATTCAAAATTTTGTAGAGATAGTTAAGCCATTGACCTCTATGATGAAAAAAGATGAGAAGTTCACGTGGACAGTGCAAAGGAAGGATAGTTTTGAAGAGATCAAGCAGGCTATCACCCAGGATCCTACCTTGATCAGTCCTGACTTCACCAAAGACTTCAACCTCTACACCTTCAGAAATGAAGAGGTAATCTCTGTTATGCTTACCCAAGTGAATGGTGATAACCTTAAATAACCACTTATATTTTTTAGCTAATGTCTAGAGGGTTTTGAGGTCAAGTATAAATATGTGGAAAATCAAGTCCTTACAGTCATATAGAGCCTAAAGAAATTTATACATATGTTATCCAATAGTAGGATTCACCTCATGGCTCCACATCCCAGTATCAAATATTTCCTGACCAATCGTGATCTGAATGAAAAGAGAGCAGGATGGATCACTAAAGTAATGGAATATGACGTGAATATCAAAACCACTAAGCTAGTGAGAGGAAAATGCCGGTGTGAACACCTTGATTTAGACTTTAAACAACAGAGAGAAGATAGTTTGCTCATTCATGATGAAGCCACAACAGAAGAACCAACAGTCATGAAGGATTGGACATCAGACATGAGGTGTTTCTTTCTCACTGGTGAGTGCCCGCAGGGCCTTGATAGAACCAAGAGGAGATATTTTAGACTCCAATATCTCCCTTATGTCTTGATCAATGGAGTGTTATTTCAAAGGGATTTCTCAAGAGTGATTTTAAGGTGCATAGACCCAGGTCAGGCCGACAAGGTGCTATCTGAGTTCCATGATGGGCCAACTAGTGGTCACTTTTCTCCTAAACCTATAGCTACAAGAATAATGAGAGTTGGTCACTTCTGGCCCACTTTATTTATAGATACCCATGCCTAGGTACAAAAGTGCAAGAAGTGTGCACTTTTTGATGGGAAACACTGGCTGACTATAATGCCTTTACAACCTATTTAGGTGCAGAAAACATTCATGCAATGGGGCCTAGACTTCATAGGGATGATTAATCCTCCCTCCAGTATTAGCCACAAATGGGTTTTGACCACCATAGACTACTTCACAAGATGGGTAGAGGCTGTCGCTTTGAAAGAAGCCAACAAAAGTGCAATCCTAGACTTTTATGAAGACATGGTGACAAGGTTTGGAGTCCTAGCTACCATCATATTAGACAATACATTGGCCTTCTTGGGGACTAGAATGAGTGAATGGGCATTGAGATACGACATCTATCTCAGCACTTCTTCTAACTACTACCCACAAAGGAATGGGTTGGTTGAGTCTACCAATAAGAATTTGATCAAGATTATCAAAAGAATAATGGAAGAGAATTAGAGAACTTGGCATGCCAAGTTGAAATTAGCCCTGTGGGCAGACAGGGTCACTCTAAAGAGGGCAATTGGTTATTCACCTTACACGCTCATGTATGGAAGGGAAGCTAGACTTCTTATTTCACTTGAATTGCAGGCTTTGGACCTTGCTCACTAGCTATAATTAGAATAAGGCAATAGCATGGAGGTTAGGCTATGTGAACTAATGGAGCTTCAAGAAATAAGGGACCAAGTTATGGCTTTTATGACCATCCGTCAACACCAGACGAAGAAGCACTTTGACAAGAAATCCTTGTCAAAAGGTTTCTCTAAAGGAGACATCATCTTGAAATGGGATGAGGACCAAGCTAAGCCTAGAAAGCACACGAAGTTTGATGCCCTATGGAGTGTTCCATATGTCATCACTTAGTGCAAGCAGCACAATGTGTTTTAACTCTCCACATTGGATGGTGAAGAACTGTGTATCCTAGTTAATAGGACATCTTAACCATTATCACTGAGCCTTCTCCCATCATGTACATATTTTTTTTATTTTTTCCCTATTTTTCCTAAGTGTTTTCACACGTGTTAGTAGTTTTCTTAATCTTGTGTGTGTTTTCATTTCCTTTTGAGGTAAGACCTTCATGATTGATTCTTGGATATCTCAAGGCTATTGCTAACTTTTTCAAGCTGCATTCTGACTCCATGCCTAATGTACTTTGAGGCTACTAGTTTCTAAGCATAGCAGGCATGCTTCCCTTGGGAATCACCAATTTGTTGACCATTTTGGTCCTGCAGGCCAAAATCAATCTCCTTCCTTCCCTACCACTCTAAACCCTCAGTCTAGTCATGCACCCACCTTCTGTAAAATCTCTTTTTATTTGTAATAAGACATATTCTTATAGAACATTGAAAAATCTAAGGCCCTACAGGGTTTGGTTCAATATGGAGCTTTTCACTTTGAGCAAATGCCTTAGACAAATAAGAGTCTCTTACAAAGCTGGAAGGTTAAATAGCCCTTGCGGAGGGCAATCAGGCACAAAATGGACCATTCTAGTAGGCTATAAAGGGCAATTCTAGATCCAAAGGTACCTTTGTGGAGGGCAAGGAACCCTTACAGAGGAATCAAAAGGGTGAGTTTTCCTTCAAAAATGTTATGGCAAAAGATAAGACAAAGGTTGAATTTCTTCAAACAAAATTTTTGAAGGAATTCCTTCAGACATTTTGTTCGAAGAAATTCACAAGTTAAAGAACAAACAAGGAATTTTTTTTGGAAAAATTCCCCCGACAAAGTGAACAAAGCAAATTCTTTCAGACAAAAATTCTGAAGGAATTCCTTTAGACATTTTTTCCGAAAGAATTCACCCAATGGAAAAGTCTAACAGAAAGTAGCAAGTGGGAAAGACATAAAGGAAAGATTTCCTTCAGACATTTTGTCTAAAGAATTTGAAGATGAAGGCCACTCGAAGTACCCTAAAGGGTAGGTGCCCTTACAGTAGGCTCTCAGTGACTGTGAAAGGGACCTTTCTCAAGGTCGAAGGGACACCTTCCCTTCAGGAGGTTTCAAAGACAAAATCCCAACCAAAGGAAAAGGCCGAAGGAATACAAAGCTGAAGGAAAGGGAAAGCCAAAGGAATTCAAAGGGGTGACAGGCCCACAGATGTCAAATTGGGCATCATGAACTAGCTATTGGAATCTAGATGTTAGATGATGTCCCTGAAGATGTCAAATTTAGGACAATAGAATATACATTGGCTTTCAAATGGAGATAGGTGTGCGAATGTCAACTTTACGATAATGAAATGGTCGTTGACCTTTAAATGTTTGGGTGTGAACTTGAAGGAATTCAAAGGCCTTAAGGCCAAAAGGAAGAAACCACTGAGAAGGGAGCCCAAAGAGCCAAAGATTGATGGAAGATAGCCCTGAGGGCTCAGTTTGCCAAAAAGATCCAAGAGATGATAAAAGACAAAACCAAGAAAAGATAAGGTTGGGAAAAGACAAAAGTCAAGAGTGAAATTAGTGACCACCAAGAAAGGAGCCCAAAAGAGCCAAGTGTAGAAACATACAAAACAATCTAAGTGGCAAAAGAAGTTATCGACACAAGGATTTATTCTAGCGGTTGACACAGTCTCTACCAAGTGGTCATCAAGGAGCACAAACAGTGAATGATGTGACCCATTTTTCTTCACTTTGCATTGATGAGCAAACAAACCACATGACTGTTTTGAAGGAGTGGTCTTTTTTGTAGACAAACATCGTGGCCCATGATTTCACATATGGCATTTAATATATTTTAAACACCTAAAGTCAAAACTGGAGCTGACACAACATTCTCTTTCAAGTAGCTTCCTTTTCCCAATGCTCTCAATGCAGCATGGGTAATTTATTTTCCAAAAAGCACCAAAGTATTTTCCAAAAAAGGCTATATATTTGTAACTTCTCATTTGAGAAAAGAGATCTCTCATTTTTTGTATGGCATAGCCCTGCCAAATTGTCACCTTGAATCAATAAAAAGTGTTTTACCTCTATCTGGTTGGATATATCTCTGAGTGTGCCTGAGTATTAACCTTGTGTCCAGTCATTGTTCCATGATGGTTTCACAGGCTTGATACCAACACACTTGGTATAGACAAAGCACCATTCATGTAGGTAGCAAAAATATCTATATTTGGAGCATAGAGATAAGAGAGGGTTATCAGACAGTGTGTCTTCCTACAGCACCTGTGGTAAGTTCATCTTCTATTTGTCTTCATTAAGCCTTTTTGTTAAGTTCTCTGCAGTCTAGTCCTTTTATCAGATAAAGTGTATGTATGTGCTCTTATGGTTTGAAGTGTGAGCAAATGAGTAGATCAAAATTTTTTGGTGCATCACCGTCTTATCTTAGGTTTTGTTTCAATAGTCCTTCTCTCTTTTCAACCCCCCCATTATATATATATATATATATATATATATATATATATATATGTATATGTGTATATATGTATATGTGTATATGTGTATATATGTATATGTATATGTATATGTATATATATCTATATATATATATATATATACACACATATACATATACATATACATATATGTATATATATACATATATACATATATATATATATACATATATATATATATACATATATACATATATATATATATATACATATATATATATACATATATATATATATATACATATATATATATATATAGATACATATATATATATATATATATATATATATATCTTAGAAAATGTATTGGAATAAATCAGAGATGCATCAAAGGGAGCTAGCCCTAATCTAGAGATTCTCCCCTCAGTTTTGCCAAACCAACAGGCAAGAGAGGAGTCTTCATTGTGTCACGTGGAAGAGAGAAACCCAACCGTCTCTCAAGGGTGCAATCCACAGCGTCAACAATACATAAATCATTATTTCATTACCAACTAAAACTCCCCCTAATTCCTTTTTTCATCCATAATAAAATTGTTCTTACATGCACAAAGTTAGTATTTTTGGTAAATTTTTTTAAATATTCCTAATTAATGTTATATCACATAGAGATAAACAAAGGTATGAGCTAACTTTGCTTATATTCTATAGTGAAAGATGAATAATCTTGATATTTTAAATTTCAAATTGTAGAAAGTAAATTTACTCTGAGAAAGCAATAAATTTAATCTATGATAGCCATAAGTTTAATCTAAGAAAGTGGCAAATTTAATTTATAAAGTAGAAAATTAAACCAACATTCTTAGAACACTAGTACTTGACACATTGTCTAGCAATAATGCCAATATGATGAGTATAATTTTACCACCAATTAAACCTGACAACCTTGTACAACCTCACCTATGCTCATAGGATAAAACATCCACTTAGTGCATAAAATCTACTACCTTCATTAATTTTCAATCTAGGGTGCATTTAGCTTTGACAATATGTTGATATTGTATGTGTGGCACTAGTTCTGTATAGAATGTTGGGTCCTAATTGTTTCATAAATAGAAACGCACTTACAAAAAATAAACTACATGAATTTAAATGATAGAAAGAAATATAATTTATTATGGATTTAAATTATGAATAATACAAAATATTAAATATACTTATATAATAAATGACACACAAAATAAAATCACACATATTATAATAATTTAATATAAAATAATAAATGCAAACAAGTAATTCATAAATAATACTAATATAATGGACAAGGAATCAATCTACCAAACCATGTGAGTGGGCCCTAGCTCATTTGGGTTGGATCTTGACTCCTCTCCTTCTTAAGATAGATAAATTACTGCAAGCTGAATTTATTCCATGAAATATTCAACTCATAACACAGTTACAAAATTACAACTCTACATCTATTGATTAATTACTTGAATAACTCCCAATTATTTTATGCAACTGAAACTCTTCCTATAATAGAGGAGAGATAGGCTTGTTATTTGAAGGATAACAAATATAGGAGGGTGTAACCATATATCTATGTTTGTACCTAAACAATATATAACAATACTAACTGTGCATAAGAAAAAATAATATATATGAAGAATAATCCATGTGTCAAGGATAGAAGGATTTGGTTTTGAGAGAATTACTCCTCCCTCTATTCATGGCACTATTCTTGCTCTTAGAATCAAGGAAGGAATCTTTAACCATCAACAAACTATCATAGTTGTTTAAGTTTCTATTGTGTAGATGATGTAGGAAATCTAGGAAGATGCTACATGATGCCACTACCCAGATTTATACAAAAAATACATGTAGATGTTATAGGATGCCACTATGCATATTTCTAAAATAAATTTAAGTATATGCTATAGGATGCCACTACGTAGTTGTTGTAGGTTGTCATAGCTTATGAGAAACATGATAAACATTGAATAACTTGCATTATTCCTTCACCATTAGTACACCAAATATATATAACAATAAATCATACCATTTTATCTAGACATAATCATTCCTTAAACTGTAACAATGAATATGTGTATCATAAACATATATTGTGCTACTATGAACAATTATAGATATAATTCTATTATGGGTACATGAAATGATGGATTATAAAGTGGATGAAGGATGAATATATAGTAATATGAGGTACATTTATTGGACTCATTAGAATTCATCATTAAATCCTTAAAAAAAATTGTCGTTTATGGCCAATAAGAGGAATTCAATATGTATTGAGGTCTTTCACAATGTAAACTTGGAGATCATGGGGTTTCACTCTCGACATAGTTTGAGATGATTGAGATGGTTAAGGAGAAAAATTATTCTACATTAGTGGGGAGGCCTTGGTATTATGACAATCAAGCTGATATGTGCTTTAAATAATGTTATATGAGCTTCAAGAATGGGAAGTAAAGATTTTTAATTCCCTTAGATAATGACCATGGCACAACGTATATAGAAGGGGTCAATTACAAAGAGGAAGATAACAATATATCCAATGTTATTACACATGTAATGAAGAAATGAAGTCTATATAAGGATAAGACTTTGGGCCTAGACTAATGAATAATGAGCATCTAACACTACCAACTAGGCATGCAACCATTGGGTTAGAGAAACATACAAGGTCATGTGAAAAAATGTGAGAAGGTGGAAATCAAGGACCCATCTTCTATGAGAAGCAGCTTGATAAGTTGCATGGTAAAGGAAGGTAATAAAAGGAACCAAATATTATGGAAAGATGGGTTCCATGCATAACCAAACAACTAGTGGAGAAACCTCAAAGAAATAATAAAGAATCAAATAAGGAGCCACAAACACATAAGGTTGGAGAGGTAAAGGCTAGTGTATGGAAGAAAAGTGTATAGAATCAAGAGGTAAAGGTACTAAATAAAGTTGATTATAAACCACAGGGATAAATTTACAATGAATATGCACATGTACATAAGGTACTAGGAAATATTTTACCAAGAAAATTTACAAACAAAGACATTAGGTCCACGGCAGAGAAAAATAAAGAGACCTCACTAGGGAGGTGGAAGTGCACATAAATTTTTGAGAAAGTGATACTAGTTAACAAATAAAAACCCAATAAATTTAACATGATATGTACAAGACAGGTGAAGGAAAATAAAATATGGCACCACTGAGAATTATTTCAAAGTAAAATCATGGGGAATATGATCTAATTATTCTTCAAACAATGTGCAAGGGAAGACATAAATAAGGCATTTCCCAAGAGAAAAGTGCAACACAAAATAATTTATTACTTTCTATTTTTTTAATTAACATGTTCTTTAATTTATGCTTATAAATGCATGAATTTTTGTAAATTTAGTTATGTGATTCAAGTGATGAATCTTTGGTGACTCTTATGCCAAATGTCTATGTATCCCTAGGGGTTGTGTTACCAAGTGTATAATAAGGGAGATAAAATCCTAATTGTATAATATGGTGGAATACAAAACATATTATAATAGATGAGAATACCTTTGCAACAACATATTCAATAATAAAAGAAAGATAAATGGGGTCATTAATACCTACAAATTCTATACAAAATGATATTGACAACATTGAGTAAACCTTGATAAAATCCATTAAATCAACAAGTTTCATTACCTATTTCAAAATCTTTAAAATATGTTGGTTAACACTCTACACTTAAATCTTGGTCAGGAAAAAAAAACCTTCCCCTATTTCCTTTATCCCCAAGGAAAACATGGGAAAGGTGAAATGTGTCAGGGTTGAATCCCAATAACCCACCTCCCCTAATTAGGTGTCATGTATTGGCCTTGCCAAGCTCAAGTTGAAATAGGTCCACTATCACAAGAAAGATGATAATAATAATAATAATAATAATAATAATAATAATAATAATAATAATAATAATAATAATAATAATAATAATAATAATAATAATAGTGTGATCATATTTTGAGTTATTTGTAAAACTACTATATTTAGTAATAAAAATTCCAATAACACAAACAACATCAAAGGAGGGAATAAAGGAACAATTAGACAATTAAATATGGATTCTTACCATCCTTTTATCCCTTAAAACTCCTCTCCATGATCTTCAAATAGATTTGAATGTTAAATTTGATTGAGTGTGGATTGCTTGACTTGAGCTCCAAAGTGACTCCAATGGCTTCCTTGGATTGTTAGATGGCTTAGCAAGAGTATGAGGATGCTTGACAATGGTTTATTATGAGAGTATAATGTAGGCTTATTGATTTCTAAGTTATTTTGGCCATGTCCCAAGCATGGCTTATATAGGATGGTGGAGGAGGTTTTTAACAAATTTTAAATTATCTAAAAGACCCTAGTTTAGAGACTTCTAGAATATTGGAGAAGTTTCCCTAGTTATAGAAGTTTATTGATTAGTTTAGGGGATAATAGGAGATTAAATGGGAATTAATGAGGTTTAGTATTCATAGGGATGTAGGAGAGGTTAGGGTGGTAGGGTAGCTAGGGGGTAGTTGAATAAATAAAAATTTTAAATTAGCAAGTGGGCTAATGAGTAGATTAGTGGCTAAGTTGGCTAATTAGTAGGTTAATGGGGGAATTAATTGGTTATAAGGGTATGGTAAGGTTTATGGGTTGTAGGTAATATTGTGTAGGAAATTAGGATATTAGTTATTTGGCTAAGGCTATGGTTATGGGTTAAATTAGTAGGTTTAATAGGATTATTGAAGTGAGCATATTTAGGTGCACACATTTTGCCCCTCTTTGAAAGGGTATTATGAGTGAATAAAAGCTGAAGGACTAATGGGGTTTTCAAATAAAAACCATTTTGTGGATGAGAATGTTGTTAGTGATGCCCCCTTGAGGGAGTATGCAGGAAAAAACAAACGGGATGATCACTCAAATAGAAATTTTTAGGGTGGGATAGGACCAAGATGAATATAAGGATTGGGATACCCCAAGTGTTTATGTAGCTATGATTGAGATGCCCCAAGCATAAGTGTTATGGGATAAAGTCACTTAGCCTCAGATGATCAATTTTAGACAATCAACCAATGTTTAGAAGGGAGGCAAGTTGATTAAGATGGTAAGACTTGAGTTCCTGAGACGTAGACATTGTTTAGGGAATAATGGCATAAGCTAGGCCATAAGCCAATGATAACTCCTATAGAAAGGACACATGCTAGGGATGGTTATAAGCTTATAGAGGACTTTTTTGGGTTGATTATGGATAATAAATCACTCTATGTGAGATTCGTAGCTCAAAGTAATTAAATAAGTTTGAGTGACCCATAGGTAAAAGGATGGAATGGGACATTAATAGTGGCTGAGCTATCCTTGGGCATGAAATCATGGCCAAGTAATTCCTACATAGTCATAAGAGACCTCAGGCCAATGTATTTCTAACTCAAGATTCGTGACTTATAACAAGGAATATAAGACGTTACCCTAAGAAACTTATGATGGATAAAAAAATGATGAATAATGATAATCAATCATAAAATGTGATTTGAGGACCAAGATTAGTGGTCAGGGTAGGATAATGGGAGTGCAAGGATCATATTGGATATGAGGGTTAAAAAGGGTGAATAGGGTGAGCAAAATTAAAAAGGGGGGTGAAAAAGGTTCATTTTGTCTTTTATCCCTTTTGACTTTATTGCTCTGGATCCCTAGAATTGGACTGCATCCCTCTCCCATCACATCATGGAGAGAGAGTCTGAGAGCACTAGATGTCAACTAATGCAGGACCACTGGTAAGTACTCAATCCCTAGCTTGTTATTTTTTGCATTTTTGCTTTTATTTCCACATTAATTAGATGTACCACAAGGACAATACCATGAATAAGAGTAATGTCTCGAGTGGTAGTATTATCCTCACAAGTTATGATATTATGGTTGCAAAATGTGATATTACAATACCATGATAAGTGACTTACGGTATTGCAATATTGCAATGAGTGACTTACGATATCACATTACCATGAGAAGAGGGTGGTAGTTTTTCAAAACCATGAGGTCAGATTTGTGGTTATGTAAAACTATGAAATGCAATTAGTGATATTGTAAAAATCATGCTTTAGGGCTAGGTCATGAGTTACAATATTGTGGTGAAAAGTGCTTAGGGGTGAGGGATTTAAGGAATGGGCTAAGGTAGGGTAGAGAGATTAGGGACTTAGAAAATTTATAGGAATTAGGGATTTAGGTAAGTGAGAGGTACTAGGGACTTAGGGTGATTAGGTGAAGAGTGCTTAGGGGGTGAGGGACTTAGGGAATGGGCTAAGGTAGGTCACAAAAATTAGGGAGTTAGGTAAGTTGGATGGATTAGGGATTTAGGGTAACTATGTGAAGAGTGTTGGAATGTAGAAGACTAGGTTAGGGATGGTTAGGATGGGGTAGGGGGTTAGTATAATTAGGTGAGTGAGGTTTTGATTGAACAATTAGATAAATGAGTTAATATGATATTAGGGGGTGGTTCAGGAAGGTAGTTAGGTTAGAGGAGTGAGTTGGGGATGTAGGTAAGAGGTTAATGGGATGGGAGAGGCTAGAGTAGGGTGTGATTATATGATCGTAAGTTGATAGGATTTTTTTTTATTATAGGAGGATTTAGGGGTGATTATGTCCCAACTATGACATTCGGTGGTGTTACATGAGGTATACTTACTAACATTAGAGGAGTATGGAGTGCTAGAATTGATAGGCCTCTATTATGTTGCACTTATAGTGATAGTGAGGATAGATAGGGCATTGATCATGGCCTTGGTTGAGAAGTGGCACTCTGATACCATCACCTTTCATTTCATGACTGGGGAGATGATAGTCACACTCGAGGATGTGCTACAGATCTTTTGTCTACCCATGAGAGGCCACATGATATATTGTTGCTCACATACTCATAGTGTGATAGTGTAGAGGTTGGTGGGGAGATTATAGATTGGGGTGCAATATTCAAGGGTGAATATTGGTAAGGCTTTAAGGGAGGGCATGATTGACATATTGACACTGGTGGTGATGTCTCTTGTGACCAACATACTCTTGCCGAATAAGAGCAATCAGTGATTTCATTTGGGATTGGGGGATGTAGTGTCAGAAATGGTCCAAGACTATTAGGTATTTTCCTAGGGCCCGATTGTGTTAGCCCACTTATATAGAAATATGTACATGGGAACATATAGAAGAACATCTACCCAAGGCCCTTCTCTATTACTTTAGCTATGGAGTTGGGAGCACATTTCCAGAGAACATCCCTTGGGTACTCATGTAGCTAAGGAACTCCACCAACCCTTAGTATTTTGGTGGTATGTTATTCTAAGATTATAGAGATCACATGTTGGGAAGATTCTATTTTATAGATATGCATTTGATAGCTTGCAGTTAGAGCACATTACCTGGATGTTTTACAAATAGGTCTAGTGGGGATGGGCTGAGGATGCAGATGTCACATAGTTTATGTTGACAAAGTGTTATCTTATTGGACATTGAGATTATATCATTGAGAGTTATAGGCATGATCATGTACAGTAATATTTTGGGAGACCATAGGATGAGCCTAGTGAAGAGAATCTATTTGCTCATAATGATAGAGAGAGGCCTCATTGGGGGGTTATATTAGATAGGGATTTAGCTAGATTAGACTATGAGAGTGTTACCTTGATCATGTAGGATTATCAAAATTTGATCCTAAATCCCAGAGTGATAATAATGTACACAACATGGTGGGAATAAAGAAGGATGCATATATTACTTAGACATTTAACCAAGGTGAGGAGGGCGTTGTGCAGAGACTGCTACAGGCATAAGTCAGACTAGGGAGGAGGTGAGCTCAGAGAGCATGGCCCTAGGCACAAAGCTAGTAGGATGGACCAGATGTGATGGATGTGGATGGAGGGGACCAGGGAACCTGAAATGGAGATCAAACATAGGTAAGGGAATAGGTTAGAAGGGGAATTCAAGCTGGATGGAGTGGAGTTTAGGCTGGAGGGAGTGGAGTGGCATATGAGCTAGGGCCATCAAGACCACCTTTGATTGAGGTTGAGTGATCTCTTTTAGAGAGGTTAAGGAGAGAGGTATAGACCTGTACCTCAGAAATTACTGAGATCACTGCTAAGAGAGATAAGATGAGGGAAAAATTACAAGGGTGGATAACACATAGGGATAGCTAGTTGGTTGGAGCGCAAGGATAGGTTATAGGGTTGATATAATAGGTAACAGTCCTACAGAGGTAGATAGCTACACTTCATGGACATATCCATAGTCAGGATGATGATTAGGTACTACTAAGATCGGTGCACTAGTTAAATGCTCTTCTATTGTCTGTAAGGCCTGATCACACTTTTTTGACCAAATGAACTTATTTCCCTTTTATTGAAGGGAAGTGATGGGGTGTGCTATTTGAGAGAGGTCTTGGAAAAAATGATAATAATAACTAGGCAACCCCATGAAACTACATGCCTCTATCACATTAGTGGGTATAACCACTCAATAATTGCTTGGATCTTTGAGGGGTCTACTGAGATCCCCTCACCATAGAGGACATGACCCAAGTATAGAACCTTTGTCTAGAAGAAAGAACACTTACTTAGATTTCCATATAATTTGTTTTCCCATAAAATCTATAATAAATGACGTAAATGCTCTACATGCTCCTCTTCATTTTGAGAGTAGATCAGTATATCATTAAGGAAAAATATAACAAACTTATCCAAAAACTTTCTAAATACACCATTCATAAGGCTCATGAAAAATGCAGGTCCATTAGTCGACCAAAATGGCACCATTGTGAACTCATAGTGCCCACAACATGTCTAGAAGGTGGACTTATGAATATTTGATTTTGTTATCCTCAACTAATGATGCCCTAACTTAAGATTAATTGTAGAGAATACCCTAGCCCCTCTCATCTAGTCAAATAGATCATCAATCCTCAGGAAGGGGTAATGATTCTTAATCGTCACCTTGTTTAGTTGTCGGTAGTCAATGCACAAGTGAAAGGAACCATCTTTCTTCTTCACAAAGATCATGGATGCTCCCTAAGGAGAAAGACTCAGACGAATGAGTCCCTTCTCCAAAAGTTCTTCCAACTGCATCTTTAGTTCAAAAAGTTTAGGTATAGTCATCCTATAAGGAGCCCTGGATGTAAGTTTTGCTCCAAGCACAAGATCAATCCTAAAATCTATCTCCCTCAAAGGGGTAGTCCAGACAACTCATTTGGAAACACATCTAAAAACTCTTAGAGTATAGGATGGTCATTAAGTGTCACTCCTGAACTCTCCTCATATGATCTATCACTAACTGTGATAGAAAAAATTTGACATCCCTTACATGCACTTCGCCTAAGCTACATAGCAAAAATCACATGAAGAGATATGGGTATCGTGATCCCTATGATAATAGTCATACTCCCACTATCATCACAACACTCAATAACCTTGTTCTGACAATCCACCTTAGCTTGGTGGGCCCTGAGCCAATCCATACCCAAAACAACATCGTAAGAACCCAAGGGTATGATACGAAGATCAAGGGTGGTGGTGAAGTACCCAAGTCAAGATTATAAACACTAACAAAAGGGTATACTAACATCTTAGCCCCAGAGGCTAACTTGACATCCCAATGGTCACCCTGCCTAGATGCCACCAACCCATAATGATCCATAAAGGATGGCATAATAAAAGAATCAAGCTTTTGAGTTAAATAACACTAATACATAAATCCCATGACTACTACCTATAGTCTCAGTCATTATAGCCTAGTGCTCTGACTTTTGATTATCCACTATGACATACATGCGATGAGCACATCCCACATCACCAACAATCTACTTCAAGATAGGGGCCTTCTACCAGTGATTGACAAAAGTTCTAAGTGGGCACTCTTGTGTATAATGCTCTATATCTCCACACAAGAAATAGGATCCCTTAGTCTTCTCCTTACTCATTTGCATCCTTCTTAAACTCTGATACCCTGATCCTATAGAAACTATGACCCTTGATGATAGGACTAGTGAGTTTGTGTTGGCCATAAATACTGTCTAGTAGGTCTCATGTCTCTATTCATTCCTTGGCCACCCTGCCTTATATCTCATTGAGAACCCTATGGGGGGTGGCACCGTTTCTGCTGAGAGTGTTGATGAGACTGTTGAGGAGGCCTCAATGAAAACTGAGAGTGCCTTTGTCTAACCTTAGGTGGGGGATAAGTGCCTCATGATCTAAAGTCTTACTGCACTCAAATCTTTTCCTATAAGCATTCTCTAGCCTCTTGTTGTTTCCCTTTATTTTCCTTTGCCAAATATGTTTTCTCCACATCAACCTCAAGGGTCAGAGGAGAGAGAAGATGAATGCTTCAGCGATATCCGCATTCAATCCCTTGATGAACCATCTGACTTGGAGTTTCTCATCCTGAAAAAAATCCACATACTAAAGTAAGTCTAGAAATGAGCTCTCATATTGAACCACAATAATAGTACCCTATTGGAGATTGTGAAACTCCTCAATCCTCTTGTTTGTGAAATGCTTTGATAAGTATCAAATACAAAACCACTCTTAAAATAGCTTCTAGGTAACAAAGTCTCGAGTCAAGCAAAGATTTTGCTCCTCATTCCTCCACCAAATACTCGTTGAATATATGAAAAAGAGGATAGCAAATTGGGCCTTGATATTAATCTCATAGGCCTGCAAAATGAAGTAAATATCTAGACTCAAAAGTCATGTCTTTGTAGAAAAACCATCTCCCTTTCCATGAAATGTGGGTGGTTGAAGTCTTAACAAGTCCTACATGATAACTCCTAGGTCATTCCTGGGTGGTTAATGGTCCTCACATCTCTCCTTGTGTGGTGAAGGAGCCCTCTCTGCCCACTACTACGATGGACTATGTGACCTCTCTCTAAGCTGAGAGGCCTCTTGTGATGGGGGTGGGGAGTGTCTTTGTGACTCCTCCCTAATTGTAGGTAATCTCTCCTAAAGTATCTCCATCATCTATTATAGGGCCTGAAGAATCTGAGGTCCAAGGTCCACTGTAGGGGGTGGTTCAGGTGGTGGTGGTCTTGCATCTTGTGCATGAACCGCACGTTTGTCCTTTCGCTGCTTCATCCTGCATAAACACAAGACGAGCATTAGGACATTACAAAAGGAGAAGTTTAATACAATATCTACCCAGAGTTCTTGATGTTGAATCCGAGCTCCGATACCAAAATGTAATGTCCAAAAAAATGCTAATTTAATTCCATAAAAAGAGCTAATTTTTTCTTTAAAAATAAAGTTTATTATTCACGTTTATGGACTAAGTCTTTATACCGCTATGTTTAATTGGTTTTGCTCATAACTAATCTATTTATGTAAAGTAATCAATATTGTTTAACTTAATTATTTAACAAGGAGTATTTAAATTTTATTTCTCAAATTCATTCAAATAATTTTATATGTAAACGTTTAGGTAGAAAATGATTAATCAATTTATCAAAAGATTTTATTCACCAAGATAATCAATAAAATAAAAATAATCTAAAAATAAATTAAAGTAATTTAATGGAACCTAAGTTACTCACAAGTAAATAATTTACAAACACTCCTTTACAAATTATTATTTTCTAGTAAAAATTAAATTATACGTAAGGAAAATAATTTATTTAATAAGATATCAAGAAGAACTTACATGTAGAATTAAATAAGTGAAATCAGTTAAAATCAAATCCACTATAAAAGGAGGAATTAATCACATTCATAAGATTAAATGATTTTGAACTCTAAAATCTAAAGATTTTAAGGGTGCTAATTTTCATTATGATAAATATAAATATCAATTTTCAAAACATGGTTCTTATTATATATATATATATATATATATATATATATATATATTCCTCAAATAATTTTATTTATTTTTATATCATTTGTATTATATATTTATGTTTATATAAATATAATATTAATTTTTTTTTTAATTTTTTTAATTTATTTTTATTTTTTTGGTTGGAGGCCCTGGTGGCTGGCTCCACAAGGCTTGGCCCTCTACGACCAGGTTATGGTAGCCTTCTAATTTTTATTTATTTATTTTTAATTTATATGTATGTTTTTACATATATTTTTAAATTTCATTATTATTATTATTATTTATTTCTTTATATATTTATATATATATATATATATATATATATATATATATATATATATTTATATATAATCTATTTTAAATTTTAAAATTATTGAAATGTTTATATATATATATAATTAGTTAAATGTAAAGTATAAATATAATGGTATTAATATTTTTATTTGATTGTTATATATTCATAAACTAATATAAGATTAGTTTGAGCAATTTTTAACTTTTAAAGTAGTAGGGGGCATAAAATATTTTCTACTTAAAATATCATCTCCATTCTTCTACCACATGACATTCTTGCATGTAATGCTTTCCAAAAAACTTTCCTCCAATATTTAACTAAAATATTTAATATGATAAAATACTTTATAAAAACACTTCCATAAAATTTGAATTTTCTTAACAATTTTTATAAAGAAAATTTAAGAAGTACATGGAATGATACACTATGCTACAGTACACTAGTCTAATTTTTAAGCAATACCCCTTTAAAAGAATTAACTAACCCCAACATGAGACCCTTATTTAAGTGGAAGAAATCAAACACCCAACAAAAAAAACGCATAAATAGAGAGTTTTCATGTTGAGGGCTACTACCTTTATAATTTTGCATAAAGTGGTCCCAAGCATTATCAAAAATTTAAAGTTGCTTACAAAATATCTACATCTTAAAATGAAGAGCAAATGTTGTTTAAGAATAAATTTTTGAGAGGTGGGAAGCAGTAGGGCACTAAGATTTACTTTGTTACTCCAATTTCTTTAATTATCAACTATACGTTTGTATCGAATCAAATTTATTCTTTTTTTTCTCAAATAATTTTTAAAGTAAAATGTTGCTAATTTTTACGTGGAACATGGCACTACGCAATTGGAGGTGAAGTGCTTATTTTTCAATCCAACATGGACCAGTTCTTATCGAGGGCTTTTCACTTTATGATTTTATTTCAAGTAGGTCAAAGGCTTCATTATTTTGAATCATCCAGGAACGGTAATGCTCTGATATGCACTAAATATTGAATCATCCAGGAACAGTAATGCTCTGATATGCACTAAATGGTACGTCGTGTATTCCTGCAGGAATCAGGCGCACACTGCATCTTCACGCGCTCATCGTCTCCTTCCGGGTTCATTTGCTTCCAATGCTATTTGGGCCCTCGACACCACCATGGAAAGAGAAAAATCAGAAACACCCACCAGACCTCGTCAAGAAAGTTTCCACTTGAAATATATAACGTGGGTGTTTCGAGCTACAATCCTTTGTTCTTTCTTTTACATTCTAGGCCTGTGGCAAAACACTTGGATTATAAATAACGGAGCTGCAAGATTACCTTTGTCACATAGGCCCTGCCATTTGTGGTCCAATCCTCCAAAACCAAAACTTGAATATCTGGATTTCAATGCCCACCATCAAGGAGTAACTCCCTCAGACAATGCTTCTGAGGCCCACATACTACCCATGTTCAAGCCCTGTGATATGAAGTACAGTGACTATACCCCCTGTGAAGACATTGAACGCTCTGACAAGTTTGACAATCACATGCATTTCTTCAGAGAGCGCCATTGCCCACAAAAAAATGAGCTGCTGAGATGTCTGATTCCTGATCCACCAGGATACAGGACTCCATTTCCATGGCCGCAGAGTAGGAATTTTGCTTGGTATGCTAATGTACCCCACAAGAAGCTTGCTGTTCTCAAGGCTCATCAAAATTGGATAAAGTTGCAGGGGGATCGATTCCACTTTCCTGGTGGTGGAACCTCATTTAAAAACGGCGCAGAAATGTACATTGAGCACATAGGAGAGCTAATTCCTTTAGAAGCTGGGTCTATAAGGACTGCCCTTGATACTGGCTGTGGGGTGAGTGCTCTGTTTCTTTCCCTTCATTTTTTTCGCATTTGAATAATGTAATTGTATTGTCATGAGTGTAACAAGCTGACACAGTTTTTACCATGTCCTCTTGACTACGATGTTTTTGAGTGTTCTTCTGGGTCTCTTCTAGGTTTTCCTCTGCTTCCATCCGATTTCTCTATTAAATTTCTTTGATAAATTTTCTTATACCACACCTAGCCAGTTGAATCAGAATTTTACCCAGTTTCAACATTTTATCATGTCCAACCATTGTCTCTATTTCATTTCTTTGATAAGTTTTATTATACCACACAGCCACTTGAGTGTGCTATTTTACCCAATTCAACATTTAATCATCTCTCCCGAGAATGTAAACTTGGGGATCTGCTTTCGAAGCTCCTGTACATTACCACTTGAGCTCACCCCATTCGTACACCCACTAGCTCCCATCATTAATATTTAAAAGATCAAATTAAACCAAATTTAAGGCATGTGGTTGACTGAAGTTATTTTTGCGGACTGCATAAGACCAACTTCTTAGAGGCAAGATGTATGGAAGGGAATGAAGTCATGCTGCTTATCCTCTTTAGGTTTCTTCAAGTGGAATCTTGGGCATTTTGTATTAAGTTCTGTAAATGTCCAAATACTTTCCATTGTGTTGTAACAATCATGATTTTTCATACTTTGGGTGAGATACTATGCTTTTATTAACCTGCAGTGGCATACCGTGCAAAGTGGCGAGTGGCATCCTAATCTATTGTGGTGAACGATAGTCAAAATTTGAGTAATAGTTAAAGCACTCAGATTCTTTAGAAAGGGCACTCACACCACTGTTGATTTGTTCAACAGATGTTCTAGAAATTGGATGTCTTGGCCAGAGCTCAAATCTAAATGTGAGCTCATTAATAGAGACTTTGATTTTTTTAGTGAAATTCAAATGGACAGTCCCTGATGAGCTTTTGCACAAAATTGGCCTTATAGCTCCTTCTCAATGGCAGAGGTATTGGAATTGGAGTGTGGCTACTCCTCTGCTTCGGTACAAACTCCGGTTAGGTTACCAATGGGTTTCTCCCAAGTTGGTTCCTTACGAGATGCTCAACAAGTGTTGGAATTTCAATAATTACTCTTTTACTTAGTCCAAGATATTTCTCAGTGTGAATTACCATTATTGAACCCAAGAAAGCTCAATTTACTTGGTGAATGACTTACCATGGGCTTCCAGTGGGTTATGGATCGATACACATGGGTATTCCCACACCTAGATGCCATGTCTATGGTCAGATTGATTCTCTCAAGAACCTCTTTTGGTTTTGTTTGTGCACTCAACAGGCTTGGAAATGGATTCATTTCTTCTTCAAACCCTTTAGACCAGAGCCCTTCTCTTGAAACATAGTCCTTTTTGGGGATTCTATCTCACTCCCTGCAAAATACAAAATTAAAAATTTTCACATTGAAATTCTCTTTTAGCTATGAAAAGACGTCAATTATATATAGTTTTTAATCACGATCAATTGGAAAAATATTTCATTATTACTAACAAAATTAATTTATTATCATAGATTCAAGTTCAAGTAGAAAAAGGGGCCTTGGAGGTGGAGCACCTTCGTACTTTGATTGGCCACTGGGGTAATGCCTTTTGCATTGTAATCAGAGTTCCCTTAGACTACCCCAAACATGAATCTTCGAGATGAGGACAAGGATTCAGAAAATGTGGAAGGGGTCGACATAGGGTTTGCAGCCACTATGTGTTTTCCGCACCTCCCCTCCAGCAGTCACTGACAGCCGGCAGGTGGTCATGGAGGTTGGCCCTCCTTGTGGGATGGAGGCTATTGAACGATGGTTTGGGATATGCAAGGCAAATTTCCTCACCTAAATTCAGCCATTTCTCTGCCAAGGCCCCATGTCGAGGAGGGAGAGGAAGAAAAGAATGTAGAACAAGAAGACTGGGAACCCATACTTGACAATGCTCATCCTTTTGTTGGTGGTGGTTGGGGAGATAAACCAGACAGCCTGCCATCTCCTCCCCATCTGTTCGCGGGTCTGGTCATGCTGGTTGCTTAAATTGGTATGGTTATTGTTTTTAAATAGTTTTATGTGCTTGTAAGCCTTGATTGTGGACATTTGGCTTTTTTTGACTGGATATAATTTTGGTGGCTTTGGGCCTTGTGGTTTTTTCTCAGGCATTGTGCCTGATATGACTTTGTGGTAGTGTTTTCTCAGAATGTGATCTCATATCACCCGCCTTTTTTATCGGGCATGTATTTATGTTGTTAAACTTTTAAAATATAATTACATGCTTTCAATAAACAAATATTACCATTTCTAAGGGAAAAGGCTTTCAATTGCAACTCATAGTATGCTTTTGCAACATTTTTATATGGTCTTAGTTTTTGTTGCTAATGATCTTGCATCATATTTCTCCCCTTGGAAGAAAATTTCAAACCTCCTAGTTTAGAGTTCTTAAATTTCCATTTTTTTTGACCTATCAAACCAGTCCTTGAAATCAGTTCATTTCGCTATTGTCTCATCAAATATTACATCTTCGATTCAAAAGTCATTGTCTTTTAACAAGATCGGTGTCCTTTATCACATCTTTAACCTTGGACTCTTTTGTTGCCACATCTTTGATTTTAGCCTCACAGAGTCCAATTGACGAACAAATCTAGTTCCATGTGTTGAGTCTGCTATATGCTTCAAGGGAATAATTTTAACTCCCATTTCTCTTCCTTTCTCTTCTTTCTTGCTACAATCAAACACCTTAAGAATTGATTACTAGTTCAAATTCTTTATAGTTAACAATGCCACTCTCATGTGGTAAATTCTTAATTCTCTTCATGAGAACACCCATATTTTGCATTTCTGTTTCCTCATGTTTGTCTTTTTGCTTCATGGGAGCAATCTCAACTTCATCATGCAAATCACTCTAAGCTTCATCATGCATGCATTTATGGCATCCTTTTTGTCATCTCCTCATTGGTCTGCTTCCTCCTCAACAAAAGGAATATTCAGGCAATTCTCACCGATCTTATCTGTTTCTGTTTACCCACTCTATACTTGCATGCATTGGTACATCAGTTGCATTTCTCCAATAATTTTATCTGCATCTATATTCATCTCATCCTTGAATCATCTCTTTGTATCTACTATACAGCATTTCAATCTTCAACATCATCTTTGACATGCTTTTCTCTCCTTGACACTACTGTGTTGTTGCAATTTGTTGGTCGTTTGCAACATCTTCATCATTATACTTTTCATTGATCTCATTATTTCTTTCAAGAACATGTTCAACTCCATCTCTGTTTACAGCTCCACAGTCTTCAAATCTATTGCTTCTGCCTTCCACTTGATCTATTTCATCTTCCTTACCCATACGTAGAGCAACAACTTTAGATATTGGCGAATTAAGCATTCCCACAAAAGCCTCGTCTTGTGTCTTCTCTTTAATCATCATTCCAACTTCACTTTGGTGTTGCATTCTCTTCTCTTGCTGTCACCACCTGCAGATCTTCGAAAAAATCTCCTCTTCAACAAGGATTTCTTTGTCCTTACCGCTTCCTTTGAAAAAATCTCCTTTTCAGTAAGGATTTCTTCGTCCTTGTTGCTTCCTCTGGTTCTCCCTTGATAGTTTCATTTGGGGCACAATCCCCACGTCTCAAGTGGTTCCTCTTTCTCAAGCTCCCTATAGAGCGCATCTACTAGCTTGCCTACTAGAAATAGCTTGGCCAACTATTCAAGGGAGCTAATCTTCCCCTTTTCTAGCAACTTTATTTCTTGTCTAATCTTTTCCTCAAATCTCTTTGGTTTCCTTCATCTTCGTTCTTTTATTGTAAGTTTTCCATCTCTCTCTACTAATCAATATCAGCTTACAAAGTGCATGTTCATTCCCACCAAACTTTTCAATTGTATTCTTCACCATCTTGCTCCATGTTTAGATCATATCAACTTATGAGTTGAGTGTTCATTCCCACTAAACTTGTCAATTTTCTTCTTCACCATCTTGCTCTATGTTCAGATCATATCAGCTTCCAAGGTGAGTATTCATTCCTACCAAACTGTCAATTGTCTTCTTCACCATCTTGCTCCATTTTCAGATCTTCTGCTTCCCGTGTTTAATCGTTTTCTATTTCAAGGTTTTCCACCAAGTGATGGCATTCTTTGTCAATTTGGTTGCTGCAAACATTACTTGTTATGGATCTTCTGTCCTCTTTCTTAATCCTCTTGAATTTGACAACCCACTGATGCAAATCTCCAACTCCCAAGTAACAAGAAACTTTTAGGTTAAGTGGAGAGCATTATTCTTCTTAAATTTTATAATTCGACTTTGCTAGAATCGAACTTTTTTTTGTTTGCAACCTACCTTCGATCCTCTAATCTTCTGAACAAATCCTCACTTGAAATTCTCAAGTTTCTTGCATTTCCTGTCTCTTCCTCTTCAATTTTATTAAGCTCCTCTCGGAGCCAAAATTATCTAATCTCTGCTTACAAATCAACAGTTCACTTGCCTTCAACTGTTTCTAGCTCAACTCACAATGTAGGAACTTGCCACTGATGCAACAAGAAGCTACAAAAAAAACTTTAAAACTCATGCACATAATATAAACCACACAAACATAAAAAGGGTAAAGGTGAAGGGCATTTTTTGGGTCACTGCCAAGGGCATTTTTTAAGGTCAATGCAAGAATTTGCCACTGGTGCAACAAGAAGCTACCAAAAACGTAAAAACTCTTGCCCATAATATAAACCACACAGAAACATAAAAATGGTGAAGTTAAAGGAAGTTGTTAAGGTCACAACTAAGTGAGACACTAATTTGGTATATGAGATCCCACATATAGAAGCCCACAAAGGGATTTCTTTCCATTTACCTTATATTGTTCAAATTTTGTACCCTTGGGGTTTGAGTTCGTGACCAAGCTCAGTATCAAAGAAATGCCTTTACCTTATATATTGTTCAAATTTTGTACCCTTGGGGTTTGAGTTCGTGACCAAGCTCAGTGTCAAAGAAATGCCTTTACCTTATATATTGTTCAAATTTTGTACCTTACGGTTTTGAGCTCATGACGAAGTTCAGTAGCAAACTTGAATTTGCCAAATCTTTCAAGAGATGGAATCTTTCTCTAAATTATCCTATAAGCAATGCCAAATAATACTTATAAGTTCTTCTATCTGCCGATACAATTGCATCTCATCTTCTGATATAAAAGAGTTTACATGCTTTACTTGTTTCCTAAGAAAGCTACTTTTTGCAGGACTAAAGCTTTTTTTCCCCTGCTTTGTATGAAATATATATTCCGAAGTCACTTAAATACATATTCTGAAGCTACTTTTCTTCCTTACAAAGTAATATGTTTTTTTTTTCCTTCTAAATTTACCTATTCTAGTGATAAAAACTTCCAACTACACTTGTAGCATGCTCGTGCACCATTTTTATCTGTTCTTGGTTTTCGTCGCTAATGCTCCTACATCATTAATCAAACAGACTATAAAATTACAAATCCTAAAGCATTAATCAAATAAACTATAAAATTCAATTCCTAGATTTCGTGTCTTTCTTTCAGGGCAAATTGTTACTGTGGCAAAGATCCCTAGCTCTATACTTTGACAAGTAAAATAGGCTTTGAAGGCCATCAAGTCATTTGAATGTTGATTACTTTGTGTTCTTCCCTCATGATATAAAATTTCATAGATGTAAAAGAATAGTGAAAAGGGAAGCACTGACTTTCTTTTTTGAGTTGTAAAAAGTCAAAAGGGTTTCCTTTTACAAACTTCAAACAAACTCATTGATTGTATTTAAAAGGCTTCAAAGTAATACTCTAAAATTCAGGCTGGAAACAGCTTTGTTGCTGAGAAAGGACCGTACAAAACACTAACCAATAAATTATGCTGTTCAAAGTAGAGAACAAGTTTCAATTGTAGATAAGGAAATTAGATAGCTAAGCCCATGAAATCTGACTGTGGCAAACATTCTATAGGTTGCAAACTGGGGCGCTTACCTATTGAAATACAGTAGATAAGGAAATAAGATAGCTAAGCCCATGAAATCTGACTATGGCAAACATTCTGTAGGTTGCAAGCTGGGGCGCTTACCTATTGAAATACAATATTTTGACCATGTCTTTTGCTCCAAAGGATATACATGAAGCACAAGTGCAATTTGCTTTGGAGCGTGGAGTGCCAGCTATGATTGGGATACTGGGCACTCGTAGACTTCCTTATCCTGCAAGGGCTTTTGACATGGCCCATTGTTCCCGGTGCTTGATCCCATGGACTGAATATGGTATTGTATAGCTATTGAAGTTGTTTACAGTTTGCATTCGTTTCAAAGTTTGAAATTGACTTCTACTGATCGAATTTGGTTTCCAGATGGCCTGTACTTGATTGAAGTGGATAGAATGTTGAGGCCTGGTGGCTATTGGATTTTATCAGGTCCACCTATCAATTGGGAAAGTCGTCATGAGGGTTGGAACAGGACAGTAGAAAGCCTAAAGCACGAGCAAAGAGCAACTGAGGATCTTTCCAAGCGTCTATGTTGGAAGAAGGTTGCTGAAAAGGGTGATCTGGCTGTATGGCAAAAGCCTACTAATCACATTCACTGCATCAAAAAACGGAGAGTCTTCAAGGTTCCGCCCTTTTGTCAAGGAGGCAATGCTGATGTGGCTTGGTATGAATTACCTGTGATTTGTTTCCAAATAATTTCTTGTTTGGATCCTGAAATACTGTGATTTTATGTATAATCAACCCACAAACTACCATTTCAAAAACTGTGTAGCAGTAACTATTCATGCCGCAACATAAGATAGCATTTTAATACTTGACTATTTTCTTCTTCTTTCTAAAAAATGATAAGGTACAAAAAGATGGAGACCTGTATAACTCCACTCCCTAAGGTAAAAAACATTGAAGACACTGCAGGGATGGCTCTAGAAAAGTGGCCAAAACGATTGACAGCTGTTCCACCTAGAATAAAAATGCATACCATTTCTGGAGTAACAAGTGCATCTTTCAATCAAGATACAAAACTGTGGACCAAGCGTTTAATATACTACAAACGATTTCTAGAAAGTCTTACTGATGGAAGATATCGTAACATCATGGACATGAATGCTGGCTTGGGAGGATTTGCTGCTGCTTTGGCTAATTACAGCGTATGGGTAATGAATGTCGTCCCGGCAGATGCTAACCACGACACTCTCGGCATCATATATGAACGTGGGCTGATTGGAACTTACATGGACTGGTATGCGCTGCCTTTTTTACTCTAGAAATCAAGGCTAAATTAAGTTATATCAATATGTATATATAATATTAGTTTTCAATTTAGTTTTTCCACAAAGTAGTAATGAATGATATTCTTTTCGATTCATCTGTGTCAATATGATTTTGTTTTAAGTTTTGGATCTTACTACCCGATCCATCTTCAGAGGAAAAAAGGATCGAGTACTGATATCCTGAATGTAGGACAGAAAACATTTTGACACATGAATCAGGGGTATATTATTCATAAATGATATCGTTTCTTCCCATTTTAAATTTGTACTGCAATGTTTAAGATTTTAATTATGATGCATTATCTCGTTAATTTTGGTAGTATGACATGGTTCTCTAACTGGTTATAGGTGTGAAGCTTTTTCAACACATCCTAGGACATATGACCTTATTCATGCTGATGGCATTTTCAGCATGTACCAAGATAGGTAATATGTACTTTGAGGAGTTCATGTGATATAATCTCTATGCAATGGAAGTCACTAACTATCTTGCAAAATAGCACTAAAATTTACAGATATTTGATGGTCCATCTAAAATCTATCCAAATCATTTCATATGTTCCATAAATATATTTGAAATGATTAAAAATATTAGAATGTATGGATTAATTTGGATAGTATTTAAAAAGATTAAAAAAAAAAAAACCTGGAAATTTTAAGTAGTGCTATTTCGCAAGACAGTTAGCCACTTCCCTTTGCAACACTTTTCCACATTTTATAACCTGTCTAATTTCAAGCTGTCTCAAGATTTATTTATTCAAGCTGGGTCTCCTGCAAGTTAATTTTAGTATCAATTTTTATCTAAGAATTAATCATACAAAATTTATCTTAATCTAAAATGCCCTGCAGATGTGACATCGTAGACATTCTTCTTGAGATGGACCGTATACTACGCCCACAAGGGGCAGTTATTGTTCGTGATCATGTAGACATGCTTGTTAAAGTAAAGAAAATAACTGATAGTATGAGATGGCAAAGCCAGCTTGCACATAATGAAAGAGGTCCTCGTAGTGAAGAAAAAATCCTTTTTGTTAACACTACACGATTGACCGCTACCTAGATCTTAATCCCACAATGTTGAATGATGCGGCAGTCTGTAGCAGGATTGTAATTTGATTGTCTGTGGCCTGTCTTTAGGTATTAACGTCTTATATAACAATTTAAAAAATTAATAATTTATAGATTTTGACCTCCCATGTTTTGCTGTCATAGATTTAGATTAGACTGTTAGTATTCAAAATAAACTGTAATTTTTCTTTGTAGAGGAATCTAGAAATTTTAAAAGTTTTTCAAAGTTATAATATGAATTTTTTTAGAATGATTTTTGTTGTTTTTTAAAATAATAAGTATAGAAACTTATCGGTATTCAAGCTTTAAAGTAGAGTGCTTTTCTTCATTCTTCACAACTTTTTTTCTCATATTCATTTATAATAAATTTCTGCCCACTGTTTATAATTTAAAGTAGATTGTTCTATTGAAATGGTTGCAGTCTAATTTGTAAAGATGATGGTTTGTTATATTATTTATTAAGATATAAATTTTTGAAGACACTCAATATAGAGAGGGTTAAGTTTGATCCCTAGATGGCTTTGACAGAATGGAACCCTTAATCGTGACAACTTAACCAAAGGCAATTGTGATATAAGTATATGCTTTATCCAAATGATTTAATCTATTATTTAAAGGCAGAGATGCCACTATCTATATAACTCAAGGAACTATCAAAAACAAAAAAATAAACTACTCATCATTTCTCAATAAAAATCTTCCCATTACTTATACCTTTTCTAATGTCATCTCTATTTCTAATAAAAACGTATATATATATATATATATGCCATTAATGAAATTGAAGTATACATACAATAGACTACTCTTCATTTCACGTCTCCCTTCTCTTCTGATGTCATCTCTATTTCTAATAAAATGTAATATATATGTAAATACTATTAATGAAATTAAAACATACAGATTTTCGATGCATTGCCCCTGTACATAATGTAAACATTGCATTTATATCTTTTAAATATTTTTTTAACTTGAAACTTACACTTATTTATGATAACTTGTAACTTGCACTTTTTTAATTTTCTATATTGCTTTGATTTTTGGTTTTATTTTCTCTCAGGGCAAATATAATGATATAAGCTATATAATGAAAATGCACATATAAGCTTTGGTTTTTGTGTTTTTTTAGGGCAGGTTTCAATTTGGTTGTTCAAACAATAAAAATAATGATATAGAAAAATTTAACATCCATTGAAAGTATGTATATATAAATTATTTATTATTATTATTTAAAAAATATATTTTTAGTTTGGATGTATATAAGATTAAAAAATAAATTATAAATTTTATTTTTAAAAATTGTTAGCTTCAATTCACTATGTGGTGTTTGAAGTTTTCTTTCAATTTAAAATTACATAATAATGTTTTTGACATATCGTGATAACATAGAAATGTAAGAACTAACAAATATACAAAATAATAATCATTAACTAATATTTTCAAAATAATATTATATTTCAATCATAAAAATGTAAAAACTAACAAATATACAAAATAGTATTGTATTTCAGTTATCTATGAATGTGGGACAAATATACAAGATAGTATTATATCTCAATCACGTGTGATAATGTAGAGAGCATGTTTTTAAGTGTTCCATAATTATGAAAAGAGTTTGGATGCTGAAAGGTGGGATACAAACAATATTATAACAAAAGTTGCATTGTAGCTAGAGTACTTGCCGTCTGCCATATTGGAAATAGTTTTAACATTTGAGCTTACGCCATGATGGCCATGCCTATGTGGAGGAAAAGACAAACAAGATAAAGTAGCATTTCGTGACTAATGTGGAGGGGGAGGCACATCGCTACAAAGAGATAGCTCGACAGAGGTCAATGCATTGACTGCGTTTGAAAATTGCAAAGCACGTTCCAAAGTCCGTTGGAGGTTCGAAAGTCACAAAGTAGCTTCAAAATCGCTGTAGCATTTCCATCGGAAGTCTAAAGTTTGAAACACAAAATGTGTTTGGGGTAGAGAAGTCCATGGGCTTTCTTAGGGGAGGAGCAAGTGTAAAAAACAAATAGCGAAATGACAAGTTGTAATCTGCTTCGATGGTTCCAAAACACGAAAAAATAAAATAAAAAGATAAGCAAGGCAGAACTTTGGCGGTTAACTGCAGGTTGACTTGCTTGAAATTTGCAAATTGTTTTCATGTATCAATTACAAATACATGGAAGCTCTACTGTATACAGATTTTTTAACGAACCTAGAGAGAGCACAATTGAAATTCATTGAATCTGACTTCCAATGATTTCCAGGGTTGGGAAAATCATAGGGTCACCAATTTGATGCCCTAACATTCACAATTATCTACTGTAAATTGAGGAATCCGGAATGGAAATTTTCCATTAACCATGTTGCAGAGAACTATTGATTTGCACAATAGAAAAGAAATTAATCATAATTGTTGACTACAAATGTGCCTAGCTAATGGAACAAAATGTCAAACAAACAAAAGGAAGATTAAATGCCAAAATCACTTGGAAGGAAAGTGTTACAAGCTTGGTGAGAGCTTAAAAAGGATAAAGTATCTTGTGTACATAAATTATGCTATATAAAGAGAATGTAATGAGATGAATTCCCAGCGTAAAGTGCTAAAGACACAAAGAGATGAATGAATTTATACACCTTGATAGGTAGAAGAAGATGCAAACACCATAAAAGAAATAAAGAAATATCACGAATACCTTGGATAAGAGTGAAGTCAATAAAACATAGTTGTCTAAAATGCACAAGATAATTTAAAAAATCATGGAACTTAAGTGCTCTTTGTAGTTGCAAACTATACAAAAAAAAAAAAAGTGGCAGAATGCCTTCTCCCGATATAAAACCCTTGGCAAAAGAACGCTGCTAAAAAGAAGTGTTAGAAAATACAACTATGCTACCAAAGGGAAAAAATCTGTAAAATAAAATTAAATCTTTCGCTTAAGATTAATATAAAATTAATTTTGTGAAATGATCAAAAAATCCAAATCTAAAAAGATGGAAACACAAGAAGTCCGTCAAGTTGGTGGGAAGGAGGGGAAGATAGCGCGTCTATGTGCAGTCTGTGATTTTCCGTTTGGTTGCGGTAGAAATGGTGGGCAAGACATGAATGAAATGGAAAATTATAGAAAATAAATTAGAGGCAAGCTTTTAAAGAAACGAAAAACACAGGCAGAGAAAAGCGAGAGGAGGCGATCATTGTTATTCCAAAGCGTATGATGTCCTTGAAGATGAATGAGGAGATGGAGTTGCCCGCCATTCGTGTGGAAGATCGATTCCAATTTAATGTGGCGCTACTCATTGTGGACTCCATTGCCTCTTCCAGGTAGACATTCTTTATCGAAGGAAAAGTAAATCCATGAAAATTTCATGGCCAAATGAGATTATATGTATTCCTTCTAGAATTTAGAGATAACAGGGAAAAAATAAGTGTAAAAAAAAAACCCAGACTAAAATTGAAGCTAAGCTATAGTTGAAAGACAAAGAAATCTTAAAGAAACAAAGAATATGCGGAGGCAACGAAATCTACGTGACATGCATTTGTAGGCGTTTAAGAGTGATGTGGACAATAGCAATACTAGACGGTAACAACAAATATTAGTAGTACATGACTCAAAAGGCCTATACAAATAGAAGACATACAGGGTAGTCTAGAAATAGTGTTGGCGTAATAATCTCGTGACAGGCATGTCACATAACAGGTTTTGTTGCCACGAACCTGCAAGAACAATGGCCATTTGGCACTCCTCTCTCCAACATGCTTTTCGTGGACATGCACCCCTAGCTTCCTGTGCAAATAGCTTGCTTCTCTCAGCAATTAGCAATGGGATAAGATCAAAATAATAATAAATAGAAGCCTCTGATTGGGTGTTTGTAGGGTTACTATTCACACTCACACATTCATATTAACAGGGAAATATTAAAAAATGTTACTAAATATCTGCAAACATAAGTAAACAAAAAAAAGTAATGTATAACCCGTTTTTCTTGGGTGACAAAGCAATGTTGAATGAAGTAAAAACTTTTGATGAAAACTATAGTACCATGCCTTTACAATAAATACTAAAAATAATTGAAATATATTAATGTGTTATATTTATAATATATACATTATACTTAAAAGAATTAATAAAAGTATACTGAAATCATTTTGCACATTTCTTCGAAGTATTCTTTATTTGTAAATATTTATAAAACTTTATAACTTTTTTAAAACAAATTTAAGGCTTAAGATGGTATCAACTCAATCATAAATTTTAATATGCACCATCCCCCTCTACTTATTGCCGTTGTCGAATTCCTCTAGAAGTTTTTGTCAAGACTACTAATTGGATAAAATTCCTTACCAAAGTTTAATTGGTTATAACTTTTTTCTTTTACATATCTAACAAGAATTTATAGTGACTTTGTTCACTTTAATGGATATAATGGGGTGTTTATGATCAAAATAATTGAAAACCAACAAAGCTTATCTTAGGTAGTTTTATTGAGGAGATTATAACTTCAATTTTCAATGAATAAGTGGTTTTGTGAAAAATGAAAATTATGTAAACATAAAATTTTAAAATCTTTTCTGTAAAATAAGAAGTGAAAAAGCTTTTAGGTAGGAAGTTTGAGAGGGTAGAAAAAGGAAGTAGTGTAAGTTTCCCACTCTCACATCCATATTCACTTATTTTACAAGAAATTATTTATCGAATCTTAACTTATGAATAAATAAACCTTAAAAAATTACAATACACCTTCATAATGTTCTTTTACTATAGACCATTTTTATTACAAATGCTCATATATTTTTTATTACAAATGCTCATAAAATTTGACTTGCCCTTCCATGGGACCACTTAATAATAGTTGAAAGTTAATAGAACTCAATTGTACATGCTTTTGAACCATGGGTACAAATGAAATGATAAGTCAGGGGACCATTTCTGTTTTTTGAAGTTGGTCCAAACAACTTTTGGTGCATTAAAATGCTAGAATATCAAAAAATATATTTTAGTTGGCTATCAATTGAATGATAAGTTGTTAGGTATGGGTGCTCAATACACCTAACATATTGTAATTTCTTTATTCTTACATACACCTTCGAATGTAAGTAGTAAAATATTATAGCTATTTCCTTTATATTTTTGTGTGTTTGCATGTCAAAAACATGGAATTAGAGCCATGTTAGGAGCATCAAACATTGAAGTGTGGCTCAAAGGTGGGTGATAGAGAAAGAAAGCTACATTTGAATTGTATTAAAAAACTTACAAAAAAAAAATTATTCACGAAAGGGTTGGTAGCTTAGTGGTTGAGCACTTCTACATGCAACATAAGAGATATTAGCTTAGAGTTCTAATTCGTCAATGGATAATAAGATGGGCATAAGGGTAGTTTCTTAGGTAAATAAGACGCAAACCATTATGATTATTGTTTCCATTGGAGTAAAGTATAAGGCAAATAAGAAATCGTCTAAGAATCAATTTGGTTTCATTAAATCTTAAGTGATATAAATATCCTCTCCACTCAACTGACGACAATTTACTCTGATATTAATATTCATTACCACATCATTTGTTTCATGTCAAATTTACATAAATTAAGACTAAACTTTTTGTAATGAACAATAATACACAAATGAGATACTAAAAGAGTTATATTAAAAATGTTAGAATATTAAAATATCTAATTAATTTAATTAGGTTTTAAGTAGTTATCAACTTATAAAAAGTGGTAAAGGTTTGGTACACTGAAAAAATTCCAATTTTTTGTATTTTTCATATACATTGAGTTGGAATGCAATTAATAAGAAATTTTTAAGTATTTAATATAAACAAGTTTTATTGGACATGTTATTTCCAAACCCAAGGCACTTAATAGACACAAGCTAGATGGAAATATTATGACGGTGACTATTTTTAATGTATTCAAGATCATCTAAAAATGAAATTTGTTAATTTTTATTTTTACAAAAAAAATTAATACTATATATATAAAAAGTTGTTTAATTTCTATGAGGTTTTTTTTTTTACTTTATTTTATTTCATTTCATATATATATAATCAGTAATTTTTTTACATAAAATAAAATAATCAAAGTTATTTAAATAAAATCTAATTAATTAAAATATTATTAAATTTTTAGTTTATTATTTCATATTAATAATTATTATGAAATAAAAAAAGTTTAAAAGATATTAAGAGTACCAAAAGATTACCAATCTAAAATTCTGGTTCATAAACATCTCCTAGTACTAATATAGCTTAGATGTGTTTATATGTTTTATAAATCCCACTTCTTTATGGTTACTACCATTATGTATAGGTCCCACTTACTTATGATTACTATCATTATGTATATGAGATTAAAAAAAAAGTCATAATTACTTGTGTGATGTAGTCACAATTAGGGGATCCAATAAAGTATGACTTTGTATCACACAACCTACAAATTTAAGACAAATAACATACTAACTCACAGTTTTACACATGAAAACAAAATGCAACAATATTAAATTTATCGATTTCAATGGAGGAATTACAACTTGCACATAATACATTTTGATTACAAAAATTACAATCTAATGCAAAATCACAACAATGTCAAATTAGATGCATTACAACCTTTTTCTCTTGACAACCTATTCTTGATCGTTCTAGGTTTAACTCTCTTTATTGTCTTTCATAAGAGTAAAAATGTGTTTAAATAGATACTCAACCCACCTACTTACATTAATACTCTCAACTAAATCAATTGTGCATGACACAACCATTAAATACCCATAACAAATCACTAAGCACCACAATCATTAAATACACAATACAGTCCCAATGCATATAAAACATCATTACATAATATTTAATGAGCTCTCTTCCCCATAATGATGCCCATGCGTGATTTTTAGCATATAATATGAATAGTTAGGAAATTGTAATGATACCCTTCTTCTAGTTGCTAAAATATCACTATTTAAAAAGGCAAATTATTTAATTTGTCAGATACATACAAGGTGCACATGATCACACTTGTATTCACAAAGTTTGTAAGACATTTGTGCATTGATCATAATGCACGAATATTACTTATCACAAGTCTAAGTTGCGTGATTTACAAACATAATGTGCACATAGAAGTCCATGCACAAGGTTTGCACAAGACCTTCCCACTCACACAATTGCGCACTGTTAATTATGTTTTTGTATTATTTTATTTTGCTTTTAGAAAAAAAGTAAAACTCTAAAGAAGGGAAAGTGTAGATGAACCTAAATTTAGTTACACACTTCATGATCTAGACAATGTGAAGAACTTCTCTTTGGCTTGGGAGGAATGACCTGCAATAAGAATGAGATTAGAAATGGATTGATTAGTAAGATAAGAGGGTGGACTGCCTAGCAAATGCTAGATTCAAGAAGTACAAGACTTCACTAGAAGGTTATCAATCCACTTGTTTAATAAGTTAAATTTTGAAAAATGATAAGAGATGCTTGCATAAAGTAGTGGAAAGTACTCAATCACAATGAAATAAATGCTTTTCAAGAGAAAATGAGTGATTTTAATAAAATGACATTAACCTGTTCAAAACTAATTCTAAAATGCTAAAACTTGATCCAAAAAATTGCTTATCACTATGTGTTGTGACAGAAGTAAAAAAAAATAGATTTTGGGTGAGGATTAATGGATGATTTGAACTTACTATTTTTGGAAAAAATAATTACATAGAGACCGATGTCAGTCATTTTGTAATCGATATCAATTAAGGATAATCAATGTTGGTCAAGAGATGATCGATGTCGATCACTATGGGTTTATCATGGTGCTGACTTGAGACAAAAATAGACTTTTGGGCTATTGTAGAAAGTTTGATGGGCTATTTGGGGTTGGATGATGGTTGTGAAGATAGAATGGGGTCTCAAATATGTCAAACACAAAGATTTGATACTCAAATGGTTGAGAATGGTCAGTGGGGATTTTGTAGATAAGGGGGTGTTTAGAGTTTTAGAACTCCAACATAAAAGAGAGTGTGAGGAGAGACTAGAAGGGATTGAGAACATTAAACTACCAATATTAAATAACTAAACTTAGAACAAGTACAAGATACTTATCTATTGTCGGAGTTATTGGCCTAGAGATGTCCTGAATTTGAGTGTGAGCCACTTGAAATCTTGGACCAAAATAGACAGAGTAATGACACTTGAGTCCTTAGTATTGAGGTGATGAAGCACTTTTTGATCTTTGGGCTGGTTCTCTAGTTTGTTGGGAATCTCAGATTTACATGAGAGTTCTGGTTCTCACTCAAATGTTTTATCCACCTAAGCAAAGGTATTGGAGTATCCTTAATTAACTGACATCGGTCCTAGTCAATTAGCATTGGTTGAGGTGTGATCGACATCGATCAAGGTGAAAATAATCCAAGTTTCCCAAAATAGCATTTTACACTTAAGTTTTGTTGTTAAGACCCCTAAAAGTGGTTTGAGCTTGTTTAAGGCAACATGGTTATGTGGGAATAAATGGTCTAGGAGATTAAGACATTAAATGTCAAGTAGGAAATGGTCTTAAATCTAGGTGCCGCTAAATTAGCCATGGGTTTGGTTAGAGTGAGGTGTAAACAAGGTTAATTTGCTTAATTAACTAGTTAATTTAGCTAAATGTATGTAAAGGGGTAAATGGGTGGTTTTAAGGGACTTTAAAAATATTCTAACCCAAGGAGGCTAAGGGGGCCAAGGGGGTTGAAAGAAGTATTTTGTGACAACTAGAACCATTGGTGTAGTTTTCTAGTGTCTACATTTTGCCCATTTTTATTACGTAGGTTGTATCAACAAGCTGCAAAATAAAAATGAATGATGCAGTGGAAGGTTGGATGCCCCAAGTATGGGAGGAGGTGTTCCCCCTCAAACCAAGAAGTGATGAGTGAAAGTGAAGTCAGGATTAGGTTTGACAAGTGGGTGGCAAAGCGGTTTGGATGGTTAGGCATGGAAGTACAAAAGGGCACACAAAACATAATGAAGTGTAATGTTATAAATTGTGCCAAGACAAGGCTACCATATGTGAATGAATTGGTAAATAAGGTTGTATCCAGAAGAACAAGTGATAAGTGAACTAGGCCAAAACATTAGGTGTAGCTAATATGGGTTGCACTTATAAATGCAAGTTTTTATGCTGAGGTGTCTATGTTCATAGGGAGCCAAAATCAGGGTGATCTTGAGAAGATGAAATGAGTTGCAAGTGTTTTAATTTGAAGTGGGCATGTTTCAATGCACTGAAAGGGTTGTACAAAAAATTAGTGCACATGCATAGCATTATGAATCATGGTGAGGTAGTCTAAGTGGTTAAGTTGACCAAGGTTGTCATATTAAATATGTGAATAGTTGGCAAGAGTGACTAAGTTGAGAGGAAGTAGTGATAGGATATGAAGGAAAATAATGTAATCACCAAGTGTGTGCATAATAGATAGATGTAAAATGTGTGGTTATAATATGTAAAAGGAGCCCTTTTGGTAGAAAGGGGTCCAAGGGTATCATAGGAGTTAGGGCTTAAACCCTAATTTTCATGATTGATATCGATCGAGAGAAGGTAGGATTGATTAATGTCGGTCATCCCAACCCTAGGGATAACCATCCTCGATCACTAGCCAAACCCTATAAAAGGGGGTCAATGACCAAAAAGGTCAAAAGTGATTAGTATTTATATTTTGTTATTATTTGGTGCCATTTGTCTGTAGTGAAAGCAATTTGAGTGGAAAAAACTATCCTAAATAGTTGATTGATAGAGTTGAGTGGATCATGGGGTAATTGGCAGTGGGATAGTGTTGTAGAGGGCACCAAGTAGACCTAGTACTAGGTTGGAAAAATAAAGCCAAATATGCAATGATCAAGAGGATAAGCACAGGTGGAGGACAAGTGACAATTGGGTAGTGGGTACCACCATGATGATAGATATGAGATTAGGTAAGTGATGTGTGATTCATTTGCTTTTGGTTGTGTTATGTTGTGAAAGTATTTAGGTATGTTAAGGTGTAAGGATGGGGGGAATTCAAGGGGTTTTAAATGGAAATTAGCTTGTAAATAAGGTAGTTTTTGAGGGTAGTAAGAGGATGGGGGAGTCGATTACATTATCGATGAAAAACTAGGGTTTTGGGGCTCAGCCCTAACACAATGACTAACACTGGTCACTATCTACTGATGTCAGTGAACAAGGAGCGGGTGTCAATCGAGAGTTAACTGAGGTTGGCTCAAGAAGGAAGTTGGTGTTGGTCGAGAGTCGACTGACATTGGTCTAACAAGGAATCAATGTCAGTCGAGGGTCGACTGATGTTTATCTTGGGGTAAAGGGTAGGGGAAAAAGTTGAAACTGTGGTAAAATGTGTTTATATATGCTTGAAGGATAATAAGTAGTGGGTTGGGTTAACTAAGTAGGTGGTTAGGCTAAACTAGAAAGGGTACAAGGCTTAGGATTAGGAGTAACTATAGGTTAAAGTGGCTAAGGTTTTTGGTAAGTAAAAGGAGCCTAAGGGTAGTCAAATAAGATTGGTGGTGAAATGTGTGTGGTGGGTTTGTTTTAATGTTAAAGTATAGGTTAAACTAAGGTGTATATCTAACCTTGTAGGTGAGGGTTCTTTTGATGATGCAGGATCATGTGCTACCACTACTAGAGGAGTTATGTAGAGACATGACTAGAAAGGAGTGGGTTCATATGATGGTGGTGGGTCTAAGTGGTATGTGACACTATCGATGCATGCTCTAAGACACAACTATGTTGATAGCCCTCATCGAGAGATGGGACTCGGCTACTAACACATTTTGGTTATCAAAAGGAGAGTTTACCATAATTTTGGAGGATGTTCACAAGATATTAAGGGTACCCATACAAGGTTGAGTGGTGGAGTCAATTCACAGTGAGGAGATAGATTCCCAAATGGACCTATTATATAGTGAAGATGCAGTAAATGCTCGATACCATGGGGGATTATATTTTGAGGACCTATATTGATGGGACATAGAGTGGAGGAGGTTGATGACTATGCTGATGATTGCAGTGACCTACTATGCATTGCCTAATTCTAGTGGTGGAGGTATCTGTGGGATTTGATAGGCATGCTGGTATAGATGCATGAGGATCATATAGTTTATGCATGGGCACCAGTATTATTGGTACAAGTTTATCAGGAGATATGGGGCTACTAAGTGCATAGACAATATGGGCTAAGCGTATGCTTCTTACTCCACTGTTGGGCATATGAGCATATTACTATCTTATGACTAGTTGTATTACCATGGATGACATGGCACTAGGCCAAATTCAGAGTTGGGTTTATGAGGTGGATATCATATGGGATTTAAAACATGTTACTAGAAATATTTTAAACATAATATCACAAGTAGAGTTTCATATATATCAATTACCAAACTCAACTTTGAATCTGGCCATAATAGCCACAAATAGGTGGGGAGGTTTGAGATTTGGCATGGTTTAGGTAGTGGTTAGATGTGTTGGTTGATGGAAAGGTTATTTGAAGACCATACATAGGTTTCCCATCATGGAGGGGGATGAGTGCATAGATTTTTTCCTTGTAGAGCATCAGATGGATTTATGGGAGGAAGGAGCATGAGGTAGAGTTGATCCCTTTTGACCATGTGAGGTGGCAGTATGGCTTGGTGCAAAGGGTCCTAGGAGTATTCTCAAGATATATATGTGAGGATGTGGAGGCACCACTACCTTTACCACAACCAGTCGAGGAGGAACTACTATATGAGGAGTGATTAGCTCCTTCAACAGTTGATAATGCTAGGGTGACTCCTGATTATATAGTTTGGAAGTAGAGATGACATCCTATAGTGCTTGGTGGATATGAAGGATAGGGTCCTGATGCTGGAGGGGATGATGGATAGGATGAAGATCTAGGTGAGGAGAAGGGCGATGAGGAGGTACAAATGAAGGATGAGGCACCTAATGTATAGATAGTTATCATAGAGAGGTACACTATGAGAGTATCATTGGCTACCCTATAGACATTCATGACTTCCATGATACAGAGAGAGACATGACATAGGGACAGCTAGTGGTGAGGACCTAGGAGAGAGATAGTCTCCAAACATAACGAGCTACCATGACCTAAGAGAGAGACTCTACACGAGGAAACTAACTACTATCACATAGGAGAGTGATGGGTTATAGGCCTAGTTAACATTAGTGATAGCTGAGTGGGATGCTTTGACACAGGCAGGTGGATGAGCATAAAGTGGAGTAGTTATGGGACCACCCCAGACCATCTTAGTGATGAGATATGTTGTGACCACAGAAGAGCTTAGATACTATGAGGGTCATGTAATTACCAGGCTACCAAATGTGCCTTGATACACAGAGTATCTAGCAGAGTGGGTGACATCTAGGGGTCTTGGCAGTACTACACCCAATGGTGGCACAACATCTGTAGGGGAATAGACAAGACAGAGAGATGGATAGGGTTTAGGGAACAATAGTGCCCTTGCACCATAGACTATTGGATTTTGTACTATTATGATTTTGATTCTGGCCTATGAGCTGATGTAGTGAGATGTACACATTATTTTAAGAGACATGGACATTATATATATATATATATATATATATATATATATGTATGTATGTATGTATGTGTATATATATTTATATGTGTGTGTGTGTGTGTGTGTGTGTGTGTGTGTGTGTATATATATATATATATATATATATATATATATATATATATTCAACATTTAGTTCGGGCTTATGATGTCATCAATGATGATGACATGTTATGGGTGATTTATGTTTCTTTATATTATGCTTATGTGATGATCCATGTTGATGATGTTGATGACATGTTTATGGTTTGGAATTTTTCCTGTTAGTAGGTGTATGCATGATTGAATTTTGTAGAAGTGTATTATTGAGTTAATGAATCTATGTGATCCCATACTTATATGCGTATGTTATTTGGATAACATAATGGGTTAATTTATTTATCTAGTTTTAGAGAAATGATTAAATGCTTCTTGATTAATTCATAATAAAAATTTGTTATAAATTTTATGTGATAGATTATTTTGACTTATGCTTGATGATAAGCAAGATTGATTAGCTCCTATTATATAGATGTTATAAACTAATATGAGATGTTGGTTTGATTCATGCACCATAAATAATGTATGATGATGAATAATTTGGATTTGGTTATAAGATGATGGATGTGATTTAATTATATTTATTATAATGACTATGATGAATAGAATGTTTTCACGATAATAGAAAACCTAAAGAAATGATATGAATGGTTAAGAGAAAGTGACAACACATAATTAAACCCATATTATTCTAAAATGTATTTAACATGATGATGTCATTTATAAATTTTGAATGAGAGATGATTTAAAATGTTTAAAACCACCTTAAAAGTTTAATTTGGGTAAACTTATATATGTATGAAGAGGAAAGAAATGAGAGAATAATATTTAAACAATCAAAAGACAAATGCCTTGTTGAATGTATCAACAGTAGGCATGATGAAGAAGAAAGAGACAAGGTTCTCTTTAATTGGGGAGGACCAAAATAGTAAGTTGGATTGGCATATGAACATAATCCCTTTTCATACTTCACATTAGCATTCGTTGGTTTGTTAATAAGTGTCTTGATCATGTAGTGTCAAATAAGCTCAAAATCCCTTGATTCTTAGAGGGTAAAAAGGGAGGTAGATGATAGTGTAACCTTCTTGTGGGGTTAAATTTCCCTTTTTGTAGGTGATCTAAGGTCCACTATAAACAAGTCTATGTCTTATTTGGTGTAGAATGATTGATGCGGGAAGTCTATTATTGACTTTTATGAAAGATGATTGTACCTTTCATATATAATTTTTTGCTTTTTTGAATTTTGACTATGGGTCCTTTCGATATATTTTTTTTTTAGAGGTTTGGGAAGTTGATCAATGTGAGAAGCTTCCATGTGATTACTTACTTTGACAAATGTTTAACTTATCCATCCTTCAAGGGAGTGGTCTAAGCTTTTTATTTGTTTGATTTGGATAGTTGTCCTTAAGGGAGTAGTCTGAAATGCTAGATATGACCCATAAGATATATTATTTTTTATTTTTTTATTTTCTTAGACATAGACTTGCTTATATAGGCCTAAGGTTTACCTTTATGAATGAAAAATTATAGCATAAGAAGGTTGAATGGTGGGTGAGAGGATGCTTTAAGAGGCAAAGACCATGGGACTCCATCCTATAAGGGATGAAAAGTATCCATGAGAATCATGCCATGGGTAGAGCCGTGGTACCCATATTTATGATTTGGTTAAAACTGTGATAGATAATCACATGATCCTTTACTTTAATCAGTTGTCCTCAAAGTAAGGGGATGAAGGTGATAATTTTGTAAAATAAGGGATAAGCTTAAGTTAGACATAAGGTGATGTAGAACTTGTTTTAAAAAAATAATGGATGTAGATGCGAAGCATTAAGGAGCTCAGGTTAGGATTTTCCTTCAAGAGATGATAACTGGTAAGCCTTTGACCCATACTTATGCATTATGATAAATGGTCCAAGCCAATTTAAAGCAAACTTACCCCACTTGCTTCTTTCCATGTTGGTTACATGTTGATTTTCCTTTAAGATAAAGTCTCCCATATTGAATTCTTGCTCTCTTAGGTGTTTGTTATAATCATGCTTGATTCTCTCTTGATAGACATGAAGATGGTTAAGCACTACTAAATGACAATCGTTAGGTAGCTCAAGTTGGGCTAGACATTCTTAACGATAATCACCCTCTGAGATGATATCTTTTAGGTATATACAAAGGGAGGGAATTTGGAATTCAATAGCCAAGACAACCTCCATTCCAAAAACAAATAAGAAAGGGGTGGAAACTGTAGGAGTTCAAATGTTGGTTTGATATCTCCATAGGGCAAAGGTAATGTGTAAGTGCCAATCCCTACCTAATTCATTGACCATTTTAGTTAGAATTTTATTAAATGTTTTTTTAGAGGCTTCAACTTGTCCATTAGCTTGTGGAAAACATGGAGACAAGAAGCTTAACTTAATGCCAAATGTGTCACAAAGATTGCTTATTTTATTATTTTTAAATGATTTTCCATTGTCGATGATGATTTTGTATGAAACAATGAAGAGGCAGATGATATGATGGTTAATGAAGTTGACAATTTTATTGGCTTTGGTTGAGATGAGGAGAATATCCTCTACCCATTTGGTGAAATATTCTATCATGGTGATGATAGAATGATGTCATTGTAAAGAATGAGGGTTGATTTCACCAATGAGATCTATTCCCCACTGAGATAAGGGCAAAAAATCCTTAGAAACTTGAAGGCCATGACTAGGAATGTGATGCAAGTTAGCATGTTGTTGACACTTGACACACTTCTTGATGTAATCACAATAGTATTGGTTAAGGGTAGGCCAATAGTAACCAAGGAAAATGATGCATTTAGTGATATCTAAACCATTAAAGTATCCTCTACAAATCCCATCATGAATTTATTTGATTACATGAGATATTTCATGACTATATAGGCATCTAAAAAGAAGACCATCAAAGCCTCACTTGTAAATAATTCCTCCTATTATGGTATAGAAAGAAGTAATCTATATAAAAGCTCATATAACATTTACAAAGAAATTGGGAGGGATCATGGTTAAGGTAAGGTAGTCGAAGATTTTCTTATACCAAATATCAGTTTGGGTTTCCTCCACATTGCATATGGAAGGGAAGTCTGATTTGGTGCAAGAGGGTCAGTTAAGGCAATGGATGGTGACAAAGATTTTAGAATTTGAAGGTGTAGATAGGATTTGGGAAGCAAGAGAAGCCATGGTATCGACAAACTTGTTCGTAGAACATGAAGTATCTTGGATGAGATAATGATTAAATGATCTCAATAGTACATCTACCAGTTATTTGTATTTATATAGAACATTTTTAAATTGGTAGGAACCATTGATTTGGTTGACTACAAGTTGGGAGTCATCAAAAATATTGATCGATTTAACTCCCAAGGATAAAATTATTTGGAGACCTAGAACTAGGGCCTCATATTCAACCATATTGTTGGTGCAATCAAAGTCAAGATTAGAGGAAAAGGGAAAAGGCTCACCTTCAAAGGGGATAAATATGATTTTGGCACCCCCACCACATTGATACTTTGATCCATCAAATAACATGGTCATCTGATAAGCAATGTCTTCTTGAGAGAGAGTTGTGATGGACTCATCGGGAAACTCAAAGTTATAAGGTTTGTTTTCAGTTACAGGGGATTCAACCAATTGATTGACAATGATTTTCCATTTGAATGAATTTTGTTGTAGGAACTCAAAATCAAACTTAGCTAAAACATGAGCCATCTAACCATACATTTATTTTGATATGGATTAGACTACATGTATTTGAGTGGGTCGATGTTGGTGATGACAAAGGTTTTATGGTTAAGAAGGTAGGGATGGAGTTTGGAAGCCATAAAGACCAAGGCAATGTATAATTTATCTATATGGGTATAAAAAGTCTCATAATCTATACATGTTTGACTTATATAGGATACTGCTTGCTCTTTATGTTAATTGTCATGATGTGCAAGCATGTCACCTAAAGAATGGTCTATGGTAGAAATGTAGGGGTAGAAGGGCTGGTCCTCTTTCAGGGGGACAAGAATAGGTAGGGAAAGAAGGTATTATTTGAGTGAGTCAAAGGTCCTTTGATAGTCTTTGTTACACTTAAAGGAGATATCCTTCTTAAGGAGGTGATGAAAGGGCTGACATTTATTAGATAATTGAGAGATGAAGTGAAAAATGGATTGAAGATTCCCTTGTAGAATGCAAAGTTGCTTAAGGTTATTTAGAGGAAAAATATTGAGGATTGTCTTGAATTCAGTGGGGTCATCCTCTATTTTGCATAGAGAAAAAATAAAGCCAAGAAGTTTACCTGACAAGACCACAAAGATGTATTTATTTAGGTTGAGCTGAACATGAAAGTAAATAAGGCATTCAAAGATAACCTTAAGGATTGCCAAATGGTCCTTACAACATTTAGACTTACCAAGGAGATCATCTACATAGTCCTCCATGATTTTATGGATGAGGTCATGAAAGATGTATGTCATGGCACGCTAATAGGTTACACCAACATTATTTAGACCAAAAGGCATGACCATATAGCAGAAATTTACCCATGGGGTGATAAAGGTGGTTTTATGTTGATCTTATTAGGTGATCAATATTTGATTATAGCTCAAAAATACGTCCATCAGAGATATCATCTCATGGCTGATAGTTATATCAACAAGTTGGTCAATGCCTAGCAAAGGAAAGTTATCTTTTGGATAAGCAAGATTACGATCATGAAAATATATGTAAATACAAACTCCCCCTATTGATTTAGTGACAAGAAAGACATCTGAGACCCATTGGGGATAATCAATGGGTTGGCTGAAGTTGACAGATAAGAGATGTTAAAGTTCCTCTTTAATAAGAAAGGCAATGTGAGGGTTCATCCTTTGAAGCTTTTGCCTAACATGCTTGGAATTGAGGTTGGTGATGATGTTATGGATGACTATAGAAGGATTGATTATTAGAATATCACTATAATACCAAACAAATGCTATGCTACGGTCACATAAAAAAGAATAAAAATGTTGATGCTCTAAGGAATCTAAAGATTGGCTGATTTTGATTATGTAGAGGTTGTCCTGAGTGACCAAGTTGATGTCAATAGTAGCTTTATTCAACATGGTCGATGTCTCAAGAGGAAGGGATTTGTGAAGGGAGGAATCTTCAGCACCAATATAGGTGAGAAGGGAATTGTCATCCTGACACTAGATAATATTAATGGTAGGAGAGTCATCTTTTACAATCTCAGAATGAGTCAAAGGAATGGTTCTGGTTTCCTTGTCCATTTGATAGGTCAGGGGTCCCAAACTAATCATATTGATCAAATTTTTTTGGGAGGGATGGAATTGAGACCATTAGATTTTAAAAAATAAGGGGCTAGTGAAGATGGGATTTATTCCTCAATGATTGGGATGGAAGGTGGTTTGGTTGGTTCTTTTGGTGGGATGAATCCAAGACCATGTTGTTCATAAGGCTTTAGAGTTTTACATGGGAGAAACTTGTGTGGTCCATGTTCATAATAACCTAAATTTAATCCTTTATAATCATATTGATGAAGGTATGTTTGGACAAACTTTGATTTATCCAAGAAAGAGAAATTGGAGGTGAATGGTTTAATAGAAGAGGATGTATTTGGAAGTAGAAAGTGGTTGATCAAGTCCCCTATATATAAAATTGGTTTGGTAGTTGGGAGGAACAAAATGAATGATGGCTCCAATGTTGTAATCATAGATAGGATGTTGGTCAAGATTTTCATACTCTTAAGGAGTAGGAAGGGCATCTAGAGTCAATAGGAGATACTCCCCAAGTGAGAGATGTTGGAATGTGGATTCCAAGGGGTCTTTTGTAGGGATTTGAGAGGAAGGTATGTATAGGATTTTAGAAGCTTGGTTGATGGAAGATAAATGGGATGTATACTCTAATAGTATGAGAACATCATTAGGGTGATAAGTCATATTACATGAATTTAAAGGATTAGGGTCAGTTATAATGACATGAACTTGACCCTCATGCTCATATTTGAGGCATCTATGCAAAGTTGATTGTACACAACCCATGATATGGATCCAAGGGCATCCAAGTAATCCATTATACTGAAACTCTCATTATACTACATAAAAGAGCTCATGAAGAGTGTGAGGGACCAAATGTATATGAAGGACAACCATCCCCAAGTTAATTTCCATTATATCATTAAAATATTGGAGTATAATAGTGGTTTTAGATATGATGTTCTTTGGGAGTTTAAGTTGATCATATGCATAGGAATAAATGATATTGATGCTAGTGCCCCCATTAATCATAACCCTCTTGATCTAGGTTTTGTTGATGTGTGAAGTAATAAAGAGGGGAGAATATGGATCATCTGGATGAATAGGGGTGTCTCGAAGTCTTAGAACATGATGAGGGCAAATAGTACAAGGGTTCCCATGAGGGTTGCTAGTGGTTAAGGATCTTCAGGTTGAACATCGATCAATTGCAAGGCCTCCATCACATCTTGATGGTGTTGGGGTAAGGTTTGGATCAACTCATATAAAGTCATCTTCACTAAGGTTTGGTGAAGCTATTTAAGAACTGACCTATGTATTAGTCTGGATGGGTTGGATTAGGGTGTACCCAAGATAGAAATCTTGGGCTTCGATGAAGGTGATTGGGGTGCTTATGTAGAGGAAAAGTATTCCTAAGGGATGGACACTTTAGCTTTCCCTTTATCCTTTTGGTTTTTTGATTGAGTGACCACATAGATGAATTGATTTGGAAAGTGTGTGGGCTAGTAGGTTACTTCATTTCCTCTGTACTCTTAGATGAGAGTTTAGGGACATGTTTATGTGGGTTGGTAATTTTGGGTTTTTAGCTTGGATGTGGGATAATGGGAATTTTATTTATTAACAAATCATCCACATCACATAATTTTTGGATTACGTCTTGGAGATCTTTGTAGTTTTTTGTGTCATGTATAGGTGTCCTATGGTATGCACAATTTAAATTATCATTGAACAGAGTTGGTTTTGGACTAAGAGGATCAAATGGTTTTATGGGAGGTAAGACTACATAAAAAGTTTGTAACAACCTTTGAAAGATGGTAAAACATGATTATATTAATGGTGGAAAGGAGGTGGGAGTTTTGGTTTTGATTATTGGGGCAAATAACTTTTTAGGGGTAGGCTTAATGAATGGAGCTTTGGTTGGTGTAATGATTTTGGTAGATGGTTTTGAGGTTGAGGGTTTGGTAAGAATAGGTAGAGGTGTGGCTAGGAGTGAAGGTTGGACTTGTGGTTTATTTTTTTGAAGGCTTGGTCTTTTCAACAAGGTGGAAGGGTGAGGTCTTAAAATGGATGAGGGATATGGCCCTAGAATGGATGGTAAATCTTAAATAGGAGGTAAGATTGTTTCGGGTTTCTGAATCCTATATGGTTCAATTCTCCCTATTGGTTTGGTTTTTAGATTTTTAGGTGGGATTGGTGGTATCAATTATAATTTAAATGGAGGATGGGTGAGATTTTGAGTAGGAAGGACACCTAGGTTTTTGATAGGCTTTAATGGGGTAGTGGAGGTTTCTTTATTTATTTTTGAAGGAGTTGGGTTGATTGGTTTGTCTAAAGTTTGAGATGTAGAGGTTTTTATTGGTTTGGTTGAAGTAGTGGTGATTTCATTTGTGGAAATTGAAGGTTGGGTGGATAACGGTGTGGTTGTTGACTCCTTCCTGGTTGGGTATGAAATTCCAAGGTGGTGCCAAAATGTGGCCCGATCAAGGTTTGGCTGAGATAAAAATTCTAGATTTTGGACCAACCTTGAAAATGTTTTATAGGTAGGCTTAGCTTCCTCAGTGGTGGTTTCTAAGGATGGATCAAGTGGCTATGGAAGTGGGATATTCACATTTTCCTTTTCTTCTATCAAGAGTTCTAAGGAATTGGTGGGTTATTCCACTATGGAAGGAATAGGTGAGATGATCTCTTCCTTAATTATGCTTTCTGAAGGAAGGGTGAATAGTTCTAATATGGAAGAAAATGGCATGGGAGTGATGGTTTCCTCCTTAGTTATACTTAAAGAAGGAGAGATGGGTGATTCCACTATGGAAATAAGTGGAGAAGGGAAGGTGGTTTCTTCCTTTGTTATTATTTCTAAATGAAGGGTAGGCAATTCCACTACATGAGTGGAGATGAAGTAGTGGTTTGAGCCATGGGTTTATCAACTATAAGTTCATTAAGAACAACATTAACGTATAAACCTCATGTTTGTGGGATGTTTTCACACTTGTATGCTCATTGGCTATTATAGGTGGGTGGTTTGGAAATGGTTATTGGAAGATGTCAAGCACTTGATTAGGGGGTGCATTTGGGTTATCCATTACAAGCTCACCCTTGTCAATCAAGTCTTGGACTATGTTTTTAAATGTTTTGCATCTATCAACATTATTCCTATGTATCAAAATTTGGATTCAAGAGATATTATCAAAATGACAATTGAAACCCAAAACCTTGATAAACACCAATAATAAAGGATAGAGAAGATAAATCAGACTTAATAAAGAATTCTTACCATCATATTTACCTTTTCATAGCTCCATTCCAAGATTCGAACTTGTGTGATTGAACTTGAAAATGTTGATTGTTGGATTGCTTGTGATGACTTAGCAATGACTTCCAAAGGGAAATGGATATGGATAATGGATTTTTAATGGAATGCTTGAAGACTATTATGGATGCTTGATAAGAGGGCTTAATGTCTTGCTAAGAGGTTTTCATTCACTTTATTCATTAATCTTGAGCATGGAGGAATGGTTTTGTTTTATAAGCATATGGGGGGAAGATATATGGTCCAAATTTAAATTTGGGCCATCAATATCTATGGTTGAGGAATTTCCATGGAATTTTTAATTCCATGAAAATCTCTAGAATAAGAAAATTCTAGAGGAAGGGGACTAAATTGGAGAGATTTCTATAATCCTCCAATTTTAGAAATCTCCCCATTTTTAGGGGATTTTAGGGAAGGCTAGTGTAGGGTGGTGGGTAGTTAAGATTTTAATGATTTTAAAATTGGATAGCGGGTTTTGGTGGTAAGTTAATAGGTAATAGGGTCTATTATGGGCTTAATAAGGAAATTAATTGGTTTTAGGATGGGGTAAAGGTTCCATGGGATGTAATAATGGGTATGGGTATTGGACCAAAAGTTAGTATAGCTAAGGAATATGAGAATTATGCCAAGTTAACATGAATTATTAAAATTAGTAGGGCAAGCATATTTTAATGCATACATTTTGCCCCTCTTTGAAAGGGTGTTGTGAGTGGAGCGAAGTAATGGTATTTCAAATAAAAACCATGATGTGGATAATGTTAGTCATTAGTAGGATGTTATGCCCCATTGAGGGGGCATACAGGGAGACAAATTGACATGGATGGTACCTTGATTATAAATCTTGAGGTGGGATGAGATAGTGATATTGATTGGGGGTGGGATGCCCTTAAGTTGATTGAATAGATAGCCCAATATTGATAAAGAAGTGGTGTAAGTGATGTGTCTAGACAATAGATAATTTGTCCAAAATGTGATTATTTGATTGAGTTTAAAAAGGTGATGGGTTTGAGCTAATGATGGGTCTATTAATAAGGATACATGCTACGGGAGGCTAAAAAAATGATTACAGGGGTTTCAATTGACTTGTAATGATGAAGAACCACTTTTCATAAAAATTGGGGCTTTAAAATGATTTATGATAAATTTGCTTTCAGGATGGGGATGAGGGATAAATAAGCCCCAGAAAATGATAACAAAGCCTAATGATGTTTTCAGGGGCCAAGAGGACCGGGTTGATATGATTTGGGATATGGGATTTGGGGATTTTAACTGGGATGGGCATGCCATGTCCTAAGATGTGAGTATTAGGTTTGGTAGAATTGATAGAATTAGTTGTTAGAGATAAATGGTTAAGGGGTGTTAATGGGGGTTGGGTATGGGGGTGGGGGGTCATATAGGCCAAAGGGGCCATGTTGAGGGTCATTTTTACCCCTTTACTTTTGGAGATTTAGAGTTTATGGAGAGAAGATGGATAGAATTCCATGAGCTTCACATCATGGTGAGGGTACGAGAGCACTAGAGAGTAGTCAAGTTTGGACCTTCAGTGACTAAAAAACCCTTAGATCTATAAATCTTGTGATTTTTCTTGGATTTAGTGAAGTTTTAGATGGATTTTTATAGAGAGAAACATGGTTCATTGCAGTTGGGCAATCCTATGACTAGGAATTATGTCCACAGTCATGGGGCTGTCAATGCAACTGACAAGATCATTAGGGGTAATGGTGGGATTAAAATATCACTCATAGGAAATGGTGGAATTAAAATCCCATTATATGGGAGTCAAAGGATTACAAACCCATGAATGAGGGAATGACATGATTTTAATCCCGTAATTAGGGAATAGCGAGATCACAATCTCGTAAGATATGAATAGTGAGATTAGGGTTAGTGGTAAAAAAGATAAGATTGGGATTGGTGTGGGTTGAATTAGGTAGTTAATATAATTAGTGTGGGTGGGGATATTGGATGTGAGGCTTAGGGGGAGGTTTAGCTAGTTGGGTGTAGTGATTTTGCAAGTTAGTTAGTTGAGATTGATTAAGGGGGTTAGATAAATGGGTGGTGGAAAGGGAATGACTTAGGATGGTTGGGGATAGGTAGAGGGTAAGGATAGAGGTGAGATTGGGTAGGGTGTGTGAGTGACAAGGATAAAGTGTAAGGGTGATGGGGATAATAATAGTTAATTGATTTATTTAGTGTAGGAGTAGTTGGGGATATTGGCATTGTGGTCATGACACCTCAAGATTCTTCATGAGATGTAACGAGTGACTCTTAAGGAGTACAATGTCTTGGATTTGGTGGGGCTATATGATGTGGCTATGATGATACCAATTCATAATGACCAAGAATTTATCATAGCATTGGTGGAGAGATGGCACTCAGAGATGAGTACCTTTCACTTCATGACTAGTGAGATGATTGTGACTTCAGAGGATGCATACATGATTTTTCACCTATTGATATAGGGGGCTAAGATATACTAGAGATCTTGGACACTAATGAAGACATTACAGTGGATATATGGAAGTTTGTAGATAGGGGTATAGGATGGTTGCATTGATTTAGACTAGTGTCAATGAGAGAGGACCTTGGACTAGTTAACATTAGTGGCGATGACTCTTGTGTCTAGCATTCTATTGACAAACAGGAGTGGCTGATGGTTTCACTTGGGCCTAGGAGATGTAGTGGTAGAGATGGTTCATGATCATATATTTTTTACTTGGGGCCCCATGGTTTTAGCTCATCTATATAGAGAGTTAATTTTGGGTGCATACAAGAGAGCATGTAGTTTCAGACCATCACTGCTAATTCAAATATGGAGTTGGGAGCATATTGCGATCCAATGACCATTAGGAACATTGGCTAGATTAGAGCTTGGTAGACAATGGTATTCAGATGGTGGGTAGTGCTTGGTGTATCACTGGGCCATGTAGGAGACATACATTATTACAAGGAGGCATTTGGTAGCCTATGCCCCGACTATATCACATGGATGCCTTATAGAGGGATTAGATTCAACTGGGTGGATGAGGGATGCACATAGTATATGTTGTCATTATGTTATATTACCTATTGAAGGGACTATATTATTGAGAGAAATAGACTAGACTAAGTACAATGTTAGTTTGGTTTTGCACAAGATGTACCAACCCTAGAGCACATATTTACATGGAGTGAGTGAGAGAGGCCTCATTGGGAGAGACCTATGATTTAGTTGGATGCAATTTTTTATTATGACTAGGTGGCACCATAGTATTGGGAATTTTTTAGATTGATTCATGACTTAAGAGTTACAACAACATATACCATATGGTGGCAGGCACAAGTTCCCAAGTGTTTGACTTGATCATGCATGGTGGTCAGGGGTGTAGTGTGGCAGGTGTTGGAGGCTCACATGAGGATTCAATGGAGGGTGTGATAGAAGAGGCCAGTGCCAACTTAGGAGGTATAGGATGGGGGAGGATATCAGGATACAATGGAGGTGGATGTATAGGGGCATGGATAGGTAGATGAGCTAGATCATGTTGCTTACTTGAGAGGCCCAATACTATTGTACACTGTATAAAGGTGTCATACATATAGAGTGACATGTAGGATCTTTTCATGTGAGCCAGTCATCAGTGAGATAGCCCTCAAAGAGTAGATTACTGAGACCATCTCCCTCACCATATCCATGATTATATTTTGGGTTATTCTTTTTGTACATGCATAGGGGATTATTTTACTATAACTCATTCTTTCCCCATGGGCTCATTTAACTGTATCATATATTTTGGCATGAACCCCATGTGGGTGTTGTAGATTGTACATTATATATATATATATATATATATATATATGATGATGATGATGATGATGATGATGATTTGTGATTGTAGGTTCATGCGTTATGTGTTTATTGATTTATGGACATGTGTTGGATGTTATCTATATGATTATGTTTTGTGATGGATATTTCCATGTGATGTATTTGATGATGTTTATGGATTATTGTATATTATGGATGTATTTAGACATGTGATGGTTAGATTTTAGATGGTACGAGCATATTAGTGATGTATTTTATTGATGCACATGAACTTTATCATGATGGTTGATAGATGTTAATGTTATTTTTGTTAGATGGATTTAGGATAGATGCATTGATGTGGTGATAGATAGGTCTTTGTAATTTTATGGTTTGATTCATGGATGACATGTATTAGCTATATGAGATTTTGGGATGTAATGGAGTATTTATGATTAAATGTTTATTGTGATATGATGTTATGTACAATATTATGTAGAAATAAAAGATTAGTCCCCTAAGAATTAGATTAGTAAGTTCTCAAAAATAGGAATCCTCCTGCAGCATGGGGGTAGGGTGGGTAGGCTAGATGTTTGCTTAGGACATGGGTTGGTATAGAAAGGGTTGGTGTAGGATGGGATTGGTCCTCTTGGAAGGTTGTCAAGACAAAAAACTTAGGCAATATTTTTCGAAGTTGCATATTTATGTAGTGTGCTAAGGTCATGATAGGACCTCATTATTATAACAAAGATGCATGGGGGAACTCCATTTTTTAAGGGATGACCTATTTTGGAAATGAACTTCCAAAAGGTCAACCAAGCCATCCTCATTCCCGTAAGAGATTATCATAATAAAAAAAGTAATCATACATAAACTAACTTAAATAAAACATCTCAATTACACACACACACACTCTCTCTCTCTCTCTCTCATTCACATAGAACAAAATATTAAGACCAATAGACATGAGGATAAGAAGGATAATGAATGAGAAAGGGATACAATATGGTGATGATGATAGTGATGGGGGGATAGGATGAAGATAGTGGCCGAGCTACCCTTGGTCATGAAAACATAGCCAATTATTTCCTACATAGTCTGAAAAGACCTCAAGTCAATGTAGTTCTAGATAGTATATTGATGGATGATGAGTAGTGATTAGAGAATGATGATGATGAGGTCAACTAGGTTAGTGATAAATAATTATGTTAGGACTTGTTCCAAAGTCTTAACATTAGGTTAGATTTTTTGGTAGGTTAATTAATATTATTTTAAATGGGGCATGCATCTTTTAGTAAAGACACCCCATAAAATAAAGTTACTTAGTTTTAATTTTAGGTAGTTTTCATGTTTTATATTTATTAATTAGAACTACCTTATGGGTTGTTTTTTTGTAAATAATTGGTTATAGGATTAGTTGTTTTTACCGATCATTGGTAAAAATTATATAAATCAATGTTTGCAATGTAAAAGGGTTAACGGAGTAAAGGAACCCTTATGTACTTTATTTTTTGAATATTAATAAAATACTTGTGCACTCGCACTAAGTGGGGACAAGGTTCAAACTACTTATTCAAGGAGTTATTAGTGGTATCAGAGCATGGTTTTGTTCAACATGGTAAAATTTGAGAGCATTGGTGAATTTGAAAGGAAGGCAAGGTGAAAAGTCAAATTCATGAGAATTCAATGGCATAAAATAAGGTATGCCATATAATGAAAATATTTTATTGGTTTAAATATTTGAAAAATTATTAAATTATTTTAATTTTTCAAATATTTTTTTTACATTTAAACATGTGTATTTTTCATATACCACAATCTGGTCATTTTGACCATTTGATACTCTATTTTCTTGTGTTCAAACTCCTAATTTGGCATAATTTTTTTTTTTGCAAAAATGGACTTGTACGGCTTGTTTACTTGTGAAAAACCTCTGTAATTTTCATTCATAGCTGCCACTGTTATTTGCATTCATCTCAGCCCTCTTGAATCCAAAAACACTTGCAAATCTTATTAAGACCCCTAATTTTGCATTCTTAATGAAAAATCTAGAAAAAATATGAGTTGTACGGCCTATGGTATGGCCTTTCAATGCCCTGGCTAAAATTTGAATCCATTTCTAGCACTAAATACCTTGAAAATTTGATAGACTCAATGAAAATCTTTTTTATACTGCCTATATGGATTTGTACAGTCTCCAAGAGAGAGAATAGGTGCAAAAAATATTTTTAGAAGTAGCCATGGTGTCCCAAGCAAACATGGCATAGGTATAATTGGAAAATATTTTTATATGGTTCTAAAGTATTTGGATATCAAATATTTGTCTTAGCTGGGTCCCACGTGAGAAAGCCTAAGTGAGAAGGCTGAAAAAGGAAAAACTTGGATTTATTTACATATATGTAATTTTTTTAAAAATTTTCCCTCATAGACAAAATCTAACATAAGTACAAATTTTTGAGTGTTATATTTTGAAAATGCTCTTAGAGCAATTGGTTAAGCTTATTTTGTAAAGAAGCTTACAAGGAGGAGGTCAAGGGTTCAAATCTCTTCTTTTGGAAGAACTTTTTATTTTGATTTAGAATATACATTTTGTTAAAAAAAAATATTCCTTTTTAAATTTGCTTTTTGTATGCCTTGAAAATTGTAAAATGCATACTTATTGTTTTAAAATTTGAAAAAGGGGGAATTCAATTCTATTTCTTTTACATTATTGTGGTGATATAAGGGTGTAATTGGTGGAATAAGGTTGTAATTTGGTGAAATAAGGGTGTAATCATTGATTTTTGGTGAGGTTAAGTGCAAAACCCAGCAATTTTTTTTTTTTTTGCTCTTCGTGGAGGTTAAGTAAAAAACCCCATAGAAGCAGTGTCTTGTGCAGTGAGTGTGATATTTGTTTCATCTCTTTTGCATTTTGTCACACTTTTCTCTACTACACTTGTTTTTATTTCAAGATGCCAAAGATTCAAAATTTGCTTTCAGATGGTGATAGATTAACAATTTCCAATTATTCTAATTGAAAATGATTGATACAGGCTTCACTAGTTTTTAATGAGTTATGGGATATTGTCAAGAATGAAAATCTCACATTGCCAACAGAACAGGCTAAATTAGATGTATTCAATTTGAATGATTCTAAGGCCTTAGCTCTCATTAAATGTTTTTGTACTCATGATACTTATGTTCATATTAAAAATTCTCTTCATAGTTACATTACATAGAAAACTTGTCAAATTTATATGATAAGAAACCCAAACATAAGAAGATAGATATTCATATGCAGTTGTTTACTTTGTCATTAGATGAAGATGGGGATATGTGAGAACATATGTCTAAGTTGAAAAATATCACTATTGAGTACACTAAAGCTGGTTTTGGAAAACTAGATGATGACCTCATAGTCACTGCTGCTTTGAAAGGATTACCAGGGTCCTATAAGAATTTTGTTGAAATGTTACATGTCTCTGACGAGATCACATGCATCACCTTTGACAAGTTGGCTAAGTTTCTCATCCAACATGACCTCTCTCTACCCAAGAAATCCAAGAAAATTGAAGAAGCCCATGTTTTAGAGTCAAAGCCTAGTTCATCTTCATCTAGGCATCAAAACAATAGAGGAAACAATTATAGAGGGGGTCGAGGTTACAGAGGAGGCATATATCAAAATAGAGGTAGGGGTCATTCAAATAATCAACAATCTAACCAATCACATTCACATGAAATAAGTGATCGAGGACATAGTCACAACTCTTATAGGGGCAGAGTTCGATGTAGATCAGACATTTAGTGTCATAGATGTGAAAAATTTGGTCACATTACCTCACAATGTAGGATTCCTTCTGATAAAATTTAGAGGCCACAAAAAGTGACTAAGTTTAACTCTACTCAGTATGCTGATCATGACTATGATGAGTCCAGTAATGTTGCCCATGAATCTGCATTCACTACTTTGGGGCACATTGATTATATTGAATATGAGGCTAGAGATGAGCTCACAAATGTATGGGTTTTAGACACAAGAGCAGCCAAACACATGACATTTAGGAGAGATTTATTTTGGTCTTTCAAGGAATCTTCTCTCTCTCTAGTTGCCTTAGTAGATAAGTCTATGCATACACCACTAGGACTTGGATCTATTTGAATTCTTCTTCCTAATGGGTCTATTAAATACTTGGAGGATGTTTGGTATGTTCCCACATTGAAGAAACACTTACTTTATTTGGTAACTATTTTAAAGAAAGGTTATCAAATAGTGCTTGAAAATGGGCTCATTTATATCAATTCAGTGAAGGATGATTATAAAACAATATATGCAGGATATGAAGATGGAAACTTGGTTAGATTGCATTATAAAGTGCTTCTTCTGACTATAGAACTTACGATAGTTATTGACATAGGTACAGGTACTATGTCTACACAACGGTTATGGAATCTCCACTATGGACATTTGAATATCCACTCTTTAGTGGATTTGTAGAGATATGGTATGGTGAGTGGGTTTCCCACTTTTCACAAAGATAGTATTATTTGTGATTCATGTGTTTTGGGCAAACAAAATTGGGAAAATTTTCCTAAATAGTCATCTTGAAGAGCTAACAGATGTTTACAGTTAGTTCATAGTGATGTATGTGACATGAAAAAGTTATCCATTGGTGGGTGTAGATACTTTGTCTTGTTTATTGATGACTTTTCTTGGATGACTTGGGTATTTTTTATGAAAAACAAATATGAAGTTTTCACTAAGTTTGTGGATTGGTTACACTTAGTCGAAAAAGAAACAGGTTCACATTTGGTCACTCTTCGTTTCGATAATGGAGGTGAGTATACCTAAAATGAATTTTTGGATTATTGTCGAGAACATGAAATTCATCGACAATATAGTAATGCTTATACTCCATAGCAAAATGGAGTATTTGAATGGATGAATAGAATTTTAGAGGGCACAACACATGCCATGTTTCACTATAAACAACTTGACGATAAGTTTTGGGCAGAAGCCATTGGTACTGCAATGTATTTGAGAAATAGGTCCTCCACAGTTGCACTTTTGGGACAAACTCCATATGAGGCATGGTATGGGTTTAAACCCAAAGTTAAACACTTGAAAGTGTTTAGATGTCTTTGTTTTGCTTTGATTCCTATTAAACAATGAACTAAGTTGTAACCACAAAGTCAAAAATGCATCTTTCTTGGTTATTCAAAAGATAAAAAGGGGTTTCATTTGCTTGCACAGGATTCAAGAAAATTCATAGTGAGTCGAGATGTAATATTTGATGAGTTTGGGACTATGAACACTACAGAGATTGATTCTCAACTTGATAGATTAGAGAGGAAAAACACAAAAATAGATAAGGGTTTGAATAATGGGGATAACTCTCCAAAGTTGTGGTATGAAACTCAAATTATTTCACTTTTCTCTCCTTGATCTACAAGTTCACATGTTGATGACTTAGAAATTGTTGAAAATTCTCAAGTCCCCCTTCGAATGATGTACATAATGAGAATTTTGGATTCCCTAATTTGAATAATTTGTCTAAGTATCCAAAATGGGCTCAAAGTAATTTTTAAGACTTGAAAGCATATGAAGTTGGTTTAACAGGGCCCAAGAATTCTCAAAAATAGGTAAACTATGCTATGGTTGTTACTACTTCTTCCTCTGAGCCATCCACTTTTGAGGAGGCATCTACTTAACATGTTTGGCAATAGGTAATGAAAAGTGAGTATGATGCCATACTTAGCAATAATACATGGGTTTTAGTTGATCCTCCTCCACATGTTAAACCCATCAAATGTAATTGGTTTATAGGACTAAGTATAAATTAAATGGCTCCATTGATAAACATAAGGCATGACTTGTTACAAAAGGATATGCATAACAAGAAGGTATTGACTATGAGGAAACATTTGCACCAACTACCAAATGGCACACTATTCATATGATACTTGCCTTAGCAGCACAAAATGGTTGGAAAGTACATCAATTGGATGTTAAAAGTGCTTTTTTAAATGGTGATTTATAGAAAGAAGTATATATGAAATAACCTCAGGGTTTTGAATAGGTGGGTGTTGAACACAAAGTGTGTAAATTGATAAAAGCTTTATATGGGCTCAAACAGGCACCCACGGCTTGATATGAGAAAATGGATTCATACTTGAAATCCTTTGGTTTTCATCGCAGTGAATCTGATGATACTCTTTATTTTCAAGTGCAAGGTAAGAAAATGGTGATACTTGTTCTCTATGTCGATGACTTGTTTATCATAGGTAATGATGAAAACCATAACAAGTATGTGAAAAAGGAATTAAAATATGGGTTTGAGATGATAGATCTTGGACTTCTTCACTACTATCTAGGCATATAGGTAACTTAGAAAGAGCATAGTATTTTCATTTCACAAACTAAGTATATTTCTGAGTTATTAGATAGGTTTGGCATGAGTGATTCTAAACCTGCCCTCACTCTCATGGAAAGTAATTTGAAATTGTTTAAGGATGATAGCAGTGCTTTTTTTGATGGCACCACATACAAACAATTGGTGGCAGGTTTGATATACTTGATGACTACCAGGCCCAATATTTTATTTTTAGTTGGAATTTTATTTAGGTTTATGCATGAGCCTAGAGAAATTCATTGGCATGAAACAAAATGAGTACTTCATTACCTTCAGGGAATGAAAACATATGGCTTTGAATACCACCACAATAAGAACTTCAAACTTGTTGGATATTGTGATGCAGATTTTGGTGGATGTGTGGATGACAGAGTGTTAACCACAGGATACACTTGCATATGGGTTCAGCCACCATTTCTTGGTGTTGTAAGAAGCAAGATACAGTGGAAAATTCATCAATAGAATTAGAGTATATTGCAGCATGGGATGCTTCCAGAGAATTTTTTTACCTTCATCGTATTCTTGAAGATCTTCAAGTTTCTCAGTTTGCTCCTACACAGTTATACATTGATAATCAAAGTGCAATCAAGATGTCCAAGAATCCTGTCTTTTATGCCAAAACAAAACATATGGATGTCAAATACCATTATTTGTGAATGCTAGTGGAAAATAAAGCTCTTGATCCAATATATTTCCCAACTACCGATCAGATAACTGATATCTTCACAAAACCCCTTGAGAGAATCAAATTTGAAAAATTTAGAAAAATGCTTGCTATGTGTCCAAAGCCCTGACTTTGGATCATAGGGGGGTTTGTTAGGACTTGTTCCAAAGTCTTAACATTAGGTTATATTTTTTGGTAGGTTAATTAATATTATTGTAAATAGGGCATGCATCTTTTAGTAAAGACACCCCCATAAAACAAAGTTACTTAGTTTTAATTTTAGGTAGTTTTCATGTTTTGTATTTATTAATTAGAACTACCTTACGGGTTGTTTTTTTGTAAATAGTTGGTTATAGGATTAGTTGTTTTTATCAGTCATTGGTAAAAACCATATAAATCAATATTTGCAATGTAAAAGGGTCAACGGAGTAAAGGCACCCTTATGTACTTGATTTTTTTAATATTAATAAAATACTTGTGCGCTCGCACTAAGCAGGGACAAGGTTTAAACTATTTATTCAAGGAGTTATCAAATTAATGATAACATGGATGAGGAGACTTAGTGGATATGTATAAATATCTAATGATAAGGGAAATATTTATAGGATATATGATACCCAAGAACTTTATCCATGGTAAAAAATTGAGGCAAGTTACAACAATAAGAGTCATGACGATATTTTTAGAATCAACACCATAGCGATTGCTAGGAACCTTGGATAGATAATGATATTATTTTTAGGATGACCCTTCATAATAATAGTGGGAAGGTATGGACTTAAGCTTAATGATAGGAAGAAATGACAAGGTGTGTTGTGATCTAACTAAGTCAAGAGGAGACATATCTGTCAAAGAAATAGGGAAAATATGGATATGGATGGAACTTGGGGATGTATAGTTTTTCTCCAAGTGTGGATAAATGATTCAAGAGGATATCTCCAACAAATGGCTCTCTACTAGTCCTATCTTCTCCATTTGCTATAATGATGTTGCATTGTTGTCGATCTGCTTGATATGATTTCCACTATTAAGACCAAGGTCAGGGTGTTTCTACCATGGCGTCAGGAACCAATTTTCACCATGATACTTTTTGATGCTGCCAATGAGCTAGTTTTCACCATTAGACTTTTTTTTGACTGATTAAGAGAGTTATGAATGGATGTAAGTGAATGGGAGATGTCCTATAGATGGAGGATACTGATGTTAGGACTAGATGTAAAAATGATTGAGGTGCATGATATTCATGGGATCATCCAATTCCTCACCCTTAATTATGACTAACTTGTAAGCTCCTAATCCAAACTTAGTGATAATGACATAGGGGCCTAGCTAGTTTGCTTCAAATTTACCCTTATCTCATTTTGCATAGATATTCTTCTTATTTTCTTTGAGGATGAGATCACCCACTTCAAAATTTTAATCCTAAACCTTCTTGCAATGCTAATTCTTCAGCTTATTCTAATATAGTCAAAGGTGATTTAAGGCCTTTTATCTCTTTTCATCAAGGATTTATAATTCTTATGGTCTATCTTATTGAATATTGTGATCAATGATGATTCCTCGTAATGAAAGATGAAGGGACATGAGTTATACTTCCATTGGTAAAATAGCTTTGGCTTTGTAGACTAAGGCATATTGAGTAGCTCCTATTGGTGTGTAAATATATGTACAATAGGATCATAAGGTTGGATATAGATGAGTATGCCAATTGCATCCAACTTGATTGACAATTTTCTTCAAAATTTTGACCAGAGTCTTGTTTGTTGCCTCTACCTATCCATTACCTTGGGGGTTATATGGAGAAGACAAATGTTGTGTGATATGGTACTTCTGACATAAGGCCTCAATGTCTTGATTCTTGAAGGACTTCCCATTATCAAAAATTATGTTTGTGGGGATACCAAAATAATAAATGATTTGATTAAGGATGAATTTTGATGTTTGGATACCTGTTGTATAAGTAAGCGTCATTACCTCTAGCCATTTGGTGAAATATTCCATAGCCATTATGATAAAATTATGTCCATAAGAGGAAGTAAGATTATATTTTCCAATAAAATCAAGGCCACATATAGAAAAAGGCCATGGACTTATGATAGGTTTCAATACCTATGATGGTGCATAGATAAGATTCCCATGTTTTTGACAAGCTATGTATTTTTGTACGTACTGACAAGCATCTTGTTCCATCATTGCCCAATAGTATCTTGTTTAGAGGATCTTCTTGGCTAAGGCCATTCTATTGATGTGCCCTTCACAGATACCATCATGGACCTCCTTGATGGATTGAGTCACCTCATCTGATGTTAAACATCTCAATAGGGTTCCATCGTAACCTCATTGATAGAGTATGCTACTAAGGATGATATAGTGGGAATTATGATGGATGAAGACTTTACATTAGTTGGTGATTAAGGTTTGGGGGAAAGATATTGTCATGAAAGCATTGATAGATATCATGGTGTAGACATCCAATTCTTAACACCATTTGTGTTGAAATTGTCAATCAAACACCCTAAATGGTTTGAACTTGTCACTTACAAGTCCCAATTTAGGTCAAAGTATCCCTAAATAAGACAATTCATTTTATGGGCCAACTAGCTTTGATAAGATCATTTTGAGTCAAAATGAAACATTTGTCATTTAGTACTTTGAATCACTTTTCTCTTCTAATTCATTAGTACACATCACATACCTTTGTTATTTGGTGTTGGAAACATCCTAAATGAGAATACATCTCCAACGCATCTAACATCACCTTCAAATTCCTCTCCAGTCAAATTACGATCCAATAATATGACTTTTTGACCATTTTGATTAATTATGCACTAATTTTCAAAGAATTGCACTAAACTTGATTAAACTTAAGCTAATTAATCTAATTTAAGAGCTTAAGTAAGAATTACATATATCTTTTTGAGTATCTCATTATTGGGAATTGATTTTGAATATCTACATCACCTAGTGACATCATCTATGGGGTGGCATCCATTAAGCCATAAGTGCATAAAATATCATGATTATGGGTCACCCATGCCTAGTTAGTGCCTCCCATGCCTCTTTAAATATTATTTATCTTGAGGATAATTATGAGTTTAATTCCAAATATTAGGATTATCCATGGCCACACATCTCAATCTTGAGATGGATGGTCATGGTTGATCCTGATGAATCTTAAAAATCTATAAATAGAGAGGCCATGGACATGAATTTTAAGCTTGATTTATGCAAAGTTATTATGAAAATTGTCTCCAAAATTATTTGCAATAGACCATTAAAATTAGTTACAATATTTATTGATAGGCTAGTTTAGTGATTTGGAATCATGAGCCTAGGTTTCATGGAGTGTTCTTGAGACATTAGAAGAGTTTTCTATCTTTGTTGCCAAAGACAAGGATGCTTGATCAAAGGATAAAATGATTTTGAGATACATGGATATGGTGAATCCATTTGGGAAGGTAATATGATGTTGCTTTCTTTCATTGGTTTCTTTCTATCCTTTGTAATTCCCATAGGAATATATAGGCTTAGTTATTTATTTATTCATTTTTCATGATTTATGGACTAATGTTTGAGTAACTTGATTTATAATCATCTCTATATCTTGGCACATGTGGTGGAACCAAATGCATCCCATACATGAAAAATATCATTATGTAACATTAAAATCTTCATTTTAATCATTCAAACTCTTGTAATTTGATTTTCTAGCTTTATTTTTCCATTTTTCTTTGTCACAGGTTTACACAGTAACTATCATTAGTTAGTAAAACCATCATCGATTAGCATAGCTATTATCGATCATTATTGATATAACCATTATTGGTTAGATAAACATCATCATTTAGTAAGTGTAACCATCATTAGTTATATAACCGACATTGATCACTATGTTTTTCTTAAAAACACAAACCTGAGAGCTAATGGGCCATTTTAAAATGCTTGATTTGGGGTCACACGGGCTCCATTTTGGATGATTTTTTTTTTAAAACTACATGTTCTCTCCTAAATTTTTAGAATTTGACATTAGTTTAGATTCAAGTTTCATATATTTTTCACAAATTTTTTAAAATATATTTGAAATGTTTCTAAGATAACATATTTGCTTTTGGGGTGATGCCTTAAGGGTAGATAGGTAACCAATGGACTTGGAACTTGTTAAAACATGATATTAAGACATATTTAGCATAATTTTAAAATGAATTGGGAATCTTGTTTTTGGTTTTTAATGAAAAATTTAGATGCTTAAGTAAGTTTTTTAATCATTAGTTTTCAAAGTTACAACTAAGACCAAGGGATCAAATGAAAACCACCTCATCTTTAAAATTTGGGCTTAAAAATGAACTCAATTTTCCAAGATTTTTAAATTTACTTAGTTGTTTAAATCAGATTTTGTTTGGAAAAGAGAGGTATATTGCATGTATGCTCTTCCATTTGTCCCCTTTAAGGAACCCTTGGAATCAAAAGCACCATTCTTATTGCAAGTAGCCTAGTCCAAGGCTTAGAAATAATGTCATCTAAAGCACTCCCCAAAAACTTGTCAAAGTTTGGGTGACCTTGAAAATGACTGTAAAATATTTTTATTAGTCTTTTATTTTATGCAAACTTGGATTTCTAAGGGGATGTCATTACCTCCCATGAGTTCTTTAGGGAATATTTGACCTAGAGTTTTACCTCCTGGCATTGACTTCATTTAGCTCCTAATTAGAGTTGCACATGAGACGTATCTACATTTGGACATTGCACTAAACTAAGTGAACTTCAGGATGTAGTGGTTGTAAAAAGGACTAGACCTTTTTACAACTAGCTAATGCCATGGTCACCCAATTTCATGCTTGTATTTTACATCATTTGATGTAAAAATCATTGTACAATTGATTCCCCTAGAATGATTGAAAACTTGCTAATTTAGTAGACCCCACTTTGCCATACCTTATCAGTTTAGACTTACGATGTTTGTTTTTTGTCATTTGTTTAATTGGTCTTGATTTGTGTCTAAAATTACTTGTTAACTCAATTAACATAACCAAAACACTTTGTCCTCAATTTTATTAAGCAAGGGAGGTGTTACATTGTCCAATTAGAAAATTCATCTTTTCCTTGTTTAAATTATTATCAAAAGCTTTGCGTCATTGCATCCACTTTGGTGTAGTCATGCTACCCAATTGAGTCTAGATCTTTTACCCAATTTGTTTAAATCTTTCATTTATAATCCACATTCAAAATTAAACCTTTTTGAGTTCTAAGGGTTGGTGTGTCAAAGTGGTTTCACCATTTGTGCACTAAGCTTGTTCTAACTTGGGTTCAATTTTCCATTTGGATTAAAGGTCATTTATTAAGACTCAAAATCACATTATCATCCTGGTGGACTCAAGTCATCTTACGTATCACTCACGCTTTGAGTCCTATAACATATTTTATCCTACTAGAACCATGTGGCGATGTTGTGCTACCTATTTGGTCTTAGCTTTATACTTAGTGATTCACATATGTTTTTACATCTTGATTTGCTTAGTTCATTTTTTCTTCTTCATAATCTAGAGAGCTTTCCTTTAAAATTCTAGGGTCAACTTGTCAAAGTTGAAACTAGCTTGTAGAATACAGGTGTATCATGAAGATCTAGGCTTTGGTGTACTAGTTTTCACCTTGGGTCTTTAAGTTACCTTACCCTCTTCCAATCTATGCAATTTAAACTTTACCAAAGGTTGAGTAAACTTGTGAACCAAATATTATAAATTGTGCGTGGTCTCAAACCACCCTCCCTTATAGTCTCATTGGTACCTTTGTTATTTTTTTAAAAGAGAGCCAAAGCATACTTTATTTGGTTGCCAAACATTGGTCCAAAGTTAGTCAAACACACAAAACAACTCTTTTAGGCATAACTCAAAGGTTGACTTTTAGTGGGGCCTCTTATGGCCTTAGTTATGAAGATGAGCAATTTTATGATGGTCAAGATAACCTGATTATTTTTGATGACATAACCACAAAAGTAGGATCCAAAGATGATTAAAATGAATATAAACCCCAAGAAGATCAGATGAAGCCCTTATTAGATTGATAAAATCAGGTGCTAGACTACCTTCTAACTTTCCTACAGAACAATTACATACCTTAGTTAGAGAAGGAGAATAACAACGGCAAGAGCAAGCTTTTACACAAATAAACATACCTTCTTCCTCTAATAAAGGAAAAGAAATACAAACAGAGTCAAAACTCACAAATCTAGATCTTCTAGCTAAGATCAAGATAATAAGTCAATGATATGTAGATCAACTTGTCACAGACTTAATTGACTCCCTAGTTTCCACTTCAATTCATAATGATGCTTTGAAAGAACAAGGAAATATAGTTGAAATTACGTAACAAATATTGGATGAGGACATTACCCTAGTGGATCAAGGTAATCTAAATGAACAATTAAAGTCACAAAAGACTTTACAAAGTGTTCTATTTGACATGGAACATACATTATTCAATAATTGTTACTTTACAAGCTCAAAAACACAAACATTCAGTTTGAATTAAGGAAATCCTTCAAGACAATTTAGCTAGTTCTTTTCAACCAACACAAAAATTGGTAAATAAACATCGAAATTTACAAAATCAATAAAATATAAAAAAATTAAATTCAGGGAATGTTTTACAATCCAAGAATCAATGGCCTATGTTCTCAACTCAAGGAGCAAATTAGAACCATGTCATGGATCGAAAGGTATACACTCCCTATAGATCCACACAAAATTAGGAGCACATTCCACCCCAACAACAACAAAACCAGAGGCACATTCCACCCAAACAACATCTTATTCAATCCACAAATGCACCAAACATGAAAGAATGGAATTCTATGAAAGAAATTATTCAAAGATTGGAGATGAATAATAGAATTAAAAAGTACAAATTCAATGAGATATGTCCATATCCATTTGATTTATCTATTCTTCAAAACCTCTTTCCACCTTATTTTGAGGTGCCCAAATTTGACAAGTATAAAGGAAAAAGAGATCCACATGAGCACATACAGGCATTCTTTGTCTTATGTCAAGAGGTTTCTTATAGTAGTGAGTAATTACTATGATTATTTCCATGAAGTTTAATAGGACAAGATCTTGATTGGATACTTAAACTACCCAAGGGATCAGTTGTGGATTGGAATGACTTATCAAAAAAGTTTGTTAACCATTTCTCATATAACATATAACATGAATTAATCATTATTGACTTATGCAAAGCCAAGTAACATGATGGTTAAAGTTTCATTGCATATCTACAAAGGTGGAGAGGTGGAGAGCATTGGTAGGCCACTTTCAACATAACTTTCTAGATAAATAATTGGTTGATATATTTGTACAAAATTTACATCTTGAAGTTGTGCATAATCTATGGTTAGCTTGTGCTAACTCATTTGAAGAAATTATTGACAAAGGAGTGCAAATTGAGAAGGATCTTAATGCTAAGGGCCTTGTTAATATTTTTTCACAAGGTCAAGCATATAATTAGACTAAATCACTAGTTTAAATAGTTATGCAGGATAAGCCTAAAGGCTTTAGCAAAAATAATAACATGGTTGGAAATGGGGTGATTGAAACAAGACATGTATAAATGGTATAGGCTATGCCACCTCCAAATGTATAATTAACTCCCCCAAATCCACTATCTACATTGCAGAGACAACTTCCATGAAGGACATCTCATAATAATTTTAGAGTCTTTATCAAGTTAGGAGAATTAGTTGAAACAGTGTTACAAAATCTCATTATAGCTAATTTAATTGTATGGCCAATATTAAGGTCATTTCCTCAAGAACAACCAAAACCAGATTGGTATAAAAAGAATGAATGGTGTAACTTTCATCATGTTGCTGGTCACAATGCATATTTTTACATTTAATTATGACATATTATTGAGGACTTTATTGAAAGTGGTGAAATAGAAATTAAGTTGGCCCCTAATCATGACGCAAATCGGGATATGGAAATCTAAAAAGACCCATTTCTTCGACATGATCCACCACCACCAAGAAACAATCAAAATGGTCACAATCAAGGATAGAGGCAGAATCAGAACCAAAAAGGTCAAAATCATAATGAGCATAATTGAGATCATAATGCCCATACTAGTAATGTGGCTTGTAACAACAAACCTTATGACTATAATAATACTATGGGATGCATTTCTGTAGCCCACATTGCCACTCTTACTATGAAACTACATGGCCAATATTGTGTTCTTCATAACATGAGACCCATCATTATAGGGTCAACACCCTCTCCCCCTATTAATACCATGTTAGGTTCGCATCATCATGTTGTGACTCCATTTACATGGGTTACTAATTCTGAACAATAACACCTTTCTTCTAATTATAGAGGCTCCTCATTGCCTCAAAATTGTAGCAATATAGTTAGTCTCATGTGAGTCACCATCTGAATCCCTTTTCCTTCCTTTTCTAATTATAATAACTCTTTTCCACCTCTAGTTTGTGCAGTTTCAACTAGACACCCACGAGTCACCATCTAGGGCCCTTCACCCACTTTTTCCATAAAACCCAATGAGAACATTGTGCCAATAGTTCCAAAGCTGAATACTATCCCAACAAAGACTAAAATAATTCAATTCAAAATTCAAATGCCTTATAGTCTAATAGATCAAATAGATAAAACACCTGCATAAATTTCCATATTAGAAATCTTATAGACATTTGATGTTTATAGAACCATCTTAAACAAAAATTTTCAAGAGTCTATTATGCCTAACGATATAAACCTTGATTAGTTTTAGAACCTAGTTAGACACTTGTCTTCATTTTGGTAAATCACATTTGATCAAAAAGACATGTCCACCCTTGGCCCAAACCATAATAACCCATTATACATTGAGATAATAATTGAAAATCACAAGATCAAGTGGGTTCTTATAGATAATGGTTTAGGGTTAAACATCATATCTCTTAAATTAGTACAATGATTGGGCTACATGAATAAATACATTTAGCCATAAACTATTACAATCACGGCTTATGATAATGCTGAGAGGGAGCCATCTGGTAGAATTTGGTTACTAGTCATGGTTGGGTCTATTTCTCATCACACATTATTCCATATTGTGGATATTGAGATTTCTTATAACATACTTTTTGGTCATCCTTGGATCCATGAAGTACAAGTAGTTCCATCTACTCTTCACCAATGCCTTAAGTTTCCCCATGATGGGATCATGGTTACTCTTCTCACTGATCAACAACCATATCAATACTACAAACATCTTGAGGCAAAGTTTCATAATTATAACTATTGCTTAGGTTCTGAATTCATTATAAAGAAAAACAAAGACATCATTTTTCATCCATCTCCATTTAATTATACAGACCCTAGTGATCTAGCCTCCACTTCGACATATCCATTTCCTATAGCTCTGGCCAAGTAAGTTATTATTAAAGATGTAGGCATTCCATATACCATCTGAAGGACATCCTCCATATTACAAAATTACCAAAATTCCATAAATTTTTTGGTAAGCCTAAAACTTCCTAGACTCCTAACAGACATGATTAGATTTGGCAACCAAAGAAGAAACGACCAAAACCTCTTGTGGTTTTTGTACCTAAAATCATACCAAAGAAAGATCAAGAGGATTTTATTGAGGGAAATTGGTTATGTTTTGAAGGCCTTGCTGATTGTTTTTAGAATCCAAAGTATCCTATCCCTAACAGTGTAATGGATCATCTTGACTATACAGGGAAAGACCTTGGCCCATAGGCACAAGGAATTTTAGAACCCTTATCATCTGGAGTTATCAATTAAAATCATGCTCTCAAATTTAAACCACTAGAGGATGACCTCATGATATTTGATAGTGACTCTTCTGAAGTGACTAGTAACAAGACTCCTAGTAGTAACACAATGTCCTATTATAGCCTTTTCGATGAGCTTGCTAACTCAAATTTATTTGATTCAAATGCCATAGTGACCATAATGCCTATTGGAGCTTCCCATCCTAAAGCAAAAACCCATACTAGTGGTGATTCCCTTCTTGAAATAGGACATTATATTTTTACCATTGGCACTTCTCATATTCTCACTATAACCTATGCCTTTGCCATCTTGAAATCATAGATTGGGACCAACAAAATTTGGTCATATGCCTTGACGAATTTCAAAATGAAGAATCAATTATAGAATACATGGGCCTACGAGATGAATTCCCCATTGTGGATCATAAGTAGGGTTTTAATTTTTCATTAGATCCTTCTACCTACTTTGGAGAGTAGACAAACTTTCTTTGCCATAATAAAAAACAAACATCAAGATCTTCAGGTGAAAACCTCTTTGAGGCACTTGTTAATCAGGGAAAAAGTAAAGAAAAAGACAAGCCTTTGAGTGAAAACCTATTTCAGGTGCTCCTTGATGGGAAAGTTTTTTCATCCTCTTAGGATGTAGAAAGCCCATCTAGCCCAAGTTCCATAGCTAGTACAAACATCTCTTCAAAAAAAATCAAATATTTAAGCATCTTGCTCTTGAGTTTTCAAAGGTTTTTACCAATTGGCATTTACTTGAGAGGGTAGATTTTGATTCTTCATATTATTCATATCTTTGGGAGGAAAAATAAGAAGATATAGCATAGGAAAATGATCATGACCATACATTGCCTACAATTCTAGAGGATGGATCCACACTTCTTGTGGAGAACATAATAAAAGTGAACTTGGGAACCTATGAGGATCCCAAGATTGTTTAACTTGGAGCTTCCCTTACTAAAGAATAATGTGAATATATTGTATCCATTCTTAAGGATTATATAGACATATTTGTATGGGCATACTCTAACATGCCAAGATTGGACCCAAATTTAGTTATGCGTCATCTTGTTGTTCATCATGGTGCTAAACTAGTCAAGCAAAAATTAAGAAAGATGCATCCATGTATCACCCTTTTGGTTAAGGCCAAGTTTGAAAATTTATTAGAAGCCAATTTTATCAGACCACTAGACTACTTTGAATGGGTTTCCAACATAGTACCAATGAGTAAAAAGACCCCAAGCATACGTATTTGTATTGATTTTCATGATATCAACAAAGAATTTCCCAAAAATGATTTTTCTTTGCCCAACATTGACATGATCATCAACTCAATTTTTGGGCACAAGATTTTATCCTTAATGGATGGATTTTTTGGTTATAATCAGATCAAGATAGTCCCTAAATATCAACATAAGACCACATTCACCACTCTATGGAGGACATTCTACTACCAAGTTATGCCATTTGGTTTGAAGAATGCTAGAGCCACATATCAACATGAAATGACTATCATTTTCCATGACATGATGCATGACTTGTCAAGGACTATGTTGATGATATACTAGCAAAGTGAAGAACAAGAGCTGGACATCTTGACATTCTATGAAGAATATTTGAGAGGCTTCATGAATATAAAGTCTACATGAATCTTAAAAAATGTATTTGGAGTCACATCAAGGAAATTGATAGGGTTAATTATATCACAAGGAGGGATCAAATTAGACCATACAAAGGTCAACACTATTTTGGAAATGCCTCCACCAAATAATCTTAAACAACTACAAGGTCTACAAGGAAAGATCCAGTCTATACATAGGTTCATTTCTCAATTGGCAGATAAGTGCCACGTATTTACCCATAATTTAAAGAAAGGGGTAACATTTTAGTGGGATGAATATTTTCATATATCATTTTCAAAGCTTAAAACATACTTGGCCAATCCACCAGTCTTACAACCTCCAACACAAGGAAATCCACTGCTTTTTTATATATCAGTCATGAAACATGCACTGGGGGCACTTTTGGCTTAGCATAATGATCATGGTAAGAAAAACATAGTTTATTATTTAAGCTTCACATTGGTATCTTATGAACATAATTATATGCCTATTGAGAAGGCATGTTTAGCTATGGTGTTTGCCACTCAAAAATTATGACATTATATGCTAAATAATAAAACTATTGTTATCACCAAAGTAGATCCTCTCAAGTTCCTCTTATCTAAAGTAGCTCTTCAAGGACGTATGGATAAATGGATTATGATCCTCAATGAGTTTGATGTTGAGGACAAGAATTAAAAGGTAATCAAAGGACAACTTCTTGCTGACCAACTTGCAGAAGCTCCTATTAAGGCCACTCAACCTCTCAACTTGGACTTTTCCAGATGATTCTATCATGATGTTAGAAAAAGAATCACAAGAACATAAATAGTGCACACTCTATTTTGATGGATCCTTCACATCCTAAGGGTTTGGATTCAATATATTATTAATCATGACATAGGGGGATTTGATCCCTAAAGCATTCCATATACAATTTCATTGTACAAATAATATGGTTGAATATGAAGCATTGGTTGCAGGCTCTGTCTTAATATACTATGGGATATTCAAATCTTAAAGGTCTATGGAGATTCATAGCTAATCATAAATTAGAAAACTAACTAGTATTAAACAAAAGATGATAAACTTGTTCCTTACAAGCAAATTGTCGATAACCTCAAAATACATTTTAAATATCTACAATTTGAGCAAGTTCTATGAGTCAACAATAGATCTACTGAGACCATGCAAATAATTGGTTCCGTGATTCAAATACATGACAATGCTAAAGAGTATCAGTTCCTAATTGAAAATCTTCTTCAATAGACACATGTTTTATCATATTTAGAGAGGATATGCACCATTCCTGATCTTAATCCCTCACCTGAGCTACCATGATACCAAGATTTTTACAATTATTTCCATAATCATATATTCCTCATCAACCTTTCTAAAAACCAATAAAAACTATTCATTCATTACTTAAAACGTTATATCCTCCTTGAAAACACACTTTATCATAAAGGCTATGATGGAATGCTTCTTCATTGTTTATATTTGGGATAATCCAAGCTGGAACTAAAGGAGGTTCATAAAGGAATGTGTGGGACATATACCAGTGGTGTAGTCCTAGTAAATAAACTCCTAAAAATAGGCTATTATTGGCCCAAAGTGGAGATAGATGCTTGTAATTATGTAAATAAGTGTGTTCTTTGTCAATATCATGACAACTTGTTACATGTACCTTCCTTACCATTGTAGCTAATCACAACACCATGGCCATTCTCAATATGGGGTCTCGATCTCATTGGGAAAATTAACTTGACATCTTTAGATGGCCATAAGCACATTTTGAATGAAATCAAGTACTTTATTAAGTGGATTGAGGCCATTCCTCTCACTTATGTTATCAAGGAAAAAATAGACAAATTCATTCAATACCATATCATCTATCGATATGGCATCCCAACCCATATTATATCTGATAATGGTAGATCCTTTGTGAACCAAGATCTAAAATCTCTTTGTACAAAATTCAAGATAAAGCACAATAAATCCACTCCATATAACCTGTAAGACAATGGAGAAGCTGAGGCATCAAATAAAATCATTCTAGCCATCTTAAAGAATATTGTCAATGATGTTAGCCGTAATTGGCACTTGCAACTCTTTCCTACCCTTTGGGATTATAGAATCAATCATCACACCCCAATTAGAGCTACTCCATACTCCCTTATTTTTGGCACTAAATCTATCATCCCAGTCAAGATTGAGATCCCATCATTAAGAATATCACTAGAACACATTGAAGATAATGAAGACTATAGAGCCTCACAACTGTAAGAATAATAAATTTTTAATGGTAAGTGTTTGGTTGCCCTAGAAAACATCTAGGCCTATCAGAATAGATTATGGAGGAGTTACAATAAATGCATAATCCCTCAAGATTTTGAGATTGGTGACTTAGTTTTAAAAGAGAATCAGAAGAATTTGAATGCTAAACCTAAAAAGAAAGGCAAGTTTCAACCTAATTGGTTGGGACCATATATTGTCATAGCAACCTATAGATTAGGAGCATATCGATTGGCTAAACCTAATGGTGAAGAAATTTTAGAGCCCATGAACATCATACACCTTAAGAGGTTCTATGCATGAATAACTTTGAACCATTGTCTACAAGACCCCTGACTTGGGGGTAACTTGTGCTGACGTAATTTTATCCCATCCTTTTATCTTACCTTAAACGCATTTTATACTACCCTATTCCACTTTTCATGATTATAGATAGTAAAAGCTTTGAATCTTTGGCACTCTGAACACATTCTTCATCCTATTCTAGATTGCTCTCTTAGAGAAGCATATTCTTTGTTATGTCTAGGGAATGCTATAAGCTTGAACACTTTTTATCCCTTGACCAATTATGATCTTGATTATGTCTCATGAACATTATGAACATCCTTAGCAGTAGTTTTACAAAGCAGTTTAGCTAGGATAGTATTGTGCAACTTTAGACAAGTGAACAAAAATATATTCTTAGTTCTAGACCATTGCCACACTATTATAGATAGGTGAATGTAGATACTTCTTTTTTACTTTAGGTTGCGCATTATTATATATGACATTTACTGCTCTTTATTATTTTATCAAGACCCTCGCTCTCACTAATTTTTGAGCATGGGCCATTACAATTGGCTTAGCTATCTTATTGGAACATCTAATCTCAAGACATGCATCTCTTCAACTAGATGGTCCTACCTAGTGCATATTTTATCTCAAAAAAACCAAAAACATTAGAAATACTTTAAAAATACCAAAAACATTAGAACATGATCTAAAAAAGAATAAAAATATTGTCTCATGCTTCTATACATTTATATATTCCCATTCCACCATGCTACGCTCTTGCCATTTTGCAAGCACAAAACACTAGTTGATTTCATCTTGTCCCATGCACTTACCATTTTGTAAGGTCATTCTTTCTCATCTCATCAACTTCTTATTTGCCAGGCCATTCTTGTTTGTTTGTCATATCTTCCATTTCTTATATAAATCATGCTAGTCTGATCATCATTTCTCTTCTATCCAATTTCCTGGGAAAACTACATTTGGCTTGAAGTTCATGTTGGAACAGCATCCATAGAATTATATAGGCATCGTCCACTTATTCTATACATCTGGAGTCAGCTCGGCCAACCCTTTACTTTTCTTCTCTTCCCCCATTTCTTCTATCATTATTACTCTTTAATTAGGGAACAATTGTCATGTCATTGTTCTTTATTATGATGTGGTAGAAAGTAATGCCTCTATCACACATGCATGAACATTTGTCTCTAAACTGCACTAACTTGGTTTTTGTTTGTGTGTGTTTATTTGAGTTCTCTTGGTGTTTTATTGTGTTTTCTTAGTGTTTTAATTTTGCTTTCATACCTCTACTTTTATTTCTTCTCCTCCTTTCTTTTTATTACTTCTTGTCTCATCTTGGTTTTGTGTCTCTTTCATTATTTTTGCTTATCTCTTTTGTGTTTTAGAACATCTTGATGATTTACATGGCTCTTGATTGTTTATATCTTGATCCTATATTATTACATTGTTATTGGAATATTTCATTTATTTGATTATTGTTGGTGTCTTATTTTTCTATTTGATTTTGATTTTCTCTTTTGTGTTCAAGAATGCCTTGATAGTCTACAAGGATCTTGATTATTCATATCTTGGTCTCATGTCATTAAGACGTTCTTGGATTTTGTTTTTAAACATTTTTGTTCTTACTTAAGATCATTTCTTGATTTTGAGATAGGTTCATTTATGTTTATGTTTATATTTTTCTTTTCTTTTTTTTGTTGTTTAAATGTCAATCACTGTAACTATAGTTTTGGTCATTATTTTACCATTATCCTTAGTTATAGGTATTCACATTTGAACTGGCTCAGTGTAATTGGAATCTTATGTCATTATAAATTATTCATAGTTATGATGCCTAATTTATTTTTATATAGAAAGAAATTTGTGCTTAGGTATCAAAGTCTTAATGTTAACTTCAGCTCTGATGAATGATTCTCAAGAAAAATTTACAAAACCTAAACTCATGATATGGAATTAAGCTTCTAGGTAACATGCATTTCAGGCTTCTTTGTCTGTGCTTAGATGTGCATCTCTTTGCATACATTGGGAGTCTAATCAATTCATTGTCATTTTTCATCATTCCTCATTCCATTCTCTCCCAAACTTGGGTGAACTACATTAGCCTGAAGTTTATGTTGGAACATGAGTCCATAGAATTATGTAGGCATCGCTTAATTTCTAGTGAAGTCAGCTCAGCTATCTCCATTCTTCTTTTCATCTCTCTAATCACTTTGTGCATTTTCATATGCTTGGTTTTATATGGATTTCTAAGCCATTATATGATTACATGTACATTTATGCCCACTCACTTTAACCTATCTTTTTGGTTATATCCTTGAGCTATTTTTCTTGCCAATTATCCATGCTGGGGCATAACATCTGAACCACGTCTGAATCAAATCATCTCTATAGGAGAAAAATCATTATTTATTCTTCATCAATGATCAAAATTTTCCCTATTGGGGGAAAAATGTTTTATCATGATCACATTTGCTCGGCTAGAGTACTTATTATCTTCTCTTTGGAGACCTTTTTCTAGTGGCACTTCCCTTCCTAAAGTAGAACACTCTCTCTTTTCCTATAATTCTAAGCTCTCTACACTAATGCCCATGATGGCAATATTTTAGTGTACAAATTATGTTAGGATTGATCAATGCCACAAGCGTGTAGCTTGTAATCTCAAATTAGGTACATTTAAAGTGCATCCCTTTAATTTAGGGATTGTATCTTTTCCATTCCCCCATTTTTGGGGCCTAGTATACTCCTAATTGTATTTTTATCATTGATGGTAATCACATGTGCAAGAATTAGCTCATCTAGATGTGATCTATTCCATGGTTTAATCTCTCACTTTTTCTCTTTTTTTGAGAGTCCATCCTTTTCTTCCATCCTAATATGTCCTCTTGAGGGGGCATCATGGGTCTGTTCTAATTTATTCTTGACAACTCTTTTCTTTGAAAAGATGTTTCTTCACCTAAATGTGTCACTACACCTTCTCAAATAGGGGCAAAATGTAGACATCCAATTCCTAACGCCATTTGTATTGAAATTGTCAATCTTACTTATGTTAGGTTATGGAGCTAAAAGCTTCACTGATGCAAATGAGGGAGGAGGTTGCTGAGTGTCACAGACATCGGCATCGGTCAGGCCAACCAAAGTCGGCAGGGTGTAGACAGAAGAGCAACTGACATCAGTCAAAAGTCAGCCGGCATCGGTCACCTCTAGGCAGATAGGGACCGACGTCAGTCGCCTGTGTGGTTCAGAATTGCCAGTTACACAGACAGTTAGTTAACGAACTGAGTGTTTGCATGTTAAGAGCCAATTTTAGACTTGAAGCTGTAGATTTAATTATTGTTTCCATGAGATCTATATAATAGACTCATGGGCTATATTGTAAAGTGTGCTAGTTTGAGTTGAGCAAAGTTAGCTCCTTCCATGTGTGAAGTGAGCAAGGGTGTTCCTTCTAGTTCCACAGCAGTGCCAAGTGTGGGTGTTAGTTTTAAAGAATCAGAAGGGTTCTTTAGGTGTGTAGGATCTTGGTCAGCAGGTGTGCATGGCTACGTTAGGAGATCTACATGGGTAAGTAAGATCATTGATCTGTAAGTGTATGTGTGTGCATGTTCTAGGTTTGTAGGTGTGCAGAACCAGGTTGATCTACAAGTGGCAATAGAGTCAAGGTGATAGCAACACAATAGGGAGCAAGATCAGGCAGGATCTACTTGGAGTATAATGTGTACTCAGTTGGAGAGCAAAGAGGAAGGCAAGGAAGATCCTTCCAAAGTAAGATCATTTGAGTTGTAGATTGTTGCAGGTTCATGAAAGATCTACTTGGAGTGTGTTGTGCACTTAGTTGAGTATGTGTGTGTACTTGATGTACTGACAGTAGTGGATACTAACTGGTTGGAGGTGAACACCAACTCTGTGTTTGAGTTGTGTGTTGGGACCATAAGAGAGAGGGCTTTGAGGAAAGAATTACTGTACACTTGAGGTGTGGGAAGCCTCTGAGAGGTGTGAAGAAGAAGTGGCATCTTCTTTATTGTATTCTTTTCTGGATGAGAATTAATACAATTGGGTATTGTCTCTCATATTTTGTGTTGTTTTTGAATTCTAGTTACTTGTTACTTCTGGTTAATTTTTCATATTTTAAGTTGCTTGGTAATCAATTGTGTGCTTCCATAATTCCCAACAAAGGCAGTGGTAGAGTTTTTGGTTGAGTGTCTAACAAAGTGGTATCAGAGCTAAGGTTGCAGGGAGTGGGTTTTGTGTTTGATTACAAGTCACTCTCAGGAGTTTTTGATTGAGTGGGAGTAGAGCAATGGTAGAAGAAAGTACAATAAGAATGGAATAATTGAAAAACATGAATGGTCACTTACGGTGTTATGGAAAGATAGAGCAGGTAAAGAAATATTATTGGTTGGTTGAAGATCAACATGAAGGAACTGAAGAAGCAGATGTTGCAAGTGTTGTTGCATAGGATGCTCTAGTATGTTTCTTGGATAAAGTAGAATCTTATTTTATAGATTTTGTTGCCTCTTTCCATGCAGTCTAAAATAGAGTATTTTTTCATGTTAAGGTCTTTGGAGACTTTGGAAAGATTTATTAAAGGGCTGGTGTGCCTTGCCAAAGAATTGGCAAAGGGGAAGTGAAGCTGAAATTGCAGGTAACCAACACATGGGTGTTGAAGGAGGTCATGCAGGTCCCAATCTTGAAGTTGTGGCTAATTTCTTCAGGAAAGTTGGGTGAAGAGAGATGCACAAAAACTCTCATAATGGATGCACTTGAATTAGCTGGTGGTAAGAAAGTAGGTATCATTTATCTATCTACTTATATTACTGATTCTTCTTCTGTTGCAGAGACGTGGCTTTGTAGGCTTGGTCACATGATCAAGAAGGAGATGCATGTTCTTAACAGGAAGTCAGATGTCTTTGACAGACTTAAGAACTAGAAAGCCTTGGTGTTTATGGAGGAGATAGCAGATAGAGATCAGTGGAGAAGGCTGAGTAACTCTGAGTAGAGCAATTTGGATAGGGATTTGATTCAAAGAAAGCTCACGGGTAAAAAGTTGTCACTCATAAGAGAACATAGGTATCGATGTTGGTCAAGGGGAATCGACGTCGAACAAACAGGCACCAAAGTCAGTCATGTGTAAACCAGAGCTGGTGATGTCAGGCAGGGTAAGATCGACATCAGTCAGGAGGACCGATGTCGGTGACAGTAAGACCAATGTTAGTCAGGAGGATCAATGTCGGCAACAGGTTGACATCGATGTCGGTGGGGTTGGTAGTCAGGACAGGCACATGGAACCAACGTCGATCTGATGTAGACTATGTGTTGACCGAGGTTGGTCACTGTAACAGATTTTGGGTAGATAGTAAGCTGTCATGGAGTCTCAAATGCCCATATAGAGGACTGAAGGGGTAAGTAAGCCTCAAATTTTTTGTTCCTCTTCTTTATACTCATTGCTCACTACAGAGCAGGAAGGATCCAGGAAATAGTGGGAGCATGGTAGGAATATGATGCAAAACCAAATGAGAGATTTGGTAGGGTTACCAGCTGGAAGAAAGCACTGAGAGACAAATGGATACTTTAGTTAAAGAATAGAGAGAATGGACACGTGAGATGGAAGGCCAGGTCATATGGTCTTGAGGAAGCTGCAGGATAGTGGTACAGGGTTGATAGGTGGTACCAGGGGGATGACAAAGCAGGGCTTTAGTCAATGTCAGTATAACCATTATGTTTTTCTTACTAGGTGTATGATGAGTCATGACATTATCCTGTTACTGTATGTGGATGGTATGCTAGCTAGCAGGTTCAAACATACAAGGTTTTGCTAAGCTAAGGGTAAGGTTAGTTCAGTGACATGTCATGAGGAATTTGAAGCAGCAAATTTTTTTGGCATGAGAGACATGGAAGATCACAGGTTGATTTTGTCTCCAGTGGGAGCTGATGTGAATCAGGTGTTAGTGAGGTTCAATACGTAGAATGCAAAACTGGATCACACCAAGGGTTGGATAGTTCAGTGTCCAAAATCACATGAAGTCTGGTATAGACCTAAGTTTTCCCCAGCAGTGGGAGCTGTCAAAAAGTTTGGAGCCGATCTGGGAAAGAAACACTAGAGGGTAGTTCAGTGGGTTCTCAGGTATTTGAGAGGGACTAGCAGTAGGTTGACATGCTATGTAGGGTCAAGTTCTTTTCTACATGGGTTTGTAGATGCGGATGCGGCAGGTTACTTGGATGACAGGAGGTGCACCATAGGATGTGTGGTGGGTGGTCTTCAGGATTGATCTTAAAGAGGGATACAAACTAGGAAATAGATTAGATAGGGTACAGGTATAGGTACAGTGCAACTATTTATCTCCAAGTGGGAGATTGTTAGGTTGTGGAGCTAAAAGCTTCACTGATGCAAATAGGGGAGGAGGTTGCTGAGTGTCACAAACACCGGCGTTGGTCAGGCTAACCAACATCGATAGGGTGCAGATAGAAGAGCAATCGACATCGGTCAAAAGTCAGTCAGTGTCGATCACCTCCAGGTAGACAGGGACTGATGTTGGTCACCTGTGTGGTTTAGAACTGCCAGTTACATGGATAGTTAGTTAACGAATCGAGTGTTTGTATGTTAAGAGCTAATTTTAGACTTGAAGCTGTGGATCTAATTATTGTTTGCATGAGATCTATATAATAGACTCATGGGTTGTATTGTAAAGTGTGCTAGTTTGAGTTGAGCAAAGTTAGCTCTTTCTATGTGTGAAGTGAGCAAGGGTGTTCCTCTTAGTTCCACAGTAGTGCCAAGTGTGGGTGCTGGTTTTAGAGAATCAGAAGGGTTTTTCAGGTGTGTAGGATCTTGGTCAGTAGGTGTGCATGGCTACATTAGGAGATCTACATGGGTAAGTAAGATCATTGATATGTAGGTGTATGTGTGTGCATGGTCTAGGTTTGCAGGTGTGCAGAACTAGGTTGATCTGCAAGTGGTAGCAGAGTCAAGGTGACAACAACACAATAGGGAGCAAGATCATGCAAGATCTACTTGGAGTACGGTGTGTACTCAGTTAGAGAGCAAAGAGGAAGGCAAGGAAGATCTTTCCAAAGTAAGATCATTTGAGTTGTAGGTTGTTGTAGGTTCATGGGAGATCTACTTGGAGTGTGTTGTGCACTCGGTTGAGTATGTGTGTATACTCAGTGTAATGGTAGTAGTGGATACTGACTAGTTGGAGGTGAACACCAACTTTGTGTTTGAGTTGTGTGTTGGGACCATAAGAGAGAGAGCTTTGAGGAAAGAATTACTGTACACTTGAGGTGTGGGAAGCCTCTGAGAGGTGTGAAGAAGAAGTGGCATCTTCTTTATTGTATTTTTTTCAAGATGAGTATTAATACAATTGGGTATTATCTCTCATATTCTGTGTTGTTTCTGAATTCTAGTTACTTGTTAATTCTGGTTAATTCTGCATATTTTAAGTTGCTTGGTAATCAATTGTGTGCTTCCATAATTCCCAACAAAGGTGGTGGTAGATTTTTTGGTTGGGTGTCTAACAACTTGAATTACAATCAAATGCACATTTTAGGTCAAAATCTATAAAATACCCTAAATGTTTCAAACTTGTCACTTACAAGTGCCAATTTGGGTCAAATTATCCCTAAATAAGGCAATGCATTTTATGGGCCAACTAACTTTGATCAAATCATTTTAAGTCAAAATGACAAATTTGCCATTTAGTGCTTTGGATCACTCTTTTATTCTAATTCATTGGTACATATCACGTACCTTTGTTATTTGGTGTTGGAAAAATCCTAAATGAAAATACAACTCCAACACATCTAACATCACCTTTCATTTCCTTTCCAGTCAAATTATGATCTATTAATATGAATTTTTGACCATTTTGATTAATTATGCATCAATTTCCAAAGAATTACACTAAACTTGATTAAATTGACTTAAGCTAATTAATCCAATTTAAGAGCTTAAGTAGGAATTCCATATATCTTTTTGAATATCTCATTATTGGAAATTGATTTTGAATATCTGCATCACCTAGTGACATCATCTATGGGGTGGCATCCATCAAGCCATAAGTGCATAAAATATCATGATTATGGGTCACCCATGCCTAGTTAATGCCTCCCATGTCTCTTTAATGCTTATTTATCTTGAGGATATTTATGATTTTAATTCCAATATTAAGATTAGCCATGGCCACACATCTCAATCCTTAGATGGATGGTCATGGTTGATCTTGATGAATCTCAAAAATCTATAAATAGAGAGGCCATGGACATGAATTTTAAGCTTGATTTATGCAAAATTATTATGCAAAATTGTCTCCACAATCCTTTGCAATAGACCATTAAAATTAGTTACAACCTTTATTGATAGGCTAGTTTAGTGATTTGGAATCATGAGCCTAGGTTATATGGAGTGTTCTTGAGACATTGGAGGAGTTTTCCACCTTTGTTGCTAAAGACAAGGATGCTTGATCAAGAGAGAACATGATTTTGAGCCACATGGGTATGTTGAATCCATTTGGGAAGATAATATGATGTTGCTTTATTTCATTTATTTCTTGATATCCTTTATAATTCCCATAGGAATAGATAGACTTAGTTAGTTAGTTCTTTATTCATTTTTCATGATTTATGGACTAATGTTTGACTAACTTACGTTGTAATCCTCTCTACACATGATACCAAGGAAGACTGGGATCTTTAATTCACAAATTTGAAGTGGAACATATGACTGATGGGCTGAGATAATAAGGTGCTCAATCAAAACATTAACCTCCAAGACATCTCCAAGAAGGTCAATGAGAGAGCTTAAAGTAGCCATAGAGTCATCTATCTTATTACTTACACATGGAACTTGTTCAAATGTGATAGACTAATTTTTTTTATTCAATTGATCCACCAACTGTTTATAGGGAAGCAATTTATCATCATTTAATTGGAACTTCTTGTTGACTTATTTGATAATCAGTTGTGAGTCCCTGAATACTTTTAAATGTTGGATATTCCATTAGACATCGAGGTGGAGTCCTATTATTAGGGATTTTTATTCTAAAATATTATTTGTACATGAGAAGGTGAGGTGAAATGCTTTAGGAATAGGATCACCTTAAGGGGTGACTAAGAAGATGCCCACCCTAGATCCATGTGTAATGAATGAGCCATCAAAATATAACTTCCAACCTTATGTTTGTGAAGTATTCATAATAGACTCATCTAAGAATGTAGTGACGATTGGCTTAGTTGATTCTAATAGTGCTTCATTTAGTTGATCAGCTATGAACTATCATTTGATGGATTTTTGTTTAATATATTCTAGATTAAATTCACTGAGTAGCATGATCCATTTTTCTACTTATCCTATTAATGCTGATTTAGATAGTAGATACTTTAAAGGATCAAATTTGACAATTAACTAAACTTGATTGTTGAGCATATAATGTTAGAGTTTCTGTGATGCAAAGACCATGGCTAGACATGCTTTCCCGATAGGTGTATAGTTTAGTTCATATGATATCAATGTTTGACTGAGATAATAAATGACCTGCTCCCTTCCTTGGTCATTATGTTGGACTAAGAGAGAACCAATAACACATGCTATAGAAAAAAAATATAGGAGTAAAGTCTTTCTAATAAGTAGTGGAGATAAGACAGGTGGTTTTGCATAGTATTATTTTAGACTTTCAAAGTCTTGTTAGCATTCTTCATTCCATTGAAAGGTAGGTCCTTAATTTAGTAAGTGAGTAAAGGGGTGGCATTTTTCAGCAAGATGAGAAGTAAATTACCTAATGGATTGAATTTTGCCTTGGATATTTCAAAGTTTTTTGAGATTATGAGGGGGTGGTATTTCAATTATTGCTTTGACTTTAGCCAGATCTACTTTAATACCCTTTCTTGAAACAATAAACCCTAGCAATTTTTTTGATGTTACACCAAAGACACTTTTTAGGGTTTAACCTTACCTTGTATTCTCGTAATCTTTTGAAAATTATTTTAAGATGCATGGTGTTCAGATCACGAGACTTCCCCAAAATGTCATCGACATAATCCTTTATTATGTCATGTATCATATCATGGAAAATAATTGTCATTGCCTATTGATATGTTGCCCTTGTATATTTTAAGCCAAAAGGCACTACTTGGTAGCAAAATGTGCCCCATGGAGTGATAAATGCTATTTTATGCTAATCTTTAGGGGCAATCTTGATTTGATTATATCTTCAAAAATCATCTATGAGGGATAACATCTCATAGCCAATTGTGGAATCCATGATCATATCGATATTCAAAAGTGGGAAGTCATATTTTAGACATGCCTTATTGATGTCCCAAAAGTCAGTGAAAATATAGATTCTACCTTGAGGTTTGGTAATAGGAATAATATTTGATATCTTATACAAATAGTCAATGGGGTAGATGAACCCAGATTCTAGGATTTTTTTTAATTATTTAACTAGTAGTTCCACCTTTAGATGCATCTTACACTTTTTTTCCTTGATTGGTTTAGAATTTGGGTGTACCACAAGGTGATGTACCAATATTAAAGGATCTAATATTGGCATGTTAACATAGCTCCATGAAAATATATCAACAAATTCTTTTAATAACTCAATGAGTATTTCATGCTTTGATGTAGTAAGAGATGCCCCTAGTTTTACTATCTTGGGATTTTCCTCAATTCCTATGTTTAATTATATCACACCCTCAATGAGTGAGGGTGATTTATCTTGTAGATAAGGGGGTAAATTTATTTGAGGTTCATCAGAGGTGAAACCATCTAGAAATTCAATACTAATATCCAAGTAATCTTTTGATATAATGGGGTTGAATGGGATGTCTTCTGGTTCTTGAGAGGGTTCTTCTTATTCTTTACAATATTACTCTTCGTCTAGGACCTAAGATTTTTCTTGTTCCCTGAAGTATGCAGATTCACACAAATTGGTGGAAAATCCTCTCTTGTGATCTCTAGATGGCATAAAATATCTTGCCCCCATGTATCCAAAGATGGCCTCATCATTATGAAATGTATCAAAAGTAGGATCTTGTTTGGAATCCCATTAAATGAGGGAAGGGTAATGAAAGGAGATGTTGATGGTGTATATATTGGTATCAAGGAAAAGGTTTGTGGTAGCCATCTCTTCAAAGTGACTATAAATATAACCCGTCTCAATGTCCTCATCAGGGATAGGTTGCTCACTAGTCAAGATATAATCCAAAATGATATTGGTCAGGTCATCATTATATGGTTTATACCCTACACCAAATTTTGATGAGTTTTATTGAACAATAATAGGCTCCCATTGGCCTTGTTCTTGATTTCCTAGTCCTTTTTCTTTGTAGTTCATGTTTTCCATCATGTAGTAGACTTTTAGATAGTTTTGCTTGGGTGAGATGAAGGGCTCATCATTAGGTAGGAGCCAAAAATCATCCCCATATTCAATGTAATCTTTAGATAAAAATCTTATGATTTCAAAGGTTGTAGGCCCAAATTGATATTTCATGGGTTTGATCTTCATATTGGGTGATTGATAGCTATGGGGAGATAAAATAAGATGGCTGATGTAGACGGTTTTATATTCATATTCTATGCAGCTAGTGGATGCAATTTTTAGCTTAGTAAGATCTAGTGTTGGGGAAGATGTGGATTCCAATTGATTGGGAGAGATATATTTTGTAGTTGTAGGACTAAGGATGGAGTTTTTAGTGATATGATATACAGATGGAGGTATAGATTGATCCATCTAACATCTATGATGAAAGATAACCCAAAAAATGGTGACTTCCATTCTTAAGTGAGGAAACTTCAAACATTGATGAAGAGTGGATGGGAAAGATTGCATTTCAAGGATACATGGCTTCCTGAGTAGCATGTTGTATGGTAGATACATATTTACTATATCAAGGTTTGATGAACATGAGCCCCATAGTGATAGGAAGATAGATAAAACCCACTGATGTCCAATCATTATCATCATATGCTTTTATCATTATAAGGTTAGGCCCAAGCAATGATTTAGAATATCCTAACTTTTTATGAAAGTCCATGTTACACAAATCAAGTGTTGATCCTCCATCTATAGGTATGCAGGAAACATGATGATGAGCAATGGTGAATTCAATGTACAATGGGTAATTATGGTGAGGGCTCGTTAGTGGTAAATCCTGATAATTGAAAGTGAGTTATGGGGAAGGGGACAGGTGTGCTACTAGTGCTTGGAATTGATTTGTATCAAGGTCAATATGCATTTTTAGATCATTGAGTACTTGATTTAATATTTCCCTATGTAAAATAAATGTTTTGAGGAGCTCCATTAGAGAAATTTGGGTAGGAGTTTTTTCTAGTTGCTGAACACTATCATAGGTTTTATCAGGCCCTCTTACAATTTATTATAAGTATTCCCCCTAGGTACACTGGATGAGGTAGGAGGATCTTGAGGGGGTATTGTGGGAATCATAATTTTATTATGCCATGTAGTGATAACACAATCGACTGTGGCCCTATTTATTTTTAGGATGAGGGATGGAAGTGGAGTGGGTTCTTAGATTTTGTGTATTTTATGGTATTAATGTAATGATAGGGAACACTATGATAATTAGTATAGTTGGAAGATGATGCCTGACCTTGGTTCCATTAGGGTCTCTGGTTCCTCTACTCATGCTTTGGGAGAGGATATTTATAATTGCCAAGGTGCTAATTTGTTGATTGATTTGATAACACTTCTTCTTCAATCTCGATATAACCTCTCTCAATTAGGTCTTGGATATAGTTCTTTAATTGTATAAAAATTTTAGTATCATGTCCCTTTACCTGATGATATTTTCAAAATTCATCTTCATGGTACCAATCAGGTTTAGGTTGACAATTATCCACCGATTTAATTTTAGGTAGAATAATCATGTTGGCAGCAACTAATTATTTCAAGACCATCTCTAGTGGAAGTCCCAAGCTTGTTAGTGGTCTTTTACCTGTGCAAGGCTTAGGCTTTCCTTGTGGAAATTTGATAGGAGAGACATGAGGGTGTTATGGAGGCCCCTTTCTTTGGATGATTTGGACATGTTGTGCTTGTTGTTTTGAGTTTGTCACCCCATCACCTACAACATTATTTTTCTTGTTAAAGACCTTGGGCTTATTTGAAAAGGAGTTTTCTATATTGGATGTGTGCTCATTATAAGATAATAACTTGATGGTTCCATTTTCTATAAGGGTTTTTTTGAGCTGCATTCCCTTTTATATGATTTCATCAAAGGTTTTAGCACACTATAGTTTCAATTGGTATTTTAATTTTGCATTAAGGTTGTCTACAAAGGTCTTGGTTAACTCATTTTCAAATGCACTACACCTCAAATGGCTTTCCAATCCATGCCATCATTGCAAAAAGTAGACAAGGATTTCCCCATTCCTTTGTTTTGTGTTATAAAGATCAATAATAGGTATGTCATGTTCTATATTGAAAGAGAAATGTCTAATAAACTATTTGGTTAATTCACCAAAACTTGATATGGACCCTTTAGGAAGATGCATAAAACATTCCAATGTTGGCCCTATCAAGCTCTTGGGGAATAACCTTAAAAAATAATCATCCTCATATGCTACCTCATGACAAATGACATAGAACTCCTTTCAATGGTCTCTTAGATCACCCTTTCCCTAATATTTTTCAAATTTTGGGACTTCAAAGTTTGAGGGGAAAGGAATTTGGAGATTGTTGACGTCTAATGGTGATGAAGAAAAAATCCTCATAGCTATACTTGAGGGATTTGGATTGAGGATCCATCTGTTGGAGAGTTTATTTCATCATCTTCCACTCTTGGGCAAAGGCAGGGTCCCCAAGAGGATTGGTAGTCTGATTGTGACTATCTTATGGAATATGAGTATGGTGGTTATTGTTGGAAACATTATTGGTATGGCTAAGGTTGTTAATATTATTGTGAGTATTATTAGGATTATTGACATTGTCAGTGGTATTGGTGTTATTGTGTCATGGTGATGATGGCCATTAATTACGAAGGAGAAGGTTAATTTGTTGTGTGAGTTGATCCAAGTGATATTTAATGGCATCCTATCTCCTATTAGCCTCACTATGATTGTTAACAAAAGGTGGTTGTTTTTCCTCTTCCTCCATAAACCCATGGTCTACTTCTATTTCTTCTCAATGATTGGGATAGGCATGTTGATGTGGTGATTTTGGTCTTGATGGGCGAATGATATTATTTAAAAGGGCGTGGTTGAAGGTAGGTGGTATGGTGCCCCTAATTTCTATGGTTTATGCTAGTACTTGGTCATGGTTTTCATACAAATACTAGTTGATGAGATTACATGCATCATCATTATGGAGGAGGTTGTTTCTCTCATTCTTTGCTAGAGGAGTATGCATATCACTATGATAGTCTTCATACTCCTGATTAGGATCCATTAATTTTCCCTTAGTATTGTTGTCTTGACTAGAGCCTTGTCTAAGGTGGAGTTGAGCTTGAGTTTGGATAACCATGGTGAAAGATTAAGATGGATGACTCATGTTTAACATACTTATTTTGGGCTAAAAGTTAAACTAATATTGGTCAAATATGAGGATGTTGATGGATGTGATGAGTAAAAATTACCAAAAGACAAAGTCTTTTAATAAATCAATCTATCAAAGGTGAGAAGGGATGATGGGGTCAAATAAATTTGTCAACTAGCAAGTGGACAAGTTGATGGGTGTTAGGGGACAAAGATACCTGATAGGGATAAAAGTAGTGATGGGTGCTATATTGATACCTTATAAGGTTATGTATAATGATAATTTCAGGTCGAGATGAGATGATGATGATGATTAATGATTTGAGGAGGATGGGTAACCACAAAAAGTTTAGCTTTTAGACAAAAATGAGTATTTGAAAGGAGGAGGGTAGGAGTGGAGGATAGAGATGATGATGTACAAAATGAGGCATGAAGACTTGGACAAAGGCTATCACTCAAGATAGACGAATGAGGGAGAAGAAATTAGATGGGCAAAGATGAGATGGATGAAGGGTGACTACAAGGGGTTTATAAAAGGATGGGTATATAAAATAAGTTATTAATTAATAATATGGGGTGAAAAGCTATTAGTATAGTGGTGGGATGATAAAAGGAATGTATGAGATATGGACACAAATAAATTGGGGAATATGTGCCTATGGATGATTTATAATAGGACACACACACACACACACACACACACACACACACACACACACACACACACACACACACACACACACACACACACACACACACACACACACACACACACACACACACACACACACACACACACACACACACACCAACCCACCAACCCACACACACACGCACACCCCCACACCCACACCCACCCACCCACACACACACACACACACACACACACACACACACACACAAGTGGTAATATAGGGATGTGAAATAAAGGGTGTGGAATGTCCAAGGGTTCAAAATTAAAATGGTAAGGAAATATAGATATATACAAGTTGACTTATGGATGGGATTTATAGATGGATTATGGATCAATAATCATATGGGATGGGATAAGACAAAAAGAATTGAGGGATATCAAAAAAGTGGTATAGGTAGTAAATATGGATGACATGTTGTGTGGCCAAAAAGGGTTAGATGAGAGGGGGGGATATGGGGTGAATATAGAAGGTAGTATGATATATGAATGAGTGGGGCAGACTAGACTATGTGAAAGATGTAAAAGATGGATTATAGTGAGATAATAGGATGGAAATAAATAGTTGAGCGATGGTTAATGACTAAAGATGAGAGGTAAGTTGACACATGATTAGGATATATGAAATATAGACTAGGTGGATGAATTTATTTATAAGGGGATATGATGATGCAAAGATAAAGTGGAGTGGATTATATGGATGAGCTGGGTAATTAGATGTAGAATATGATAGTGTCTATATATCGATAATGTAAGTGATAGTGATGATAGGTGGACTTATATGGAGGGGTGCTATGGAGATAAAAAGAGTGGGTAATTGTTATGAAATATGGATTAAGGGGAATGAAAATAATTATAAGTGGATTATGATGAGGTAATGACCAAAAAGGGCGTATGGGTAGACTATGTGGTAAACTTGGATTATAAAAGGATAAGATGAAGAGTATATATATGAGGATAATATGGATGAGGCTAGAATATATGGATAATTACAAGATGAGGTAAGATGATATTATAATAATATAGATGGGATGGATATCTAGACATGGAAGAGGGTTATATATAGATATAATGAGGATCATAAATGGATGAAACTTATAATGAATGGATGATGTGGGTAGGGTGATAAGATAAGGTAATCATAAGATGAGATGGAGATAAGTAGATGTGATAACTAGAAAAAATGGGATGATATAAGGATGAAGGGATAATTAACAGATGGGATATGAAGACAAAGGAAATAAGGAGGTGGAATAATGTAAATATATGATGGGGGATGGATGACTTCTAGGAGTGGATGATAGTGATGTAAATATGTGGATATTATATGATTAAATATACAAGGATATGAGGTGGATAAGGTGTGGTTAAAATAGGCAAGAATATGAAATGGACAAGATTGTGGATAATATGTAATAAGCAAGATGCAGGTAGATGGATAATGGATAAGATGTGATGGATAAATTAGACCAATATATGAACTACATAAGTATGTGAGATGGATAATACATGAATAAATATTCAAGGATGTGATACGAATAAGATATGGACATCAAAATGTTATGGGATGGGTATTAGATGAGAGCATGTGTGTAATATGGGTGCAAGTGTGATGAGGACCTAACTCTAATTCTCAAGGAAAGATGTGGGTGAATGAGGGTGTTAAGATAAATAGATCTTATGAGGTGTGGATAAGATTAAGAGGTGACAAGGAGATGAATAAAAAAGGATGGGGAAGGGTGTTGGTCAAAAGGGGGATGTGACTAAAATATAGTGGAGATTAAGTGTTGTAAGATGGGGTACACATAAAAGGTGATATGGTGTGACTATGGAGGTATATGATGGTCAAGAGATTGATCAAAATTGACCAAGGAAAATGGATGATATGAGTGTGAGTGCGGGAGGTGATATGACATAAAGTATGAGTGTGGGAGGTGATATGAGATAAATAATGGGTTTGATCTAAGGTAGATGTTAAGAGGATAGGAGTATGTACGATCAAGATAAAAAGGATGATAAAACAAAGATATGAAGAAATGATGATGATGGGTGGATAATAATAATCCTATAAGGTTTTATAAAGTATGTAAACAAAACTAAGGGTGTGGCTAACTCGGCTATCAAACAAAATGGGTCTTAGCACAACACACAAACAACAATCATGAATACAGTACTAAATTATTAAACTGTATAAGAGTGTAACATAATGTCCACACCATCCAATGGCTACACAAGTGAGGCTGTAGGCAGGTGACCCATTATGGAATCAACTAAACCCTCTCGACCTTACTTGCACTGGATGATCACTTGGGCACTATTATTGATGTTAGTAGTGGAACACCTGTTACGACTAAAATTCCCTAATCTAAAGTTTACAAAAGGATCTAGGGGAGTCCTCGATATTTGCAATGGTAAATTGGGGCCCAAGTCCATATGGGAGGCTATTTGACTACCCTAGGTATATGGGCTTGATCACCCTTCACTCCATGAAACCATTTATAGGGAATTCAACTTAGGCCATAATGACAATTCTCCTTATTGTTATACTCCACCAGAACATGGAGTTTGGTTAAAATGTGATGGTGAAATCCATGACACTAACCCCTAAAGACTAATCTGCATGCATGGTGATGAAATCCACATCATGTGATATCCTAAGGGAGGGATCAAAAAACAAGCAGACACATGATACAATCAATTAACCATTATAATTACCTATATGAGCTTTTACATACAAAAAATTATTTGCAATCAAAAATTCACACACACACCACAATAAAACAAATATTTACAAGTAATCAAAGAATACAATGATATATCTAAATCAATAATTTACTATAATGAAATTTTAAAGTAAATATAATAAAAGTGGCACCATTCCTTGCAATCAAAAATTGTAGATATCTAATAGGGGTGTCAAAAATTCTCAAAATATTGCAAGAAAAAGATTAACAACTTATGTTTTACAACCCTGTAAGTACACATGGTGATCTTGCAACTAGAATATATAATATCATTACTCAGACATAATACCACAATAATTTAATGGTGGGATTGTCAAATAAATACTAAGGTATCCATCATATTCAGACAATACCGCTACTATGAATAACAAACCCGCTACTAAAAAATAGATCCTAATAACAATATTACAAGACTAAACTACCTAAGTTTGTCCTTAAACTGATAAAAAAAGTCTATCATCTTAAAAAAATATAGGGATTTATTTTTGAATACAATTATTGATGACCAAAATACTATGAAAGCCTAAAACTGACCCCAAATATGCTAAACTATAATATCATGACTCAATATGACAATCGTGCTAGTTGCAGGGTGATCCCGTGACTAAAAAAGTAGTGGTATTGCAAGATATGACTAAATAAGAATTTAAGATAGGTCTTCAATAGCCTCCCTTACTCTTGTGATTTATCAAGAGCCTGTAAGATAGAAAGCACCCTATTGTAAGTGGATCTTTTAGATATCAATGAGGTGCAAATTAACTATACAAGGGAATGTTTACAAGAAGACTTATTAGCCAAAAAGGGGGATGATTTGAAACTTACAGTCTTTCAAATCCCTTCTGAATAGATCCTAAAAATAGTATAAATGACAAATAAAAAGTAATAAGGAAAGGTTTTACCAATTTATTGATGACTTTGCAATGTCATGACTGATAATGATGAACCCGCTACTGGTAGGTCAATCTCGTTACTCTAAGAGTCATGGGACCATCCACTAGTTATAAAATCTTCCTTTTGTGATAAAAAACTCAAAAAAAAAAATAGAACAAGCCAAAAGAGTAGAAGATAGAAACTATATCCTATGTAGATATGTCAAAATATCCCCTTTATTAATATCTAACAATATCACTAATAGAATCAACAATATTGTAAGTATCAAGACAATACCGCTATTAGCAAAGTTATGGGGTCATAAGAGCAAGATGATTACCTAGTTTTGAGATGATTGATCCTTCTACCCTGCACAAAGATTCAACAATAGAGTACAAACCGACAAAATTATAAACTAATTCAAAATAAGAGATATTATAGACCCAACCAATCCTTTAAATAATACTGCTGTTGAAATCTATGTTATCACTAATATCAGAACATTCTCGCCACTAGGAAAGTCATGGGATTGATAAATATGTCCAAAATAGATTGAATTTCAAGTGAATACTACCTATCCTACAAACAAAAATTAACACACCAATAGACAAGCACATAGTCAGTCCAAGATGTCTCAAAATCCAAGATTTTGTATTAGGAACTACAATACCACCACTAGAATCACCTATCTCACTACTCTCAAGACAATCCTATGACTATTTTAGTCATAATATTATTGATCTTAAAACCCCTAAAAAAACCTCTAACTACTAATGACTTGACTTACAATATCACTACTTATAGTGCAATCCCACTACTTGCCTGGAGCACATGAAAAAGTAAAAACCCAAGCTTGATTCAACATCTAGTTGGTCCTGCAATCACCTAGAATGCTTCCACTAAGAGTGTTAGCCTAAATAAGGGATGTTTGTCCCATCGTAGTCACCAAAATGTGTACCAAAATTTGGATTCAAGAGATATTATCAAAATGACAATTGAAACCCAAAACCTTGATAAACACCAATAGGAAATGATAGAGAAGATAAATTAGACTTAATAAAGCATTATTATCATCATCTTTACCTTATCATAGCTCCATTCTAGGATTCAAACTTTTGTGATTGAACTTAAAAATGTTGATTGTTGGATTGCTTGTGATGACTTGACAATGGCTTCCAAAGGGAAATGAATATGGATAATAGCTTTTGAATGGAATGATTGAAGACTATTATGGATGCTTGATAAGAATGTTTCTATGCAAAATTGCTTTCTACATTCAAAGAAGAAATAAGAAACTAAAAGAAATGGTCAAAGCTAGAAGTACCTGATAAAGTTATGCGCACCGAAATCAGACGTTGGAAGATTCTCCTCTTTGGCTGTGGAGGAATGACACTTGCGAAGAAAAGAGACTGAAACACGGAAAAACGTTAGTCAAAGGATATGGTGGGCTGTCAGGCGAACGCCCAATCCCGGAAGTACGAAGACTTCCTAGAAGGATATCAACCCACTGATAAAAAAAGCACAGAATATTGAACTAAAGTAGATAAAATGGAAGATAAAATGACAGAAATAAATGACAAAAAATTAAAGTGCGTACCTGATATGCAGCACTATTCTGTACAGTCACCGATGTCAGTCTCTGTAGTACCGGCGTCGGTCTGGGAAGGTGCCGACGTCGGTCGAATTGCCGGCATCGGTCGGGGTAGTGATCGGCGTCAGTCGGGGCAGGTTCTGGACAGAGTCTGGATGAGCTGCAGAAGGTCTGACAGAGTTGGGATAGGGTCTTGACAGAGTTGGGATAGGGTCTTGACAGGATTGGGATAGGGTCTGATGGAGTCGAGACAAAGTCAGGGCAGAGTCTAGGCAAGGTTTTGGACAGGTTCTGGTTGAGTTGGGATAGGGTCTGGTCAGGATAAGGTCGAGTCTAAACAGGCTCTGGGGATTTGCAGAAGGTCGAGTCTGGACAGAATATAGAGTATGGAAATAACAAGCAAGCAATAACCAAAAATAAAAATAAACAGATGAGGATACTTACCTGTCACAGTGCGAAGACATGATTGACGTTGTTGAAGTTGTCTGTGCAGTGCCGAATTGAAGCGAATGCAGATTGGTTGATGTCAGAGTTGGTTGATCATGAGAGTGTTGATTGCAAGAGTCTGTGAATGTCTAAGTTTAGGATTCGATCGATTGGTTGATTAGTTGATTGATTCGGCTTCGGGATTGATCGGTGGACGCTGATGAAGGTGAGGGACGGTTCGAGAGACGGTTTGATAACCGTTTGAAAAACTGATTGGGAACTGAATGATAACTGGTAACGGATAACGAAAAGGTGACCGACGTTGGCAGGATTGCCGACGTTGGTCGATAAGTGACCGACGTCGGCGACATCGGCCAGGTAACGACCATCGTCGGTAGATGCACAATGGGGATAGAGTCTAACTTTAGCTCTGCGCTCATTGTTACATGCTGCCAAGGTCAAGGCTAATGGAAAAAGTGATCGACAAGGGTTGAATAGGAGAAGAAGAATAAAACGGGGGATGACCAGGGGAGTCGACATGATTTCGGTGTCTACATTTGCCCCTTTTTGTCTTGTTGGTTGTTCTGGACGAACTGCAAGACAAAAATAGGAGTGATTGCCCCAGGTGTGGGATAAGGTTGATTTCGTCTTGTTGGTTGTTCGAATGAACTGCAAGACAAAAATAGGAAATGGATTGCCCCGATTATGGATGAGGTATTCCCCCTCAAAGCAAGAAGCGAGGGAAGGGAACCGGGAATCGGGTGCTGATTTGACAAAGAGTGGATGAAAAAGGGGTGAGGGTGAATGCTGTAAAAGTCGTGATTGCGTGCATACCACTGCACGAGATGGTTAGGTCAAAGTGTCACAGGTCAAGGGTCGAGGAGTGCCAAAATTGAAGTAATCGAGCCCCAACATTTAGTTGTCTGCTGATCGGGTCACTCCATCTAAGCTGAAGCTCCAAATGGGTCGTCGCGTTCTAGGTATCCCAGGCTCAGGAAGTGCTCTTAGAAACACGAAAAAGTCACAAGTAGTGTGGATCAACCGGCTTGTGATCTGATACTTGTGAGGGTCCAAAAAAAGGTTTGCGCACAATCCTGCTAACCAGTCATGAGATAGCATACATGCAAAAACAACCAAGGCAACAATGTCTTGGAAGTGGTCGAGGTCGGAGGAGATAGGCATGATCTCCAATGGTTGGTGGGCGAGGGGAGGAATGGATGAAAGGATGTGGCCGAGCTAACCTCAGAAAACGTCATGTGATCTAAGTGCTGCCTACATAGCCCTTGTGTGAAGGGCCTTAGGCCAATGTAGTTCTCCCTAAAAGGGAGGAATGGTCAAAGAAAATGATTGGTCTTGATCAAAGTTACAGAAGAGAAGGTTTGTCCATCAAGGAGACGAACAAATGGGGGTGGTCGAGCTAACCTCAGAGGATGTGTTATCTGAGTGCTGCCTACATAGCCCTGGTCATAGGGCCTCAGACCAATGTAGTTTGGACAAATTGAGAAGATTGGTCGATGATTGGATGTGGTCAAGTGTCAAAATGATGAGGGGAAGATGAGGATAAGATGATGCTACAGATGGTGTATTCTATAGAATTGGTTGAAAGGCTTTCATCCCTAGCAAGTTTCCATAGTCGTGATGGATGTATGCTAAAAATGAATGGAGGTCTATTTATGCTTCAGCAAGTATTGGTTTATGCTTAACATAAATTGAGTCTGGTCGATAGTTTCCATGTGTACTGGTGTCCATAGAAACTATGTGAAAAGGACAAGGATGATGATAATGTCATGTTGTTGAGTTGTTGGTTTGAGAATGTTTAGGTTGAAAAAGGTTTGGTTAAATATGACCAAAGTGAAAGATACGTGAAAGGCATATTGCTCTTTCATTGACAAGGACCAAAAAGATAGCATAGATAGGGATTATGAGAACCAAGAGCCCCATTCATGCGTGACGTCGTTGACCATAGTTATGTTAGAGCGGTAATCGAATCACTTTGACATTAAAGTGAGCTCGAAGTCCCTTGAGCAGGTGATAGGAGGAGGAAAAAGGGTAACCCATTTTAAGAGCAGAGATAACTATGCCCCTTTTTATAGGAGACCCTGAGACAACTATAAGTCAAGTCCATGAGACTCGGTTTTTTTTTTTTTTTTAACAGACTGATTGATGCGGGAAGCCTGCATAGAGATGTCATTTGCTTGGTGGTCAATTGTGAAGCTGATCAATGCGGGAAGCTTCTAAAATAGTGTTATTTATTGCCAGATTAGTCATAGCCATCCTTCAAGGGAGTGGTCTAGACTTTTTTTTAATATAAAGGCTTTTGAATAGCTGTCCTTCGAAGGAGTAGTCTATTAATTACAGCAATGATAGTACAACTGTCCTTCGAGGGAGCAGTCTGCTTTTTGATTTTGATATTGATATAGTGACCATGGATATTGTGACATCTTGATTTGTTTTGACAAAAATGTGAGTCATGGACAAGATTATAGAAGGTCAAGGGCTCCCTTTTATGAGGACAAAAGCATCCATACAGCATAAAAGGGTTATAGGATTTGTTAAGAGGAATAAGGTTGAAAGGAAGTAGGATTAAGAGGATGGGGATTGCTCAAGGGATGAGCTCAAGTTAAGTGTCAAGTGGACGAATACTCGACTAGCATTAGAATGGTCGCAGATGCAACGCATTAAGAGGCTCAGGTTCTGGGCATCCATCAAGAGAAGATAGACGATAAGTCCCTGATCCATACTTGTGCGTGATAATAAAAGGTCCGAGCCAATTAAGAGCAAACTTGCCTCGTTTACTTCGCTCCATATTGGTCACGTGTTGATTGATGAGTGGATGTGAAGTTGACTGATATGGTCGTTGATTGATCGAGACTGGTTGAATGTGTGGATAAAAAGGTTGGTCAATGTTTGGTTGAGATTTGGTAATTTGATAGTTGGTCAATGGTTGGTCGAGGGTTGATTGGTTGGTATTTGGTCTTTGGTTGGGTCGAATGCTTGGTTGAGGTCGGGTTAAATGTTTGGTTGCTAGTCTGGTTGAGGCTAAGTTGAAAGAGTGATTGATATGTGGTCGAGACTGTGTTGAAAAATTGGTCAAGGTTTGGATGAAGGTTGAATTCCCCCAGCGGCTAGGGAGAATGTTTGACGGATTGGTTAAGGTCGGTTGAGGTTTAGTGGTCAGATGGACTGTGTTGATGTCGAATAAGGGGGTTAAAGGCGACAAAGGAACCAGAACCTGGCGTGGAGATCCCGATTTAGGTGATGAGGTTGGAGAGGCATGAGTTGGTGTTGATGATTTGTCGGAGGGATGGTCCAGAGGATCCTTGATGAGAAGGGAATCCTTTCTCTGTTGGTGACGAATGACAGCTTTAAGAGTGCAACAATGCTCAGTGTCATGTCCCAGAGTATGATGATAGTGACAGTATTTAGAGTTGTCGAACCAAGAGGGTCTTGATCCGAGAGTTGATGAGAGGGGCGGTGTTGAAGGCTTGATAACATGGTCAAGAAGAGAGGTGTCATTCCCCAGACATTGGCGAATGGCGACCTTGAGGGCACAACAATGTTCTGTGTCGTGTCCAGGCGTGTGATGATATACACAAATACGAGTGTCATCGAACCAAGGTGGTTTAGGTTCGAGAGATTGATATGGTTTGAGAGGCGGAAGGTTGAGGCGAGATGACTGCAACAAGTGCCGTAACAGCAAGGTATAAGAACTTGCTAACGGGTCTGGATATTTTATTGCAGTGAGGGTTGATGACTTTGGTTTGAGAGGCATAAGAGACGTTGGTCGATGATTTAGAGAAGATATATGTTTGACAGGTTGATAGAGTAATGGAGGTGACGTGCCTCTGTGAAGGATGGGAGTAGGAAACACTCCAATTAAAGTGGACGGATGTGGGCCTAAGATTGAAGGTAATGACGAAGGTGGGGGAGGAGTCCTCCGGTGTGGTCTAGTGGTCTTTGTGGGTTTGAGTCGAGGGCCACTATTGTGTGAGGCGAGGTTAGATACGGTTTTGGGTTTAGATGTGGACGGAGGTGAGTGAGATATAACAATCTCAGGCAAAGGGCAAGAGGAAACCGTGATTGGGTCTTTCTCAATCGAAATGGGCAAAGAGACTGGTTCTTCTTTTGGTGGAGAAGAAATAGGAGAGGGTGGCTCCTCAAGTGGGCAGATGGCAGGGATGATCGTGCCTTCTACGTGTGCTTGAGGAATAGGCGAGGTAGGATCTTTGGATGAAGGTAGGGCTAATGGCATAGGTGTGGTCAAGGCATCCTCCAGTATGAGAGAGGTCAATGGAGGACTAATAGGAGAAGAGGGTCTTTCATCTTGTGAAGAAGGTTGGTCAGGGACAAGAGGTAAGATAGTGTTGACGGTGTGTATATCATGGTCTTGAGGGTCATTGATCATGGTTTGGACGTTGTCTTGAGTAGGGGGGTGATTCGGAAAAGGTTGTTTGAAGATGTCGAGGTTTTGGTTGGACAGTGCGTTTGGGTTATCCAAGATAAGATTGCCCTTGTCTAGCATGTCCTGGACGAGGTTTTTAAAAGTTTGACAGTGATCTGTATCATGGCCTTTGACACGGTGATAGTTACAAAAGTGGTTCTCCCTGTACCATGCAGGGATAGGTGTTGAGGGGTCGAATTGATGTGGTCGGATTGAAGGGAGATTGAGGACCCCCTGCTTGATGAGTTTATCCAAGACAGAGGCATATGACTCTCCAATTGGAGTGAATTGATGCTGTATGGATTGACATTGAAAATGTTTATTGATGTAGTCTAATGTTGAAGATGTTGGTCGGTTAGTTATTGTTGAAGATGATGGTCTAAAGATGATAGTGTTTGCCGACCCCTTAGATTGAGAGTGGGTAGAAGAAGGTCTGGAAGAAGAAAGGTCATTGGTTCTTGTGTTAGTGTTACACAATTTGACCTTATCTTCTTCAATAGCGTAGAGTTCAAGCTTTCGGGCCATGGTGAAGGCCTCGTCGAAAGTGTGGAATGTTTGAACCCGCAAGGTGGATGAGATGTGACTGACACATGCTCGGAAAAAGAGCTCAATGAGCTTGGGTTGAGGCAAGGAGAAGGAGAGCTGGTTAATCAAGTCTCTCCAACGGGCGACAAAATCAACTACTGATTTGTCGTCAAATTGCCTAATGGAGTAAAGGTCTGTGATCGAGACTTGTTTAGTGATATTGATTGAGAAATGGTCAACGAATAATTGAGCAACTTGAATGAATGAAAAGATAGAATGTCTGGCAAGGGAGCTATACCAGTCAAGGGCAGGGCCAGAAAGAGACATAGGGAACATGCGTAAAAGTAACGCATCATCGTGGGCAATAAGATAGCAGGCATGTCTGAATGCCCGTAGATGTTGTTGTGGGTCTTCCTTACTCTGAAAGTGAGTAAATTTAGGAAGCTCTCAATGGTTGGGGTATGGTCGGATAGGGACAAAAGGATGAATGGGCTCGTTGTAAATCTGGTCATATGAAGAGACATTATTTGAACCAGAGATAGAAGCTTTGAGACTGGACATTTTATCCATCAGCATATTGATAACGTCTGCTGACGGATTGGTGGACGGAGTGCCCCCTAGGTTGTAAGGTGCTTGAAAGAGGCTAGAGGAGGTATACGACGTAGTCGGTTGTACCAATAAGGATGCAACGTATGGATGACTAGTTGCAGGGGCAGAAGTAGAGGCTAAGGGTGGTTGCGTCATGAAGGTCGAAGGTATAAGTTGACTAGGCACCGCCAAAGGTGGTTGAATAGTGGGACTGCTAGAAGGATAGATTGGCAATCTTACATTTATGGGCGCAAGAGTGTAAGGGGTCGAGACAATCAAGTTCTGATACGATGTAGAACTTGGTTGAATTGCAGGTGATTGAGGGGGTAACGAAACCCCGATGGAGGTCGGTCTAAAAATAGACGAAGAGGCCAAACTTTCTGTATTGGCCATGGTTGAGTTAATGGTTGAGGCGAAAGGTTGAATCATAAAGGGCTGGGTGGCGAATGGTGTCGATGTCGTCGCCATGTCACCCGAAAGGTCTCGCATTGGATTTCTCGCGAGATAGTTATGGAGGGCTACGATATTGAGGTCCAAGAATTTTTTGAAATCCTGGTCTCCTTCAAGGATGATGGAAATTTGAGTCGGGGTCAGGGTTGGTCTTGTAGGAGTTCTTTCAGTCTCCGAGTGGAACTCCATGATAGGACGGGTTAGAGATGGGGTAGACGAAAGCAGTTGACGGCTAGAGTGGTCAAAAAAAGGGTCTTGGTTTGACTGCGTGTCAAAACCATAAAAGGCAAGAGAGAACATCCTCACACGCTCAAACAAGTAGATAAGAACTAAAAAGATGAAGACACAAGCAGATCCTAAAACCCTAGAAGTAAAATTTTTTAGGATTATAGTGGCTTATGCCTTAGAATGTGTGTAGAGGAAGATTGGCTTTGAGTCGGGTCTTAGAAGAAGCCTATGGATGGTTTCGGGTTAGTTATGGTGCTCAAGAAGTCTGTGTTAGGTCCGGTACGTGGCCTAGTGCTAAGGAACAAGCTCCCCTCACTTCATGATTCCAGTGGTTAGCTGGTTTTGCTTAGCCAAGATATACCTCGCCTAGAGATTATCCTTCGCCAGAGAACGGAGTGGGCTTTCCCCTTGGTGATGAAATCCAAGTGAGATTGCTAGGACGGGTTAGGTATCCACTGGGGGATGAAATCCCAGTCGGGCCTTGTCTCAGGTAAGTTAAAATGTTTGTTTTGCGTAGGTGGTTTGGTCGTGTAACATGAAGTGATCTAGATTAATTCAATATGTGGTTTAATTACTATGTGTGGTCTAAGAGATGCAGGCAAACAGAAATGAATGCAAAGTGTTTTAATGTCCAAGTCAAAATGTTTTGTTCGTATGAAGACGAATGGAGAAAGAGTTGAAGAATATGAGTTTTAACTAGTCTAAAAGTGCAAGAAAGAAAGAAATGTTCATTTTAGTCCTGCTTATGATGTCATTAAGAAGAGACGAGAGGAGGCAAAAAGGAAGGAACCTAATGCACCTAAATGAATGAAAGAAAGAACCCAAGGAGGACCTAGGGTCCCACCGGGCGTGCCAGAATGTTTCTATGCAAAATTGCTTTCTACATTCAAAGAAGAAATAAGAAACTAAAAGAAATGGTCAAAGCTAGAAGTACCTGATAAAGTTATGCGCACCGAAATCAGACGTTGGAAGATTTTCCTCTTTGGCTGTGGAGGAATGACACCTGCGAAGAAAAGAGACTGAAACATAGAAAAACGTTAGTCAAAGGATATGGTGGCTGTCAGGCGAACGCCCGATCCCGAAAGTACGAAGACTTCCTAGAAGGATATCAACCCACTGATAAAAAAAGCACAGAATATTGAACTAAAGTAGATAAAATGGAAGATAAAATGACAAAAATAAATGACAAAAAATTAAAGTGCATACTTGATATGTAGCACTATTCTGTACAGTCGCCGATGTCGGTCTCTGTAGTGCCGACGTCGATCTGGGAAGGTGCCGACGTCGGTCAAACTGCCGGCATCGGTCGGGGTAGTGACCGGCGTCGGTCGGGGCAAGTTCTGGACAAAGTCTGGATGACCTGCAGAAGGTCTGACAGAGTTGGGATAGGGTCTTGACAGAGTTGGGATAGGGTCTTGACAGGATCGGGACAGGGTCTGATGGAGTCGAGACAAAGTCAGGGCAGAGTCTAGGCAAGGTTTTGGACAGGTTCTGGTTGAGTTGGGACAGGGTCTGGTCAGGATAAGGTCGAGTCTAAACAGGCTCTGGGGATTTGCAGAAGGTCGAGTCTGGACAGAATATAGAGTATGGAAATAACAAGCAAGCAATAACCAAAAATAAAAATAAACAGATGAGGATACTTACCTGTCATAGTGCGAAGACATGATTGACATTGTTGAAGTTGTCTGTGCAATGCCGGATTGAAGCGAATGCAGATTGGTTGATGCTGGAGTTGGTTGATCGTGAGAGTGTTGATTGCAAGAGTATGTGAATGTCTAAGTTCAGGATTTGATCGATTGGTTGATTAGTTGATTGATTCGGCTTCGGGATTGATCGGTGGACACTGATGAAGGCGAGGGACGATTCGAGAGACGGTTCGATAACCGTTCGAAAAACCGATTGGGAACTGAATGATAACTGATAACGGATAACAGAAAGGTGACCGATGTCGGCAAGATTGCCGACATCAGCCGATAAGTGATCGACGTCGGCGACATCGGCCAGGTAATGACCATTGTCGGCATATGCACAATGGGGATAGAGTCTAGCTTTAGCTCTGCGCTCATTGTTACATGCTGCCAAGGTCAAGGCTAATGGAAAAAGTGATCGATAAGGGTTGAATAGGAGAAGAAGAATAAAATGGGGGATGACCAGGGGAGTCGACACGATTTCGGTGTCTACAAAGAAAGCTTAATCTCTTGCAAAGACATTTTCATTCACTTTCTTCATTATTCTTGAGCATGGAGGAATGGTTTTGTTTTATAGGCATATGGGGGAAGATCTATGTTCCAAATTTAAATTTGGGCCATCAAGATCTATGGTTGAGGAATTTTTATAGAATTTTTAATTCCATGGAGATCTCTAGAGTAGGAAAATTCTAGAGGAAGGAGGATAAATTGGAGAGATTTATAGAATCCTTCAATTTTATAAATCTCCCCATAGGGTTTAGGGGTTTTAGGGAAGGCTAGTGTAGGGTGGTGGGTGGATAGTTAGGATTTTCTTGAATTTAAAATTGGCTAGTGGGTTTAGGGGTTAAGTTAATAGGTAATAGGGTGTATTGTGGGTTTAATAGGGAAATTAATTAGTTTTAGGATGGGGTAAAGGTTACATGGAATTTAATAATGTGTATGGGTATTGGACCAAAATTTAGTAGATCTATGGAATGTGAGAATTAGGCTAAATTAGTAAGAATTTAAAAATTAGCGGGGTAATCATATTTAATGCATACAATTCCTAATGACATGGTGGAAGTTACATATCTCATTTTCCTTATAACAAATTGGTATAGGATGGGATGAATCAAATTTTTGAAGTGGTTTGATAGGAGGAAGTTGGATTATGGATGCCTTTAGTAGTTTTTCCAAAACTGAAGCATAAGACCGCCCTAGTGGAGTGTATTATTTTTGCACAAAATGATTTTGGGATTTAAATTTTTTGTTTGAAGAAGTGGATGGGTTGGATTGGTTGAATAATAGATGAGGAGACATTTTAAGCACAATGATAATGGCTATTCCTTTGGATTTAGCATGGTTTGAGGGTTTAGAGGAAGCTTTGGTATATTTGAAACTAGCATTCTTATTCCTTAACTCAAGTTTACCCTCATCAATTGCTTGAATTTCCTACTTTTTAGCCATGGTAAATGCCTCATCAAAGGTTCATAAGATTTGAACATATAGGGTGGATGAGATGTGTTTAGCACATGTGTGAGAGAAAAGTTCAATTAACTCAGGTTGGGGTAAGGAGAAGGAGAGTTGTTTGATCAAACCTCTCCAATGAGCAACAAAATCAGCAATAAATTCATCCTTAAATTGTCAAATGGAATATAAGTCAATTATAGATACTTTCTTGGAGATGTTGATAAAAAATAGGTCCAATAAGGTTTGAGCAAGTTGAGTGAAAGAAAAGAGGAAGTGCCTAGTGATGGCACTATACCAGTCTAACACAAGTCCTGCTAAGGACATAGGGAAGGTTTGAAGTACAAGAACATCATCATAGGCAATTAGATAGTGTGCATGCCTAAATGCTCTTAGGTGTTGTTGAAGATCTTCCTTGCTTTAGAACTTGGAAAATTTGAGAAGTTCCCATTGTGTGGGGAAAGGATGGATTGGTACATAAAGGTAGATGGGCTCATTATAAATATGATCATAGGACAAAATATTATGGGCTCCAAAAATAGATGTCTCTATAGTTACAATATTTTCTATCAACATTTTAATGAGGTGACTTTGTAGTGCACCCCCATAATTATAGTGTATGTTTTGTTAGAGTTGTGAGGGCGCAATATATTGGTAATTGGTAGAAGGTTGGGTAGAGGCCACATATTGGTAATTGGCCATAGAGGGTTGGGAAGATAGAGGAGGCATATATCCTTGTAGGTTTAGGATATAGCCTAGGTTAGGTGCAGTAGACATTTTTTGGGTCAGGGGCATGGTTGGGTTGGTTGGTTGAAGATGTGTAGTCACCTTGGTACTTATGGGTGGGAGAGTAAATGGTATGGAAACCACTAAATTTTGGAAAGGGGTAGAGGATGTTGGGTTTTGAGTGGCAATAGGTAAGGAAGCAACACTAGTGGAAGGCAAATGGTAAGTGGTGATTTGGTTTCCATGGGCTGAGTTGTCCCTACATTTGATGGGTTAGTAATGGGGTGGGTGGAAGTAGAGGGTGATTAGGCATTGGTTGTTAGAAGGGAAGATTGGTTTTAGGTAATGGTTGTTGAAGGGTTGTTTGTGGAAGAGGAAGCTTGGGTCACCATGGATTGGGTGGTAGAGATAGGTGAAACCGAAGTCTCACCCATAAGGTAAGTGGGCATGCTATCAGGTGGTTTTAATGGAGAGAACCAAAGTAGGGGTAAAATTAGGAATTGTGGAAAGATAGTGTTGGATTACAATGGGTTTATTATCAAGGAGGTTGGTAAAGTCCATATCTCCTTAGGCAAAAGACTGAGACATATCGATACTTATAATATGTTCAAGAGAAATTTTTGCATCTGGAGTGTGCTTCCTGGATGAGGAAGAGGAAGACGGTTGGCAGGCAGGTTGGTTTTTATTTTGCTTGGTCTCTAGCTTGTTACTTTGTCAAGACCATATAATGAATGGTGGAACAAGTTTGAAATTTTGGTGTAAATTAACTCACACACTCAAAAAAGAGAGCAAACAATAAAAGATTCAAGGAATTTACACACACACACACACACACTAAGAGTATGTTAGACCTTAGAGTTATTTTAAACTAATTTTTAGGTTTATGCCTCAATTTTGAAGTTTATGAGACTCCACTTGGTTTGTAAAAAAAATACTAGAATAATAAGTATATATAAGTTTTCTATTTTCTTTAGGCTCCCAAGATATTTGTATTGGAATTGGTACATGGCTTGATATTAGGTCCTACCACCTCACTTCACACACCATAGTGATAAGGGTGTCAAGTGCTTAGCTAAGATATACTAAATTACCATAGTTTATAATAAACTAGTGTACTGGGTTTTGATTTCTCCCCTTGGTAATGAAGTCCAAGTAGGATAACCAAGGGTGAAGGTTTACCACTAGGTGATGAAATCCTAGTCAGGTATTATGCCAATGTTTGGTGAATTAATTATATGAGTGGGTTGGTATGTGTGTGTGACAAAAGTGATTTATACAATTGATTTATTGATTACTTTAAACTATGTGATTTAACCATGCAAACAATCAATAAATAAAGGTTGATTTTAAACCCAAAAGGAAATTTTTGATTTCTTTGAATGAGTACAAAAAAAACTAGATTGCACGTAAATGCAGAATGAGGATGCAAGTCCTATCCTAGGATGAATGCCTTTTCACTTTTTATAAATAAAGGAAAATGAATGATTTTGCATTTTCTAAGAAAGTAAATAAAACAAGTACTTTCTTTTGATTTTGAAAATAAGGAATTGAAAGTTATGATTTTCAATTTTTAGAAATGAAGAAAAATAATGTTTTAGTTTCAGAAACAAAGAAGTGCAATGAATGATTCTTTTAATAATGCAATCAGAATGTCCTAAAATAATTACAAACCCAAGAAAACTCTAGGGTCTCACAAATCATGCCAAGATGTTTCACTATTTTTTGTATTATTTTCTTTTGCTTTTAGAAAAAAAGTAAAACTCTAAAGAAGGGAAAGGTGTAGATGAACTTGGATTTAGTTACGCGCTCCATGATCCAAACAATGTGAAGAACTCCTTTTTGGCTTTGGAGGAATGACCTGCAATAAAAATGAGACTAAAAATGGATTGATTAGTGAGATATGAAGGTGGAATGCTTAGTAATTGATAGATCCAAGAAGTACAAGACTTCACTAAAAGGCTGTCAATCCACTCATTTAACAAGTTAAGTTATGAAAAATGATAATAGATGCTTGAATAAAGCAATGGAAAGTACTCAATCATAATGAAATAAATGCTTTTCGAGAGAAAATGAGTGCTTTCAACAAAATGATATTAACTTGTTTAAAACTAATGCTAAAATGCTAAAACTTGATTCAAAAAATTATTTATGACTCTGTGTTGTGACAGAAGTAAAAAAAAAGATTTTGGGTGAGGGTTGATTGGTGATTAAAACTTGCTATTTTTGGAAAAAGGAATTACATAGAGACTGAAGTTGGTCACTGTGTGACCAATATCAATTAAGGATAAATGATATCAATCAAGGGATGATTGTGGGTTTGTCATGGTTCTGAATGGAGACAAAAATGGACCTTTGGGATATTTTGAAAGGTTGGTGGTCTATTTGGGGTTAGATGATGGTCATGAAGATAGAATGGGGTCTCAGAGATGTCAAATATAGAGATTTGACACTCAAATGGTTGAGAATGGTCAGTGTGGATTTTTTAGACAAGGGGGTATTTAGAGTTTCAAAACTCCAACACAAAAGAGAGTGTGAGGAGAGACTAGAAGGGATTGAGATAAATAAACTACCAAGATTAAATAACTAAACTTAGAACAAGTATAAGATACTTATCTATTTTTGGAGTTACTGGCCTGGAGATGTCCTAAAGTTGAGTATGAGCCACTTGGAAGCTTGGAACAAAATGGATAGAGTAATGACACTTGAGTCCTTAGTATTGAGGTGATGAAACACTTTATGATCTCTGAGTTAGTTCTCTAGTTCACTGGGAAGCTTGGATTTGCATGAGAGTTATGGATCTCGCTCAAATGTTTTAACCTCTTAAAAAAGGTCTTAGGGTAGCCTTAAGTAACTGACATTGGTCCTAGTCAACCAATGTTGGTTGAGGGGTGACCGACGTTGATTAAGGTGTAAATAGTCCAAGTTTCCCAAAATAGCATTTTGCACTTAATTTTTTCCATTAAGACCCCTAGAAGTGGTCTAAGCTTGTTTAAGGTAGCATGGGTATGTAGGAAGAAATGGTCTAGGAGGTTAAGACATTAAATTCCAAGGTAGGAAATGGTCTTAAGGCTAGGTACTAATAAATTAGCTGTGGGTTTCATTAGAGTGAGGTGTAAATAGGACTAATTTTCTTAATTAACTAATTAATTTATCTAAATTTGTGTAAAGGGGTAAATGCGTGTTTTTAAGGGGTTTTAAGAAATATTCTAACCCAAGGGGGTTGAAATAAGTATTTTTAGACAACTAGAACCATTGGTGTGGTTTTCTAGTGTCTACATGCACCACTAATTCTTTAAAAGATGTCATAAGCTTCACAGGACAAAGCTAGGCACTATTACTTTAGCATTACAATACTTCAACTTCACTTAATTGCACAAAAACTCCCACACATATGTATAACTATATAGAGAACTCCAAATTGACATGCATAAAGTTTTAAAAGTTGAGAATATTATAAACATTAAATATATAACATTCCTATTTGCATACACCAACATGATATGTGGAAGTATATCATTTCACACACAAAAACTTCATAAAAGCAATCTAAAGAACTTGTGTCCAAACAAACAATTACACACTACACTATAAACTGATTATTTATACTCTTAATGAAAAGAATATGGATTCTCTTGCATCAGAATACTTGGGTAAGTGAAATGAATCATGAGCTCCTAATCTGGTCATTCCAAGAGCACTATTGTTGGTATTCCATGTATAGTGGTCCTGATGCACCTATCCATCTTGTATCTTCATTTTATTGGCCTTTTCATTTCACTAAGTTCTTTCTTGCACATCCTCTTACTGACTCTGGACTCAATTACCTTATCAACTTCCTTGCACTCTTTCTCAAGCATCTATTGTTTCCCATCTACTTCTCTAAATAATGTGCTTTCCTCACTACTTTTTCCTTCATGATAAGCATGCAAGTCTACCACATTGAAAATGAGTGAAATTTATATGCCTTTAGGCAACTCAATCTCATATTAATTGGATGTGAATTTATGAAACACTCTGTGTGGTCCAATCTTCTTCTACTTCAACTTATCATATGTTCATTTTGGAAACCTCTCCTTTCTCAAGTGTGCTAAGTCCATGACTCCCAATTGATATTCTACTTCTCTTATCTTAAGACCTACATGTTTTTATTATGTGGTACTTCTTTCCAACTATTTGCACACTTGTTGATGTTATCACACATATATTCAATAAAATCTTTTGATTTATCACTCTTCCTTATTTCATCTCTGATGTTGCACAATTATATGAATCCTCTTGGAGTAATCCTCTAAATAATATGAAATGGTGTTCTTCTAGTGTTTTTGTTTAACTAAATTATTGTAAGAAAATTAAGATTGTGCAATAACATAATCCCAAGATCCTAACTTCCTTTCAATCAAACATCAAAATGATTAACCAATAAGTCTATTGATATTTCTATCCATCCATCCATCCATCCATCTGAGAATGATATGTTGAACTAAACTGTAGCTTAGTATTTAGAATTTTCCATAATGTTCTCCAGAAATGTTAAACAAGCTTGGTATCTTAGTTATATAATAAGTTGTATGGAAATCCATACAAATTCACTTCTTATCTAAAAAATAGTTAGCTTTATGAATAACATCATTGGTTTTCTTGCATGTAACAAAATGTTCTGTTGATGGTTAAAATTGTGCTTTGTTTCTAACACCAACAATGGGAAGTTTCAAGAATGTGGGACTTGCAACTTGAAACAACCTCCAAATTTTTAAGACGCTGGTCTCTTATTTATATTGAGTATATACTGGGAAAAGGGATAGGAATTTTAATAGAAACACAAATGAAAAGAAGTGAAACTATATGTAAGATTCAATTACATTTAAGAGAAAACAAGGCATGATCAATGTAACAGATGAAAATAGTAGAAACAGAGGCTCACAGCTTGGACTACTTTTGAAATGACATAAAAAATATCAACAAAGGCACATGATTCAATCTTCTTATTAATTCTCCAATCACATAAGAGGCACAAAAACATGCACAGTTACATAAACTTTTCAACTCAATAAAATAGAACAAAGGCGAATGATATTCTTAATCACAGTTCTAGAAAGTCTAAAACTCTTGACAACACAGCTTAGACTACTTTTGCAATGACACAAAAAATATCAACAAAGGCATAGGATTCAATATTCTTATTAATTCTCTAGTCACATAAGAGGCACAAAAACATGCATAGTTACATAAACTTTCCAACTCAAGAAAATAGAGCAAAGGCAAATGATATTCCTAATCACAGCTCTAGAAAGTCTAAACTCTTGACAATAATTCTCTCAAAAATTTCTCTCTGGATATCTTCCCCTTTTTTGGTGATCTCTTCACCCCTATTTATAGCCTTGTATTCACTCTAGATTGTCTGTATGTTCCCAATCTAACGGCTTGACTAAAATCTAACTAAACTAGAAGTGTCTAACAAAAGATATTTCTTAGATTCTGAAACACTTTGTCTTCTGGCAGTTCATTGGCTAAAACAGATCACAGGACACTCCCTTCTATTAAACGGAAGAAGACACTTGGCCAATTCCTTGAAAACCTTCTTATTACTTAGGAGACATTGAAGAATGACACTTGGCATGTTCTGTAGCACTTACCAAAGACACACGGCACTTTCCACGTAACTTATACTCTTTTGTGTCTTCGCTCAGGATTGTTCTGCCTTTGACACCTGTCGCAATCTGCTTCTTTGAAACTTTAACAACTTACAAAAAATAAGACCCACAACATTTCTCACTTGAGCAACTTTAAAAAAAAGGCATAGGGACTAGTGGCCTGCTTGCCTCAACAAAGGACACGTGGCAATCTTTGCTTTACTTAACTAGGGATATGTGGTAATCTCCGTTGCTTTTAGCCACCTTTTGAGAAACCTATGGAAGGTGACACATGCTAGTCTCCATGTTGCTTTATTTATATTATAGAAACAATTGGGCCTCATTTCATATTTACATGGACAATGACACTTGGTGGCTTCCACTTACTTTAGAAACAAAACCTGAGACCCACCATGGACTTTACTATATTGGTGAAACAAAATGAAGAAAATTCAGAGGTTGACACATGGTGGCTTCTGCTCTCCTCAACTGAGATACGTAGTGCCTTCTGTCACTTTTAAAAAAAAATTGTAACCTTCCATGATTTCCACTTAGTACCCTCCGCTTGATCCTGATACTTAGCTTGTTGAAACCTTCTGCTTAAAAGAGATTTGAAAAGTGGGTGCCAGTATGAAATGTGGATGCTGACACTTATCGCATTCTATTGAGTTGCTATGAGATATGTGGCATGTCCTGACCAACTTATAAAAATCATGAAAGGTGCCTCAACCGATGACACTTGGCAACTTCCGCTTGACTTTGACACTTAGACAAAATGAGGCAAAAAGAAAATCAAGGCTGAGCTCTGTTTCAAAACTTCACCGTCTTGAACCAAAGTGTGTGGGGACAAAATTTTACAGTGTGCAACTGAAAATTAGAATGAAACATAGAGTATTTTTTACTATACATGTTCTATCTTGGAAAATCTATCTACAACTACAAAAATAGAATAATGTTCTTTCTATGTTTTAGGAAATCCTAAAACAAAGTCAACTTGGTTTTTTCCCATGGTCTCTTAGGAACATGTAGTGGTTAATACAACCCTATGTTCTAACTTCTTCCTCTTTCCAAAAAGAAAAATATATACTCCTAAACATACTTGTGCAAATCCACACTTAGCTTAGGTTTAAAATAGTTCTCATTGAAATGCACAAATTATTTTTCATTTCCAAAATGACTTGTTTATCCTCCACTATACTTCTTGATCAAATGTTTGTGCATAGAAACCATGAGTATACATAATTGTTTCCCTTTTAACAATAATCTTTCTTGCATGAAATAGTCTAACCATGGTGTTGTGTCCACACTTAATGATTTTTTGCATGATTTTAATGCATCCTTGAAATATTCATCCTCTATGTACAACTTCATAAAATCAAATCTTGACTTATACTTGCATATAATTCAAGAAGAGACACCTTATACTCAATGCATCTACAATTCTATTTTACTTTCCACATATGTGCTTCAACACAAATGAGTAACTTTTCATAAACTCAACCCTTTTCATAAGTCTTTGGTTAAGCTTACTTTAACTATTGATGAATTACAATACTTGATTGTTTATGTATGACACAAAATCCTTGGGAAATAAATTATTCTTCTATTTCTTGAGTGCTTGTATTTTGGCTTAGACCTCATGACCATAAAATAAATACTTCATTTTCACAACATTTATCATGTTAAATTAAGTAATGAACTTACCTTATTGATTCATCACAACTCCTATTGTTGTGCCACTTGCATCACAATCACCTTGAAATACATTTTTGGAATCAAGCAATGCCAATATTGGTTGTTCGGTTACTTTACTCTTTAACGGTTGTAAATTATGTTCTACTTATACTATCTATAAAAATGCTCTTCTATCACCTTGCATTGCTTCTATGATAGGCACATACATTACACTAAAGTAACAAATGAACTTCCTTTATAAATTTAATAAACCATGAAAGTTGCATGTTTCAAATGTACTTTTAGGTGATAACCACTCAAATATAGCTTACACCTTCCCTAGATCCATCTTTAATCCTTCTCAAGAAATACAAAAACCTAAGTATACTAATTCTTCCTTCATGAAGTTTCATTTCTTCAAATTAAATAACAAATTCTCCTCTTACAACCATTACAACACTTTTCTTAGATGCACCAAGCGTTCCTCCTTCATCCTATTGAAAATAAGAATTTCATCCAAATACAAATGAAAAATATACCAATAAATAATTTCAACACTTTGTTCATGAGTCTCATGAATGTACCTGGAACATTAGTAAACCAAAATGACATTACCAACAACTCATACAATCCCCCTTGCATTTTGAACACATTCTTCCACTCATCATGCTCCCTTATGTAGATTTGGTGATATCCACTCTTCAAGTCAATCTATTAAATCATCCATGTGTAGTAATGGAAATATATACTTTATATTAATATTATTGATGGCTTTGGAATTTGTATACATCCACCACTCTCCACCTTTCATAGGTGCTAAAACTTCTCAAAATTTTCACATGCTAAAACTTTCACTTATTAACCCTTTATCCAATAATTAATGTACTTACCTTTGCACCTTTGCATTCTCTTTAGGTGGCAATCGATATGCCACTTTGTTTGGAAAAATGCATCTTGGAATCATATCCATGTGATCACTTATACTTCTCATGGGGGAACCCATATGTTATATCATTAGAAATGATCTCTACAAACTCAATCATTATCTATTTCACTTTGTGCAAAACTACTTATTTGGTGCTCCCAACTTTTATATGCTTATGGATGAAAGCATAGCATGCCTTCTCCTTCTTGACTTATTTCAAGAATTTCTTTACCAAAACCATCAAACTTTTTGGACCTTTGTCCATATCTTCAATTTTGTCCTTTAATGGATTTAAAGTGTACTTTATCCTAACCTTAATCAAAGTGTAGGTGTTTTTACAGACATCATATTGCACCTTCCTATCAAACTACCAAGGCATTCCAAGTTACACATGACATACATCCATTGGAATTATGTTTCACATGATTTTATCCTTGTATGCGTCAATATGGAAAATTACTAGACTTTGTTCATTTAATTTAATTTGATGTTCCTTCAGTAACCAAGATATATTGCATGGATTTGGATACACAATCCTCTTCAAACCATTATTCTTAATGTTTTCTTGTGAAACAAGATTATCCATGCTACTAGTATCAATTATAATTTTTTATCACTTACATTTAGACTTGAAAATGGATCTAAATAGGTTCTTTGTTAGAGCGAGAAAATTATCCTTTTTATATGGTTTCAATAACACTCTATTAATCATGAGAGCTTCTCAACATATTGGTTCATCTACATGATTTATGATGCAATAATATCCTCATTAGCTTGTGTGATATGTAAATTCACATCATTCTACTATTAGTGTAGGTTTTTATTTTTCCCTATTTATTAGTTAGGGAAATTATATTTCTTGTGCATACATGGAGTTTTCCTACATTTGTGGGATAGGCTAGCTTATGTGAAGGTGTGTGTCATAGATGTATCATAGGTGTCATAAGAATGTCATAAGTAACTCCCTTGATGAGAGTTACTTCTCTATTCTTAGCACCTTGTCACCACCTTTCATGGAGGAGTTACATTCTATTCTTGGGGTGCCTTGTCCACTTTTTGTGGAGGAATTACTTATGTACTCTCCTATTTGTAGTCCTCACTTTAGCCATCTCATGCTAATCAGATTTTGGTTTTCTCCATTTTGTCTTGTGAAATTTCTCTTCTTGTGTTATTTTCAAATTGCTTTAGCATCTATGTGGTGTGCACTTGCTTCAACTTGTGTGATCACGTCTCCATTGCACTCTTATTATCTAGATTCTGGCAACAACTCCGATATGGTATCAGAGCAAACCTAGTAACCTTGTTGTGATTATGCTTTTAGCTTATTTTGAAATGAAGAGGAGTGGAGTTCTCTCTATTTTTTTATTCTAGATTTGTTCTAAAAAAAAAAATTGTCTATATCATTTCTAGTTAGTTTCCTTTAGATCCTTGCATTTGGGTGTCTTGGCAGAATACCACTAGCAGACAAGCTATTTGCAGATAAATTTGCAGGTTGATGCACTTAGGCACCATTGTTGAGTAGAGAGCAAGGAGGTAGGCACCAAACTTCTATTATTATCCTTGAATTCTGCACCTAGCTTCTGGTTTGTGCCCTCCAACAACAGTTCCATCCAAGCCTTCAGCTGTAAGGCAACTTTTCCTACCAACCAAGTTAGCCGTACGGCCCAGGTGTATTTTTTTTATTTTTTTGCAATTTTTTTCAGAACTGCACTTTTTTTGGACGCTACCTGCTGTTTGGTTTGCTATTTAGAAATCAGCTTCTGCGTCTCTTTTTTAGTGAAGTCTTCTGCCACGCCTCAAATAGGGCTTACGGTCCAGCACAGGTCTGCTACTTCCATTTTGTCTTGTTTGCAAATCTGGACTGTGTTTTGTTCTTTGGCACCCCTTCTTACTTGGCGTCCCATGTGGACCTTTAAACACTTTGCCATTCTATCCATTCTATCCTTAACTAAAAAATTTTAGTGAAAATTGACTTGTAAAAAACAAAAATTAGTCAATTTGACTGAGTATTAAGGTTTTTAGATAGTTTGGTAATTTTTGGGGTTTGAATTTTAACTTGTATCTTCGACCTACGAAGACGAAGGGTGAGGCCTGAGTTGGCGAGAGGCCAATTCCCCCTCACAAAAACCTCCTTTAGATTCTTCATTTTGTGTCGAATCTAATGAGTGGTTGGAAGGCCACTTTCTCTCCCTTAACATGCATTTTTTAATGTTTTAGTGCCTTTTTTGCAAAAACACAAGTTTACGAGAAAATTGTACCTTTAATATCTTGCAAACAGTAGCTCAGATTTGGGTGCCATTTTTTGCAAAAATGCTTGTAATTCAATTATCCACAGTGTAGACTTGTTAATTGTCAAAAATACACTAGTTTATTAAGTGCCAAAATTTGGGTCTCTCGAGATGCATTTTTGACTGAATCCGATGACTTGTTTGCTTTAGTCTTGCACTGATTGCTCTAAGATGCATTCTAGGCTGAGTCTGATGTCTTTTGAGAATGCACTTGCATATTTGTGGGAGGCTCAATATTTTATGAGGGTGTGATTGCTTTTCACAACTTGCAAATCTTTGCTTTCATTCTCCTTTCCGCATAATTTCACAATTTGCAATCAACACAACTTCACCTAAATTCAGCTAAAAAAATGGATTATTTTCAAATTAAAACCCTAACACCCTTCAACTATCATGAATGGAAGGTTAAAATGTCAATCATTCTTAGAAGCAAAGGGTTGTATAGGATCACCATGGGTACTGAAATAGAACCCAAATTGATGCTGAAAAGGTTAAGTGGTACAACTGTAGTGATGAAGCCTTTGGATTACTAAGCTTGTCTATGTCTCCAGAACTTCTCTTCCATCTAAAATTCTCCCAGACTCCCAATGACATATGGGACACCTTAGAAAAGTTATTTGGGAAGCTTGATGAGATGAAAGGTCATGAGCTCAAAAACGAACTCATAAGTCGAAGTCCTAGTAACTTTGACACCCTACAGAACTTCTTCACTAAGTTTAAGGCCCTTAGATTGTAATTGAAAGAATGCAAGATAGAGAATAAAGATGATCAACTCATACTTTCTATTCTCACAAAGTTAGGTCCAAGCTATTCAGTCTTTGTCTCCACTTTTCATGCCACAAAAAGTGCCCTTGGCACTGCATGGAAAATGCCTTATTTGGATTCATTCATTGCTAACTTGACTAGGGAGCAAGATAAGCTAATTCAAATGGTCACAATGAAGTCTACTCAACCCCAAGCCTTGATAGCTGGAAATGGTAAGGACAAGACTTCAACAAAGGAGAAGAAGAAAAAGAACAAGGACTAGGAGAAGAAGAAAGAAAACACCAATCCTGCCAAAAACAACACTAAGACTTCCTCTTCCAATGCTAAACCTAAGAAGGAGAAGATTAAGTGTGCCTATTGTAAAAAGACAGGGCATGATGAACACAAATGCATGAAGAAACAAATAGATCACCTAATTCATCTTCTAGAGAAGAACAACATAGGTGTTCCTGAGTCCATCAAGCAGAATTCATCTACCCAAGATTCTACCAAGGAAAAAGGCAAGGGTAAGGAGAAAGAAAAGGGAAAGGCCCTTGTAGCTATAGCAACTTCTACATCTTCATGGGTCATTGATTCACGTGCTTCTCAGCACATGGGCTCTTCACTAGTTGAGTTTTCATCTTTAGAGCCTTGTAGCATGACTCTAATTAATTTGGGTGATGACACATCAGTTTTCATTGCAAGGAGAGCGTCAGTTGAAATGGAAGGAGGAACATTCAATAATGTTCTAAGTGTTCCTTCTCTTTCAACCAATCTCCTATCAGTGTGCCAAATCACTCACATTGGTTAGGGCATGAGAGTTGAGTTTTCACCAGATTCAGTGGCTATCAGGGAGTTGCATAATGATACTACAGTGGCAGTGGGTAGGGCAGATCACCAAGCCAAGTTATACACCTTCTCACATTTTGCATCAGATTCTTCTCCAATAACATTGCTGACTCATTTAGATGGAGTTATCAAATTGTGGCATGAGCGGTTTGGCCACCTTAACTACCACTATCTTGAGCAACTTTGCAAAAATGACATGGTTATTGGTTTGCCTTATGTCCAATTCTCAAAAGGACTTTGCAAGGGGTGCTCCCTTGGGAAGAATCCCAAAGTAAAATTTGACAAAGGCAAAGATGGAGGGCTTCACAACCTTTGGATTTATTCCATAGTGATGTATCGGGACCCTTTCCCAAACCATCTTTCACAAGGGCCAAGTACATCCTCACTTTCATAGATGATTTCTCTAGGTACACTTGGATATATTTTCTCAAACAAAAGTCTGAAGTGTTTGAAAATTTTCTAGACTTCAAGGCTTTTGTTGAGAAATAGAGTGAGAAATCCATCAAGTTTATTCAAACTGATAATGGAGGGGAGTATGTCAGCATCAAGTTTGTGCAGTTTTGCACCATAGAAGGGATTGATTTGCAGCACACAGTCACCTATAGTCTTTCATAGAATGGGGTTATAGAATGCAAGAATAGGTTCTTGAAAGAGATGGGTAGCTGTATGATTCACTCCAAATCCTTAGCACCATAGTACTGGGCCGAAGCCATCAATTGTGCTTGCTACATTCAAAATAGGGTTCCTAATAAAGCTTTGAAAGGGATAACACCCTTTGAAGCTTGGCATAAAAAGAAACTTGATGTTGATCACCTTAGAGTTTTCAGATCCCTAGCCATGGCCTATATTCCAAAGAAGAAACATAAAGCTATGGAACATCAGTCTAAGCCTTGCATCTTTATAGGATATCTAGATGGTATTAAGGGATATCACCTTCTAGATCTAGTCACTCATGAGTTGTTCATCGAGAGAAGTGTCCATTTTTAGGAGAGTCCTAGAGACTCAACACTTGACACTTCTTCTCCCTCATCAAATATACTTCTTCATGATGATTCCTCATCAGATTTAGATCAGCCACAGTAGGTTCTTGAGCTAGAGACATCTTTTTCTTCAAGTTCAGACAGTGAGGATAGTGATGCCACATCATCCACCTCTAGTCAGTTAGAGGATGAGGAGTTAACACTTGACTCGCCCACTTTTGGGCCACTTTGGGCCAAACAGACACTTGAGAGTGTTGGCACTTGGGTAGGAGATCCCATAGATGATAGACATACTAGGGGGATTTTTAGAGAGATCCACATGCCTTCTTTGCTTCAATTTCAGATACACAGACTTTTTGAGATGCATCGAGGGAACCTGAGTGGGATAGTGCTATGGAGGAAGAATATTCTTCCTTAATCAAAAATCACACTTGGGATTTGACTTCACTTCCTAAGAGAAGAAATATGGTTTGATTTAGGTGGATATATTAGACCAAGTTTGCAGTAGATGGGTCAGTTGATAAGTATAAAGCACAATTGGTCACCAAGGGTTTCTTAGAGGTGGTAGGCATTGACTACTCAAAAACCTTTGCACCCATTACAAAGATGACTTCTATTTGACTCACCTTGGCTATTACTATAACACATGGTTGGGATGTGAATCAGATAGATGTGAAGAGTGCCTTTCTTCATGGAGACCTAGAGGAGGAGATCTACATGGGGCAACTGCCAGGATTTATTCAGGATTCTTCCTTAGTATGCAGACTTAGGAAATCTATTTATGGACTCAAACAAGCCCCTTGAGCTTGGTATGTGAAGATGGATTCCTTCCTTCTCACAGTGGGTTTTAATAGGTGCCATTTTGATCCCAATGTCTACTTCTTATGGTAGGATGATTCGCTCTTGATTTTGGTTCTATATGTTGATGACCTTCTGATCACTGGGAGTTCTTCATCGGCTATTATAGCGATGAAGGCATCTCTTCAGGATAGATTTGACATGATAGACTTGGGTTTATTGCACTACTTTCTTGGCATCAAGATTTCAAAGTTAGATTTAGGGATTTCTCTTACACAGCCTAAGTATGCTCTTAACTTATTGGCTTGATTTCACATGGTTGATTGCAAGCCATCTCTGACTCCATTTCTATCAAGAGTCAAGCTTGAATTTGATTGTTCTTCACCATTGGTTGATGCCACTTGGTATCGACAACATGTTGGTAGTCTCATCTACTTGACTCACATTAGGCTCAACATTTCATATACAGTGGGACTTGTCTCCAAATTTATGTAGGAACCTCATGAGCTGCATTGGAAAGTAGCTAAGAAGATCTTGCATTACATACAGGGTTCACATAGATATGGGATTCATTATAGATTTGGCATAGACGTTAACTTGGTTAGATATATAGATTCAGATTGGGCTAGCAATTCACAAACTCGTAAGTCCACTTTTGGTTATAATTTCTCTCTAGGTTCTGGTCTTATCAGTTGGTCTAGCAAGAAGTAGAATGATATTTCTATATCATCCACAGAGGTAGAGTACAGGGGAGCTTTTAATGTAGCTACTGAGGCTATTTGGCTTCAGGGGATACTTTTTGAGTTTGGCATTCCTATCAGGCAGCCCACCATCATTTATTGTGGCAACTAGAGTACCATTCAAATTTTTAGGAATTTGGTTTAGCACCAGCATACCAAGCACATAGAGATTCACATGCATTTCATTCGGGAGCTTATTCATAGTCAGGTCATTGAGTTGATATTTTGCTAGTCTTTAGAGCAAGTTGTAGACATCTTCACCAAATCTTTCATTGAGAGTAAGTTCATTCATCTATGAGCTCTTCTTGGGGTGTAGTCTACATCTACAATAGCATCATCTTCAGGGGGGCCTTCTAGCCTCTTCATTTCTTTTATGTCTCTCTTTTGGGGGGGAGTTTTTTCCTAAAGGTTTTCTCCTTTTCTCTATCTTATGGGAGATTTCATTTTTACATGGGTACATCATCAAGCCTAGTTGCTATGACCCATTTTATATTTCCACACTGCCCACCTAAGCTACGCTTATGGGGGGGTATTAGTGTAGGTTTTTATTTTTCCCTATTTATTAATCAGGGAAATTGTATTTCTTGTGCATACATGGAGTTTTCCTACATTTGTGGGATAGGCTAGCTTATGTGGAGGAGTGTGTCATAGATGTGTCATAGGTGTCATAAGAATGTCATAAGTAGCTCCCTTGATGGGAGTTACTTCTCTATTCTTAGCACCTTGTCACCACCTTTCATGGAGGAGTTACATTCTATTCTTGGGGTGCCTTGTCCACTTTTTGTGGAGAAGTTACTTACGTACTCTCCTATTTGTAGTCCTCACTTTGGCCATCTCATGCTAATCAAATTTTGGCTTTCTCCATTTTGTCTTGTGCAATTTCTCTTCTTGTGTTATTTTCAAATTTCTTTAGCATCTATGTGGTGTGCACTTGCTTCAACTCATGTGATCAGATCTCCATTGTACTCGCATTATCCAAATTCTGGCAATAACTCTGATATCTACCTACTACCATAATTACTTGCATATGGGAAATCCAAAACCCTATCCCCTATTTCACCACATTTGAAGCATGTACCCATGAATCTATGACCACCACCTCATCCATAAGATCCTCTAATTTTTGTAGGGTATCCTCTAACTCTTTTCATAGTATAATTATATTGAGAAGTGAAAACTTCTCCTTCTTATACAAAATAACCTTTGCTACTACTTCCTTGTCTTGAAGTGTGTGAAAATTTTATTTTCCCTCTATAAAAACATGTTATCTCTTATTTAACCCTAAATTATATATGGATCATAATGGGGTAGATAGGGTTAATAATATATAAATGAATAAGCATAAGGGTGATAAACAGATCTATAACAAACTAATTTATTGCAAAACTCAAATAGAACATATGTTGAATTTATTATAGTGAGATATGATAAAAATAGGAAACAAACTATATTAGATATTACAATGATAATGAAAATAAGATACTTAGTAATCTAATGCTAATAAAAATATGGATATGGGACATGCAGGGAAGAAGATTGGAATAACAATCTATAACAGTCACCAAATTTTGTATTAAGTATCTTTATGGCCTTGAGCACATGCATTAGTCTAGGATGGTTGCATCAAGGCTACTATTTGGGTTGGATTCATGTGTATAGTATATAATACCTACTAAAACTGGATGCAATTACTTAGACGCTTCTAGGCTCTGTTTCATCTTTTCTCTAGTGCATTCATATTTAGGTTAGAGACTATCACTCCTTATCAAATGATAAAACCCTATCTCCTCATTTTCATAGTGACCTTGGAAAAAATGGGTTATTGGGATCATGGTGTCAAACTAGCCCCAAAGATTCCTATATCAATAACTGCTACCTACATAGCCACTACTCTAAAGATGGCCTTAGACTGATGTAGTTCTCCCCTAATGTGTTGGCTTGTGTGTGTGTACAAAGGTGTAATATATGGAAAACAAGTACAACAATGACATAGCTTGTAACTTAGAAAATGAGAATCTTGAAAGTCTCCTTCAGTATTTCAAATGTGTAGATGTGTTGTTCCTATGATTGATATGATAATAAGAGAAAATATGAAAGATTTTCTCATTTGAGTACTTGATTGAATGCTCTTTGGTATGAATGATAGGTTAAGTATGAATGAGGATTGGTTGTGATTATATACCAATCCTAACTAGATAATATATCACATTAAATCACTTAGACTGATGATGAGGACACATTGTAATTGTACTTATTATGACCCTATTCCTTACTATGATTACACATCAACTCACATGCATAATACCAACTTTGGTTATCCTGCTTCAAGGCCTTTTACACCTACATAGACGCCCTCTCACCTTGCATACACATCTCCTTACATTCACTACTGTATTGATATTTTGAGCACACTATAAACTAAACAAGATAAATCAAACTCAAAACATAAACTACCTATTAGGAAGGATTCATGAAAAAAATTAGAATTATATGAGACTTACCAAGTTCTTTGCTTCATATTACATCCTTCCAAGATTTGAAAATGATCAAGTGATTACATATAGACTCAAATTATTGACATGGATGCTTGATCAAAGATGATGGATGCTTGATTGAGGATTTATTTTGGCATAATGGTGTTATAGAAATGTAAGTTAATTAATTGCTAAATGAACATGGATTTGATATGAAGATTCAATTTTTCTAGATTTATTTTATCATGAAGATGTTATGATTTCCTTAAATAGCTCTAATGGATGATGGAGGTTAGTTATATATATTTTGGGAGGGAAGATCAAAGGTTGAAATTTGAAGTTTGATGAAGAAATCCAATGGCTATGGATTATTTAAAGAATTTTAAATTCCTTAGAAGTCTCTAGTTTAGAGACTTCTAGAGACTTGGAGGAGCTTATCCATTTATAGAGGCTTATTGATAAGCTTAGGGATAATTGAGGATTAGGTGGGAGTTAAATAGGGATTAGGTAGGTTATTAGGGACTAGGGATGTAGGGAAGGATAGGGTGTAGGTTAGTAGGTGGGTAGGTGGGGTAATGGGAATTTAAACTTCTCATATAATGGACAACTAGGATTAGATTAGGATAGAATTAATGAAGGAGGTGAGAAGAATAAGGTTAGTGAATATAAGGGGATATTAGATGAATGGCTAGGAAGGGGGATATATTAGCATAATAAAAAAGGTTAAGCAAAATTAGTGTCAACTATTAGGAATATGAATTGATAATAATGAAGTGAGTGATTTTAGGTGCATACAATTTAACCCTCTTTGAAAGGGAATTATGAGTGGAGTGAAGTATGAGTAATGTTCTTTTAAAGAAAAACCATTTCATATATGAATGTTAGTGAATGATGTTAGTGGATATGATGCCATATCAAGGGGACATATGGGCAAGAATGAGATGGATGGTCATTCAAAAGAAGAAGTGAGGGGTGAGATGAGATTATAGATGTGAGGCATATGAAGAAGATGAAGGATTAAACTTGAGAAATGAGATATAGATTGATGATGCCCTAGAAAAGACACATGTATAGGGAGGAAATATGATGGGTGTCACGGTTGTAGACATATCCCAAGGGATAATCAACCGTAATAGAATGATGATAGGATTAAAAGGCCAAAAGATTTAGAAGTATCCTAAGAAAGGACATATATAAGGGAGAGCTATGGGCCAGGATAAGATGATGATTTGATAATATTAATGATGGGTGTATCTTAAATCTAAAGTTAATCAATATGATGAAGAGGATAAGAGAGAATAAATGATGTGATCAAGTGACAAAAAGATTAGGGGGTGAGGATGGATGATATAGATAGTGGCTAAGATATCTTTGGACATTGAAACATGGCCAAGTGATGCTTACATAATTTGAACAGACCTCAAGCTGATGTCGTTTTGACTAAGAGATGATGATGATGATGATTAGTGATTAGAAGATGATGTTAGTGATTAAAGGATGAGGATAAAATATTGGATTTTATTTGGAGGAGTTGATAAGATTAGATTAGTAATGGGAATAAAGATAATGATATGATTAGAGGAATGATGAGGCTAGGTGTACATGATAAATATATCTCAATATCATAAATATCATAATATTCTAAGAAATCCATTAAATATGGCACTTGGTAGTATGCCCCATGATATAAACATGATCAATAGGATGTGATGCCAAAGTGCGTGGGCAAGTATCAAATTATGCATCCTCAAGGGCACTTTTGGTGTGATTATATAATCCTTGTTCATTGACCAATAGATAAAAAGACATCATGCAAACAATACATAAGAAAAACAAGATATATACATGATGTAAAAAAAGTATCAGACAAATGATAGAAAAATAGCAGCAAACAGTAGATAAGTATCTACATGTAATTTCACAATGTCTTATCTAATGATGGGATGAGTGATTGGGTGATGGGTTAGAATAAGATGATAAAGATGTGATTTTTGATTTAGGATAGTCTTGGATGTTAGATAGGATGATCTAATGGATGAGGATTAGGATTTGGATAAGGATATGGACATGGATTGGGATGTTGCCCCTAGTTTAGGATATAAGGATGGATAATATGATAAGGTCTTTGAATATTGTTTTAATCTTGAAATTAAATCAAAAAGTGGCCAAGGAAAGTGATTTAGGAAAAGGGTGATGATGAAGTACTATCAATAGATAAGGCCCTTCAAGAATCCAGTCTAGCAAGGAGACTAAGAGATGATGGGATCAAATACTTTTCACACTAACAAAGAGTAATTGGATGGGTACTAGGTATGAAGATGAAATGATAGGATAGTGATGGGATTACATACCTTCCATACTGACAAAGGATAATTGGATGGGTGCCAGGTATGAAAAGGACCTGATAGGAAGTGATGGGTTCCATATTAAAGTATTTGACAAGTTGATGTGTGACAATAATACCTAGGCCAAGGATGAGATATATATGGTAATATGGGTGACCACTCGAATTGGGGTTTAAGACCAAATGGTGCATCCAAAGATGGAAAGACGAACATATGAGATAGATATTAGATGTGAGGAAAGATGAATGCCATGGAGATAAATGTGGATATGGGATTAGGCATAAGATAAGACATAATGGATTATTTTTGGTTTTTTTAGATTTTATGATTTTTTAGGGTTTTTTGGACATATTTCAAAATTTTAGGGATTTTTTGGAATATGTATGTACACTATACAAAGGGGGTTACTAAAGAATGGAATACCAAGCTTAGAAACCAAAGTAAAGATAGATGGAATTATGGATTTTGGATGGGATGATAAAATGATGAGGGTGATGTAAAAAAGGGGAATGAGGACAAAGGAAGAAGGGACTAGGGATTGCCAATGACCTCATCATGAAGCAATCATATGTTTAGTTTCTTGAGTATCCATTGGATGATATGTCAAGAAGATTTTAGGAAAATCATCAAGATACCTTTTTCTTCCTTATGAAGGTCAAGACAAGAAGGAAAAAGAGATAGGATACATGATATGATGGTAGATGATAGATACGAATAATGGATCAAGGGATAAGATGATGGGTGATATAGATAAAGTGGATAAGGGATGTGACAAGTGGGATGGGTGGATGAGAATATGAAATGGATATATTTACCCCTAAGTTTTGATTAAAAATTCAAATAATATATTATTTTACCATGACACCAGAAATTGGTTTTCATCATGGTAATTGCCTAAGGCCCAGAATATTAGTTTTCACCATTGGATGAATGATTTTTTTTGTAAATGGAATCTTTATTAGATGATGAGTGAGATTCAAGGTGTGGACACTTCATGTATTATTTAACCAAAACTTGTTTTGTGATGGATGATAGATGCCTGGTAGCCTATATTGATTCTTGTTTTAGTATCCTTTAAACATTTTAACTAGGTGTCTTCATAACCCCTATGAGGGACAATACTACTTAGGGATTTGAGATATGGAATGGAGGTGAGTATTTCATGATTTTGATGGTGGGATATAGGAATGAGAATGAGGAATATGATTAGGATGGATAATATGACAAGATGAGGAGTGAAATGGGGTTCAATACTTGTATACACCATTAGATATGGTGGAGGGGATTCATTAGTTGGTGCCATGAGATTAAGGAATCCAAGACCTTTTGACTTATTGATTATTTGATATAAACATTAAGAGGATGGTCAATCATATGATGTTTGAATTTATTTCTTCCTTTTGCCATATTTTGGGTTTCAATAGAGGGGATTAATTTTTGACTTGATATATGCTTATTTTGACTTTGATATGCCCCTAGTGTTAGATTTTGGGCTTCACTAGGGGAAGACATTTTATGATTAGGATGATGACTTGATTTTATGTGATTATGATTTAGGGGATCAAATATGACTTGATCATGATTTATGACTTTAGGAATATGGTCTTGGATTGTTATATTTATGGCATGTGATATTAAATACAAAGGGAAATCCAATGATGCATGTTCCAATTTGTTCCCTTCATAGAGTGGGATATAGAGATTATGGAGGTGAGGTGGATGGTGAATATTGGGTGATGGAGTAAGGGGATAATGGGAAACATAATCCTCATAAGGGTCACTAAGATCCCTAACTTTAACACCATAGAAAGTGCCCTCAAGAATGTCAAAGGGATCATGAAGGCATGTATCCATGGTAAGATCATACCCACTCTAAAAATCTTCAATATATAAGGTGTTCAAAAATTTAATTACGACTTCGTCATCCTGAGTGAGATCAAGAGATATTCTTGGTGATTAATTATCATCAAAATGGAAGGCATAGTGATCATATTATATAATATTTATATGGGATGCTAATTTTGATGAGGGATTTGATTTAGATGCTGGTGCAGAATATGATCCTAATGTAGATAATACTTTTATTAGTGTTGATGTTGGCCTTAATACATAAGATGTGATGCTAAAAGTATAGGAGTGATTGTCTATGATTGTCCTATAAACATGAGGTATTTGATGTGATGGGTGAGAGGAACATGATGGATGAATGATGGGTTGAGAAAAGAGAGGGACATAGAAGGATTCATGAGATATAGGGGGAATACACTTATGGGAAATGGACTTATGGTTGATGGAGGATTGATAAATGATGGGGGGATTATGGAGGATAGATAGGATGTCTTGACCTTGGCTTAGAAGGGGAAAGACTTGATCATGATTAGGAATGAGATCTTGGAATTCTTATTATTATTTACCTAGGGAAAGAAATTCATTTGGTTCCTCCCCAATTACTATGTCACCATGGTTGATGAGGTCTTGGACATAATATTTGAAATTTTGACATCATTCAATGGAACACCCCCAAGTTTTATGATATAGATAATATCAATTTGATTTATAATAGGAGGGTTTAGGCTTGGTGGGATCAAGATGTCGGGTGGGTAGATAGACCATCATGTTGGTGGTGACTAGTTGTTGGAAAATGGCTTCCAAAGATATAAGAAGGGGAGTATAAGGACCTACTTTGCTTTATGACTTTAATGTGGATGCATTGGACTTTAGATCAAATGGTGGTTGATGTGGCTAGGTGGATAGATGGGTATCTAGGATTGGATTCCCTTTGGTAGTAGGGGAAAGGGTAGATGATTGGATATGATTAGTGGATGGGGGATCATAATGAGACTTACATGAAGGGGTTTGTGATGGAGGTGTAATAAGTTGAAAGGGGTTAACACCTTTAGGAAGTGAAACACCCATTGTAATGAATTGTAAGAAAATTTCATCCTTGTTGGAATCTACGTATTAGTTTATGAAAGTAGGGTCGAGGTTCATGGCGGTGGGTTATAAAGGATGAGGGAGTGGTGATGGATTATGATTAGTAAATTAAGGATTTGACTGTGGACAAGTATGAACTAGGGCTAAGGAAATTTGGGTAGGGATAATGGATGGTAGAAGGGAATGGGATAAGGGTTTATGGTGGACTTGTTTGGGAGGTGACTTAGGGATCATGGGGTCAAAATCATCAAGAAAGAGAGCACCCATATTTTATTTCCACAAAAGGAATTCATATTTATTCTCTATGATGTATTGATTGATTAGGGTGACTGTGTCAAAGAAAGTTGAGACTAATTTCATGGGGATACAAGATGGTGATTTGGGGTGAATGGGATCAAGGTCTAAGGATAGGTGAGCACCTAACTCCAATGCCTATAAAAGGACTTCATCCTTGTTGGCTAAGATGTATGGTTTATAAGAATCAGTTCCAAATCTATGGGAAAGATGGATGATGATGGAGGTATGCTACGGATTGGATGGGGTTCTTAAACAAAATAGATCAAAGGACTAAGCTAGTATGATAGATGAGGATGGGGATGAGATAGACTAATGGATTAAAGGATATGATCAAATTTTAGATTGATAGTACAAAAGGTGTTAATGACCTATTAATGGTGCCTAGTTGTCAAGCTAGCAAAAAGGATTGAGGATTTGATGGGTGCCTAGATTCAAACTAGAAAAATGATGATATGATGGGTGTTAGCTATGAATAGGTAAGGATGATAGAGAATAGAATGATGATGATGGGTTTTCTAGATTAAAATTGACAAAGTGACAAGATGCTAGCGATAAATTGACTCAATATGAGATTATGACCAAGGAATGGGTGATAGTGGATGTATGATGATGTGGATGATAGGACTAGCTCGAGACCTTAGACTAATTTTCTCAAGATGGAGATTGGATGGGATTATGGTTTTGTGATAAGATGATGTGATGATGGGATAAGTATGATGATAGATGTTGATGAAATGATAAGGGATGATATGGGGATGGTTTAGACTCATATGTGACCCCTAAATCTAGATACGATGAGGGTAGACTAGATAGGTGAAGAAGGCAAGGCTAAGACAAATGATGAGGTAGGATAAGAATAAGATAGAATTAATGCAAATGATATGTGATTGGGATATGGGAGAGGGTATGTCCAATGATGAGTGAGGCTAAGATAGCATATTTATAAGATGTACAACAAAAGAAAAATATGTACAAGAGGGTAAGACTAGGATATACCAGATGTGATTAGATTGGGTAGATATGACTAGGGATGAAAACAAGATGGTGATAAAATAATATGGGGGTGACTGGGGTATGATCAAAGATAAGTGGATATGGTTAGACTAGTATGGGATGAAGATAAGATAAAATGGGATGTGTAAAATGATGTATGATTAAGAATGGGTGAATATGATTAAGATAAAATGGGATAAAATATAAAAGGATGATATGTGTAAGGTGATAGTGAGATAAATATGGATAAAATAATGATTAAGATGGATGAGTGATGGGCAGGGAATCAATGATGGGATAGGATATGACAAATAATAGGTGGCACTAAGATGAGATAGGACTAATAGGATGTACAAGAGAGTAAATTATGTATTAGATAGTAAGACTAAGATATACAAGAGGAACAAAAAATGTACAAGATGGGGTGACTAAGATAAGGATGGACAAGACAAGGTGATGGTCAATGATGAGTGGTTATGGTTAGACTAGGATGGGATGAAAACAAAGATATAAAATATAATAATATGTGAAAGATGATGTGTTGGTGATGGGGGGAGTGAGTGGTTATATAAAGAATATTTGGATAAAAATATGTGCAAAGGATTAGTCTTTACTATGGGATAATGAGACAAGGATGTAAAAGATAGAAAGATGACAAGGATATGTAAAAAAGGATGATGTGATAAGGATTTACAATATGGGTCCAAAGTAATATGCATAAAAATATAATGGGATAAGGATATGCAAGATGAAATGCAAGTGATGAGATAATGAGACAAGATGATGATTAGGATTTATGGATGTAAAGGACTTAGGACAAGATGTGGATGATAAGGTGTGACAAGATATGTGAGAATGATTAGTGTTATATGAATAGATTAATATATGGGATTCATTAAGATAATGTTAAAGGATACATAAAGACAATACATACAATGGTATGATAACTAGGATGTGCAAGATAATGATTGAGTGATGAGGGGAGGATGACTAAGCTAAGATAGGATAAAGATAAGATGAGAGGGGATAGGATAAATGGATGATGTCAAGGGTATTCAAGATGATAGGTTGATATGTAGAAGAGGAAAATAAGTTAAGGATGTATAATATAGAAGGTATATGTTGATAGGTATGTGACCTATAATGGGATGGAGTCAAGATGGGAAATAAAACAATAGGTATAAGAAGATGATGATAAGGATGATGATGATTAGTATAGGTAATTAGATGGGGTGAGAAATAATTATGAATGGGTATGGTTGGAATATGATGGGATGAAGACAATATAGGGGATGGGATAAGTACAATGTGTATGAGAGTGTGTCAAGGATGTAAGTGGTGGGGATGTAGTCAATGATGAGTGAGTATGACTAGGCTAAGACAAGATGTGAGATGGGATAAAAAAATGAAAAAGGATACAAGAAGATGGTGAAAAAGATATACAAGGTGATGATAAATGTATGTGAGTGATGGGGGGTGATCAATGAAGGGTGGATATGGTTATATTAGGAAGGGGTGAGGTGACTATGTGAAGATAAGTAGTTGGTAATGCAAACTTGGGCAATGATGTAAGATGCAATTGGGGGTATATAGGTGATAAGGGTATAAATATAGGTGGTGGATATAAATATATTAGGATGGGAGGAAGATAAGGTGATAATGGGAGGATGAAGAGGATGTAAAAAAGGGGATATGTACAATGGGATTATTACAAATATATTCAAGATGAAGGGATATATAAGATGATGTTTAGAGCATACAAGTGATGGGGTGAGGATGAATAGACAATGATAGGATGAAGATGAGATGAAATGGGATACGACAAAGATAATACACACAAATGGATGGTGATAAAGATGTACAAGGTGATGGAATGATAGTATATACAAGAAGATGATGAGGCAAGAATAGACAAGGTAGGTTTGTACAAGATTGAAGGATGTACAAGGTGATTTTTACAACATAGATATGTATGGATAGGTGAAGGCTAACTTAGCTCATAAACAATATGGGTTTAACACAACACACACCTAAGAAATCAAGCCACAACCTATGATTATTAATTGATGGGTGTGTAACCTGATGATTGTACCATCCAACAGCTTCACAAGTGAGGCTATAAGCTGATAACCCATTATGGAATCTACAAAACATCTCAACCCTAATTACACTTGATGGTGACTTTAGAGCTGATATTGACTCTTACAGTGGTACACCTATTACAGTTGAAAGGTCTTATGCTAGGTTGAATGGGTTTTCTAGGGGCATCCTCGATATACATAGAGGTACATTGGGGATAAAATCTATGTAGGGTGTTGTCTAATGCCTAATTTAGAGAGTTAACTCTTCCTCTTCATGGATGACCTATGTGGGGTCAATTGATTGGTCTAATGATAGTTGTCCCTAATTTTTATACTCCATAAGAATATGTAGATTGGTTAGTACATGGTGATGAAATCCATGACACTAATCCCTATAAACTAAGTCCGTGAGTGGGTGTTAATTCTATGTTATGTTCTATCCTATAGGGGGATTGAAAAAAAAGAAAAATACATGATACGATTAATTAAATAATTTAATTACCTATGTGTGAATAACATGATACAAAAATTATTTACAAGTTAACACATGAACAATTATATATAACAAAATGATATATACAAGATAAAATAAATAATCAAAATGGTTTTTTAAAGTGCCAAATGGATTCTTTGATAGGTGGCCTATAAGCACATAATTATTAGTTTAGGTGACACTCTAAAGAAGTAATAAAATGTTTGACCTAAAATATGACCTGCAAAAAAATGATGTTAGCCAATCAAAATTCACCCCTACAAGAAACAAGATGTTAGTTTGATATGTCTTAATAAAAAAACCTAAATAAAATCACAATTTGGATTTATAATTTATTTGGGATGAGTGGGACATGATGTGGGGGTCTGGGGGTGGCATCCCTTAGTAAGGTCAAGGGGCAGAGCCCTTGGTATGCTCCCTATCATAGTACAAGGTGCGGTCGAGGGGTGGATCCACTCATTACTAAATTAAATTTGAGTTTTTTGGGAGGCTTATATTGAATCAAAATTTATGAAAAATGATTCAAGAAATGCACTCAAAAAGGACAAAAAATCAACACAAAATTGCAACTTACAGGATAAAAGCATGATTTACAAGTTGTAATATTGCAATGGTTGGCATAACCATGACTATTTAGAAAAACACATGAATGAAATCAATAAAATAATGATCAGCTATAAAATAATAGTTACGCTTTTATTGTAAACCACAAAACCACAACTCAAAATGATAATCTTGCTACTGATAATAAATCGACAGTTGTGATATTGTGTAGAGTGATAAAAAATTCAAATTATGGTATGTGACCAAAACTGATGTTTATGAAAGTTACAAATTGTCTAAAACATCTCAAAAGGGTCTTATTTACAAATTATAAAAAGATAGAGACTAATGTTTGTGTTGTATCAAAACTTTCCAAAATAGACACAGATTTTTACCAATATGACCAATATTTTAGCTATTTTAAAAAATAAAAGATCTAAACTAGTAAATTTATCCCTTATTCCACCTAATAAAGATTTAAAATATTGGACATCAGATAGAAAAATAGTTAAAATGACAAAACTTTCAAAGTCATGATTAGGTTTGTAATACCGTAATTAACTAGGATAATATCATGACTCTAAAAAAGTTGAGACTTATGGGTTTGTCAAAAATCAGAAGAGAGGTAGGGCTTGGTGTTTGTTTCTATCTGTAGTTGTCTCTTCTGACCTTGAAAACCCTAAAAAACATAGATAAATTGTATAGAGACAAAACCTTTCTATAATATTGTGGTTAGCTAAAAGAGAAATTATTTGGATGAGAATACAACAAAAAGGGGTTATATATCTACATGTATGGTAATGAGCCTCCTACAAAAACATAGATTGTTAAGATAAAACTATAGATCAAAATATAAGAGAGGATTGTTTATATTTTTATCAATAATTTCCAAGGTTGTAACTTATAGTTGTAATATCATGACTCTAAGTATAATGTCATAACTTAAAAAGTTGTAGTATTAAACAACCTGTCAAGAAAATTGTTAGCAGTTTAAGCACAAAATTATGACTTAGATTTATAATTTCATGACTAATATGACAATATCACTACTATCAGTTCATGATATTGTTAAAATATATAAAAACTTACATAAGCAATCATATAGTTAGCAGTTAAAGTAATATCATGACTCACGAGGGAAATGTTGCAACTGACTTGGACAATGTCATGACTACCAGTACAATACCATGATTGTAACCTATGCACACAAAATTTCAAAATTTTCTTGATCTAATTGACCCTGTAGCTTAGCAAAAACACAACTAATAAGAAAAATAGATTAAATGGGGAACAAGTCCCACCATGGTTGCCAGAATGTAGTGGGATTTTGGGCACACTATGAATTAAACAAGTTAATTCAAAATCAAAACACAAACTACCTATTAGGAAGGATTCATGAAATAAATCAAAATGATATGGGACTTACCAAATTCCTTTCTTTATACTACCTCCTTCAAGGATTTACAAAAGATCAAATGATTGCATATAGACTCAAATTATTGACATGGATGCTTAATTAAAGATGATGGATGCTTGATTAAGGATTTATTTTGGCATAATGGTGTTATAGAAATACAAGTTATTTAATTTCTAAATGGACATGGATTTGATATGAAGATTCAATTTTTCTAGATTGATTTTAGCATGAAGATGTTATGAGTTCCCTAGATGGATCCAATGGAGGATGGAGGTTAGTTATATAGATTTTGGGAGGGAAGATTAAGGTTTGAAATTTGAAGTTGGATGAGGAGATCCAATAGCTATGGATTATTCAAAGAATTTTAAATTCTGTAGAAGTCTCTAGTTTAGAGACTTATAGAGTCTTGGAGGAGCTTCTCTAATTCTAGAGGATTCTTGATTAGCTTAGAGATAATGGAGGATTATATAGGAGTTAAATAGGGATTAGGTAGGTGATTAGGGACTAGGGATGTAGAAAAGGCTATGGTGTAGGTTAGTAGGTGGGTAGATGGGTTTATGGGAATTTAAAATTCCCATATAAGGGATAACTAGGATTAGATTAGGATAATAGGGATTATGATAGAATTAATGAAGTGGGATGAATAGAGTTAGTGAATGTAATGGGATATTAGATAAATGGATAAGAAGGGGGATATATTAATGGAATAAAATAGGTTAAGCATTATTAGCAATTACTAATATAAATATGAGTTGATAATAATGAAGTGAGTGATTTCAGGTACATACACCTACACCTCCCTAGCACTTTTGCTCACCAACGAACCCTTTGGGTGCCTCTCAAGACCCTTCTAGAGCCTTGTTGACCATCTGAGATGGGAAATTAATCCAATCCATAGATATTGGGACTAATCTATGGATTAGGCCATATGTTATACCCTTTTAAGCTATGTCCTGGGCTACATCCTGGCCATAAAGCTTATGTTTGGTCCCTATCGGGTGTCCAATGGTTAAAAATAGGCAAGTTTTGGATTTTTTCTGATTGAGGGTGCTCTATATGATTGTAAATAATTCATTTTTCATGATATATCCTATTCTACTTCACTCTTTGAGATCATATGCCTTCTCTAATCTCACTTGATTAATTCTTGGCATGTTTGACCTTGCATTGTGATAGGGGATGCCCTACTCTTCTACAACTTGATTTAGTGATTCTCTTTGCTCTTCACAATGACCCTAAGACTTGTTGCTTTCTCCTAGATTCCTCAAACTTCATTTTACCTATTATTTTGATCTCTATATTAGCATTCTTTAAATTTTTAGCTTTTCTTTCACCCCCTCCATTATTATTGGCTCTTAGTTTGGACTCAGTCCACATACAACTTGGTCTTCCTCCTTCATTGCTTCTTAGCTTGGATAATTGGTTGGTAGATCTCTGCACAATTAAATTTAAGCTTAAAATGAGGGAATTTTATGATGCAAAGTGAAATTCTCATTTGTTTTCAGTAGTATGTTGGCTAAGATTATAATGTTTTGATAATTTAGTTTGTTTTGAGTATTCTCTAGGGTAGTTTCTAATTTTTTTGCATTTGTATGCATCTAAAACATCTTCAATTGCTAAAAATGTCTCTCATTGCACAATATTATTACTTATGAAATGTTTCTTATTTTATGGTAGAATATTTAGTTGCTCAAAACCATCTAATCATTTACACAAATAGTGTCCCATTTTCTAAACTAGAAATTTGCATCATTAGGAAGTGATAGTGTTGAAAATGAAGAACTATCTTAGGATTAGATTAGGCATTCTCTTGAATCCTTAATTAAAAACATATTTGATTTCAAAACCATATTTCATTAAGATAAAAAGTGCCTCTCTTTTAAGCATATGCATTCTATGATAGTTATCTCAACTCAACATTTCCATTTACAACACTTGTATGCAAGTACGTTTATTGTTTCATCTAATCAATTTATTATAACTATACTTGTTAGAGATACCCACATCCTTTGTGCACTTGATCATGATATTCCTAACCTAGTTTACAAGTCTATCTATAGTTTGGTGCAAGTTGGAAAAATGGATAACCTATATAGATCTCAAGTATCCCATAGCATCCTTGATCCTATTAGCCTTCTAGGTGTTTTATTAATACCCTATGTACCCCCTTTCCAAACCCTAGTGGCTCCATTTTTAATGTTGGAGATACATTCTAACACAACCCTTAGGACCTTAGATATGGTCTCATACTAGTTATAGTTTGTTTATAGCTCTCTTATTCAATTCCCTTCTGATAGCTATAAGAATTTTCTTTCAATCATGTTTTGGCTATCTCCCTAGTTATTTCATCCTACTTTGGTTTTGTGTTCTTCTCCCTATTGGGTTTCTAATAGTTTGTATTTTATATTGTTTTCCAAGTTGCTCTTGCTTCACCACCTCCATGGATGTCCTCTCACCTATGGGATGTTCCTCCTACTGTGTTTAGTGTTTTAGACCTGAGCTCACTTATGAGTAGGTTGAAATTATAGTGGAATGACATATAACCCCAATGTCTTTGATATAACTTTTCCCCAGGACCAAGGCCTACCAATATCCCATAGATAACTAGATTGGTATGTTTATAATGAATGAAATCAATTACCTTTCCACTAATACATTCTATGCTCATTTGAGTATGATCACCCTTAGCCTCAAACCACTTTTCATTCACCTATTAGGGGTGAAGATGACCCCCTTTCATGATTAAGTCTTGATGAGCTATGCACAATCATTGATGATTATCATAGGCAACTTCATGTCAATGAAGAGCACCATGCTCCACCTAGGATTAGGTGGCATGCTTCCTCTAGAGATAGAACCTACACTGGGTATAGTTTGAATGCCTTAAATAGTTCTCACCCAAGTCCCCCACCTCTTTTTTGGTAGGAGACTATGGCAAGAACCCCATCCTATCCATGTTGAGAGACATAGATATCTATACTCAATAAGGCATCCACTTCTTGTGGAGTCTTCCCCTCCTCTTAACCCTTTCTTTAGAGTATTAGATGAGCGTGATGATTTTAATCACAAATTTTAGACTATAGATCCTTGGGATGATTATCTTGAACATAAGTTCCATTATATAGACCCTCATCTTATAGCACATGGCCAAAACCTCGAGTACCTTTGTCATCATGACTATCCCCTTATGTATTCCATTATGGGGTTATTGACTCTCTTGATGAGAAGAAGGATAAGAAATATAGATTTAAGGTCTATGATTTGAGTAAGAAGCCAACTAAAAATAAGTCCCATCAAAAGAGCATAATAAGAAAACATATAGCATACCCTTATGATGATGTTAAGCTTTGAAACTTCTCTCAGATAAAGGGCCATGATGATAAGAATTACGTCACCCAAAAAAATGGTGATAAGGCCTCACTGGCCCCTTAAATTTCTCCACTTGTAGATCCCAACCACAAGTTGAATATGTTCAAATATCCTCTTCTTGACCATGACAAGGAAAAGAAGAAGAAGAAGAAGAAATCCAAGGATAAGGCCCATCACTCTCCTTCTTAGTCTTCTACCTCTTCAGGTTCCTCTTCCCTGATTAACTTTAAATGAAAATCTAGTGCGATAGTAGCAATGTCATCACTACTATTGACATAGCCTCTACTAGGTATGAGTGTTTTATCAACATGCACTTAGATCAAGCCACTAACCACATTGGAGAGACTAGCAGTGTAGGGCCTATAGCCATGACCATAGGGATAGGGAATCCCAAAGTTAGATTTTACTTTAGGTGTAATATCCCTCCCGAGGTTAGGTAATGCTTATACTCTATCATAGATAGGTTATAAGGCCTCTTGACCAAAATCTCCATCTAGGACCTAGTTTACCTTTACCTTGAGTAAAGGGTACTCATATTTGACAAGCTTGGTCTCTCTAATGAGGGCTTACTATAGGCTAACATGGAGGTCTTGTTCAAATTCAACACCTTTGATCACCCACATCCTTATGTGTTGTCTTTCAACCCCACCTTATTGTCAAATGCTTTGGTTATTGTAAAGAGGGCTAGGTTCTCACTCTACATCGAGACCTTGATCAATTATTTTCACATCAAGAGATGCATCATTGATGAAGGATCCATGTTGAATATCATTCCAGTGTATGTATTCAATGAGATTAGGATTAGTTATTAGAAGCTCTCCATTTCTTTCCAAAACTATGTTGGTTTCAATAATGACACATTTGCATCAGCAGGGAACATGAAGCTTCGGGTCAAGTTTAAACCCAAGATATTTAGAATCAAATTTTTTGTGTTAGATCTATATCTCTCATACAACATGATCCTTTGATATTCTTGGACCACTACCATGAAAACCTTTGCATCAACAACATTTTGCATGGTCTAATTTGTGAATAAAGGTAAGGTTCATACCTTAGAGGTCAATCCAGATTCTTAGGCATTACTTTATGCTAAGATAAATCCCTCTCTCAAGGCTTTGGCTATCTCCACATGGGGTCTTATGGATTCACATAAGACTCCCACCTTTGAATCTTATTTTCTCAAGGATGAACATTTTTATCTAGCTAAGTATGGATCAACATTCACTCCTTTTATGTCTAAAATAAAATCACCAAAGCCCTCTCCTACTCATCAGTGACAAATTAGATCTCTAATTTTTAGATATATATTTCAAGATATCTCCCTAAACATCAAGCTTCCCCTCTTGTTGTTCTTTCCCCATTGAAGTATCAACTCTCTCAATGCATCTCCCGTAGAGATTACTTAAGTTTCTGAGTCTGATTTTGAGTGTTATTTCATCCATGTTACAACATGTAACCTATTGAATGGGAGAAAAATGTACATAAATCTCATGAAATATTTTCACAATCATATTTCCCCTCTTGATCATTTAGGTTTAGATGTCTCACTCTTTGATGACCCAACTCCTGACATCCCCACAATGCATGTCATGCTCGATTACCCTGAGGAGTTAAAACTAAATGTTCCCTCCTAATCCTGAGTGCTTTGAGGAAGGTAATGCCATAGATATTGAAGGATACATATATGTCACCCTCAGCACCCATGCAAGGCCAAATATCATTAAGGTCAATATTAGCCTTGATAAAAAGGAGAAAGATGTTTTTGTTGCCTTTTTACATGGATTTTTGGATATATTTATTTGGGAATAAATTGATATGCATGACATGGACCCTGATGTCATTATCTATAACATTGTTATGGATGATGGGACCTATCCCATTTGCTAAAAATAATGACCATTGGTGGTTAAATTTTCCCAATTAGTCAAGGCCAAAATTGAAAAGTTCATCCAAGTCAATTTCATCACAATCATTGACTACCCATGATGGGTTATCAACATCATCCCCATTCTCAATAAGAACAACATCATTCACATCTCCATCAAATTTCAAGATCTCAACTTGGCTTACCCAAAGGATAAATTTCCCACACCTTGATTGACCAAATTATGGATTCCATGACTAGTTTTGAGATCATGTCCCTCATGGATGGTTTCTCAGGGTACAACCAAATCTAAATTACACCTAAAGACAAACATAAGATGAAATTAACTATCCCATGGGATAGGTTTTGCTTTGCTATCATGTCTTTTAGCTTGAAGAACATTGGGGCCATGTATTAACATGCCATGACCCATGTTTTTCACAAACTCATCCACAAGATCATGGAATGCTATGTTGATGATCTCCTTGGAAAATATTACAAGTGATATGAGCACATGTGAGACCTTAGAATAATATTTAAGTATCTTAGGTAGTATCATATCAGCCTAAACTTTGAGAAGTGCATTTTTTATGTTTTAATTAGAAAGCTCCTTGAATTCCTTATTTCATAATGAGGCATCAAAGTGGATCTCAAGAAGATCAAAGTGATACTTGAGATGCCTCCCTCACAAAAACTTATCCAATTATAATCCTTCCTCAGAAGGATCAACTTATTTAGACATTTCATCAAGGTATACACACAAATTCATAACCCTTACGTGTCTCTTATATAAAATCACCTTGTTCTTATGGGCCCCTAAAATTTAGATGGTTTTTGAGGAGTTGAAGCACATGATTCACAACCTTCCCATCTTGATGGCACCCATAAAGGGTCATGAGTTCATTTTATACACCTCTACCATTGATTTATCCATTGGGGGAATGTTATGTCAAAAGGATGATGCTGGTAGAGAGGATTGTTTACTACATCTCTCAAATGTTATTTTGACTCTAGATCAGTTACACTACTATGGAGAGGCAATTCCTCATCATTGTCTTTCCTATGAAGAAATTATGGCATTACATAGTTGAGAAAATCATTTATTGCCCACTACCTAACCCTAGTAAGGAATTGGTTTATGATGCCTTACCTGATGAGATGGTCTACTCAGTAGATCAGAGGGAGGTTTATGATTATGATTGGTATTGGGATATCATATGCTAATTTGAGACCCAATCTTACCTTCATGATGGTCCTTCATAAGAATGCTTTAGGATATATAAGCTCACTAATCACTACATCATCTTAAGTGGTGTCTTATTCCAAAGAGGTCTAAATGATGTTTTGATATAATGTCTTGCACCTAAATACACCTCTCTTGTGTTAGAGGAGTCTCATATGGGTATTTATGGTGGTACCCAGGAGAACAATCTACCAATCAATGTATTATTAGGATGGGCTACTACTACCCCACTGCTATTAAGAATGCCATCTGATACACCAAGACATGCGAGATTTTCTAGTTCACCATGGATGCTATTAATCCCCCCATTAGCCTCTTGCATTTTTTTTAGCCCCATGGATGTTATTGATTTTGGATCTTGACTTTGTTAGTGATTTCAAACCTGCCTCTTCTAATGGACACTATGCATTCATCACTACAATTGATTGCTTCATAAAGTGAGTTGAGACCATACCCCTTAGTAGAATGAGTGGGAAGAATATCACCAAGTTTATCCTAAATCAACTCATTTTTAGGTTCAAGGTCCCTACCATAATCATGGACAATAATGGCCTAGGATTCTAAATCCATGAGATGCATGAAATTTTCAAACATTTTACTTTCAAGCTTCATTTCTCCTCTACCCATTACACTCAAAGGTAATGGAAAAAATGAATATTCAAACAAGATGTTGAAGTAAATGATCCTTTGTACTGCTACCTAGTCCAAACATGACTAACATCTCATGCTTTATCCTACTTTTTGGGCCTACCAGACTAATTTTCGTATGGCCATAGGGGTAACCCTATATGTTCTTATATACAGGGCCAATGATGTACTCCTTTTAGAGGTCTTAATCCCTTTTCGAATGATTAAGATGTCCATGTCACTACCCAATGAGGAAGAACATGTTGATTTCTTATCGATCTCAAACATTTGGATAAGCATTACATTGATTCTTTTGAGTTAAATCATGTATATCAACATCTCCAACACCAACACTTTGAGAAACTGGTACATCTACATCCATTCTAAGTAGGTGACATGGTCTTGATTTTTGATAAAGAGCACTAAAAGAAGGGCAAACTCATTCACAAGTTATTTGTCCCTTTCATGACTACAACCTATTTGGATAATAACACTTATCATCTCTCTACTCTCAAGGGTGAAGCCCTAAAACACCCAATTAATGGGTTCTACCTCAAGACATTCCATGTCTAGGGTCCGCATGACCCTCTTGGGAAACCTACCTATGGTGGTACGATGGACCTTTTCCCTCTTATTTCACCACTAAACTATATGTCACCTATATATGTGTGTGCACATGGGTTCTTTATTAGTATTTTCTACTATCTAATCACATGTATCTAGTAGTCTATCTCATATGAAGCATACAAATCACACACAAAACCATATACACATGTGTTGATAATGAGAAATGATTATATATAATCATAAAAAAACATAAGTTTATATATGTACATCATATGGCTTCCTCTAAGCCTAATATTATAGTTCTTAAAACTACCACATATGTGGATAAATATAAGATACTTTGAGTCAGCCTATGAATGGGTTTTATGTCCAAGGTAGATCCACTCAGGGCAGAGATATTGACCTCCACCTCTCAACTAGTCAAGCCAGTATCTCCTTCAAGGTATCCAACCATTCTTCCCTATTCTTAGGTGCCTCTACTCCTTTGGCCTACTCTTAGGCTATCTCTACCCTTAACATATCAACCTTGGCCTCTATTTGATCTAATCGTACTTCAACCTATGATGTTTCTACCTTGTGTCATGCTAGCTCCACCTCTAACTATGGGATATGGTGTTTCACTCTCACCAACTCTAATAATGTTCATGCACCTACCCACTAATAGTGGGTGTGTGGCTATACCCCTACTGGTAGATGTGGCACCTTCTCAATATTTGGTACTACTACCATGTCAGGGAATATCTCCCTCAGTAGTAGGTCCACTTGGGGCGTAGTCTAACTGGGCTAGTCTCTTGCACCCACACACATAACAAATATGTTAGTCACATATTAGGTCTCACCTAAGGATGAATACTATAAAATTAAAGTGTTATCTCAAAATACACTTTTCTTACTTGGTCATGACCCTAGTCTCGAGGGTCTTCCTACCGGTCATACTCCTCTTGGTGGTGGTGGTGGCCCCCTTTATGACTTCCTCTCCCCACTGTGAGATCCCTCACCCTACCTCGATCTCACTCCTCACTTGACTCCAATTGACATATGTTGTACCTACCTCTCTCACACTACCAAAGCATGTTACCTTAGATGTTGATAAGGTCTTTAAAGGATTTAAAAGTCATCTTGGCCTACATAGGCCTCTACTCTAGTGTCTTCTAGCCACACCGCTGACCTGTATAGATCTTAGATGTAGTAGGATACTACATTTTGATCTAGTATGGCTCAAAAACTATATATTTTATTTTAAAAATGTGCAACTCATGTATCATCTTTTGCTAGTGTAGGGTATGCCTCACTACTCTTTGGCATCTTAGGCCAGGTCAATGGAAGTCTCTCATAAGCCCATGACAACAATAGGCTTGACTAGGTTAACCCCTACCCCTATGCAATGGATATGATCCAACTAATGGTATAGTTCTCCCAGGATGTACTAGACCCATGATGCCTCTTTCCATCCTTTGCTCTTGGATAATGCCTATCCATGATAGTGGTAGCCTCCTCGTGCTCTAGTTAATATATATCCTACCAACCATAATGATTGTTATCATTGTTCACATATGTGGGATCCCAAGAGATCTCTAAATTATTTATACCCTGTGGTTGTTTTGCTCTTTATGTAGTCCCACTAGATAGATCCCTGATGTTATGGCATCCTGCACCTATGGTAGCTCTATCTCTCTCCTATGGGCTCTACTACATAAAGTCAATAGACATCTTCTATACTCATGACAACCTCCAACTCAAGCTTGAGCTAAAACACATGCCTCTCAAGCACCCATGTGGTCATTAATCGATTCACCAAATATCTATAATAACATATGGATGGTATGTGTATTATTCACCATAGTCTTATAGTCTACAAGTGATCCTGGTCCTCTACAAATAGCCTCTTCAGCCAACTATGCTAGTAATCTCTCTTAGTTAATCACCTCATAGGGCCTCTCCCTATGGTGACTACTTAGTTGGCTGAAATGAATCTCCCTCCTTTGGCACACTAGCTTCTCCTCATGTCTGTAAGTAGTGAAATAAGAAAAATATGTTTAAAAAAGTTCACAAAAATATTTTCCTTCCTTCTCCTCTCTCTAACCTTCCTAAGCATGCTCCAGGTCTCCCCAAGTTTCTCAAAGCCTAATTTGGCCCCTTTCTAGCCTAGGTCATGGATTTTTGGGCTAACCAATGGCCTAGAAGTGGTCTAGGCTATAGTTTTGCCTAAGTAGGGCGTGTCTTGGGCTATGGCATCCTGGGAAGTCCTAGGGCTTCCTAGAACTCCCTCCCTAGGCTATGTTTGGTCTCCCATTTAACCCAAATAGCTCCCTTCATCTTCTCAATCATTTTGGCTAGTTGCTCTGATACATTCATCCCCTAAATTGTTTAAAATCAGTCAAAATACCTATAGGGCCTCTCAAACCCCCAAAATGACAAAATTTGACAAAGTTTTGTTTGAAAGGACTTACTTACACCATTATGTGCATATGTAGTATGGTCCTCACATCCTCATAAGCTCTATTTTGGATTTAGAAGCATTCTAACTCTCCTTAGAGTTATTTAGATGAAAATGAATGTGAAAATGACCTATTTTCACCTCTTTTCCTCTTTACCTATTTTTTTTCTTTTTAGGGGCCCTTTTTTGGGTTTTTGTACTTTTCTGTGTTCAAGACCATGAAACCTATATCTTATGAGTTTCATCCCATTTTGAACACATTGGAGGCCTATATTTATCTCTTATAGGATTTATTGGGCCTATTCTCTCCATTTTTAGTCCCTAAGACCCCATCTAAGTCTTTATTGACTTCCCAGGCTTGCACCCCATGTCGAGGGTACCCAAGGATAAAATATGCTTACTTTGCTTCTTTTAGTTAGTAATTTATTTGAAATTACATAGTCAGTCCATTTTAACTCTTATCTTTCTATTTTGATGTGGTTATTTTAGTTGGTGTTAGTTGTTAGTTATAGTGATTTAGGACTTGCTATGTTATCTACTAACTGGTATTCATCTTCTATGAAATTATTACTATCCCTTGTCACCTCTTACTATGACTAATATCAGTAAACTACCTTGATTATGACTTGGTTTCATTCTTCAACTCCCTTGTGCAACTTACTTTCCTTGCCTTTCCTTGAGATATTCCTTTTTTAGTTGTTAGTCTTATGTCCTTGATTCCATCATGGTACACCTCTTAGTGGTGATTCACACATATGGTTTTAGTTAGGGTAACCCAAGACCCATCATTGTGTCTTGGGTCATCAATGATCCATAGGTCCAAGATCTTGATTTAGATGGTTTATTTCTTACTAGTAAGATGAATAACATTGCTAAGTATCACACAATTATTAGTGCCTTGATTGATACTTATGCATTAGGTGTATGCTATGTGTAGTTATTCTCTAACTCACTCTTAGTCATGTCTTAGATCATTAGTGTCTAAAATGTCCTTAGCTCTAAGTTGTTCCCCTTCTTCAAATTATCCCTCAATTTATTATCCTCCTTTGAGGATGTCTAGGTCACCCATATCCCTTGTGGGGATAATATAAGAGCTAATGCTCTAGTTAATGTCATTCTATATTTTACAATTTGATTTGATATCACTTGTGTTATTTCTATGTAGGATTTGAAGTTACCACCAGATTTAGATTTGGATTATGCAACATTTGCACTTCTACCCATGGATTTCACTATTAACTTATTTTATCACAATCCTTATCTAGTAAGTGTAGGTAATGTTCTTTTTTATCATTTTAGTTCTTAATTTTTTTTGCTTTTGTGTGGTTTTTAGGTACTACACATCACTCCTTATTCATTTGAACATTGACTACTTGTACCTCAAGGGCATATGTAATCATAATTCTCATGACCTTATTCTTCCTTATGATTACACATCAACTCATGTGCAGACTACCAACCCCATTTATCTCTCCTTAAATCCTTTTCCACATGTATAGACACCTTATCACCTTGCATATACATCTCCTTACATTATTTGCACCTCCTTGTCTCTTTTGCTCATTGATGGAACCATCGAGTGCCTCTTAAGACCCTTTTAGAGCCCTATTGACCATACATGACGTGAAGTTGACCTAGGACACAACTTATGTGGTTAATATATGTCCTAGACCACATGTTATGCCCACTAAAGCTGCATCATAGGCTGTAACCTAGCCATAAAACTTGTTTTTGGGCCCTGTCAGGTGCCCAATGGCTAAAAATGGGAAAGTTTTGGCTTTTGAAAAATTGGGGTTAAATTATAAGCTCATGATATCTCCTTTTATACTTCACTCTTTGATTTCATATGCCTTCTTATATCTCACTTTATTCATTATTGGCATGCTTGATATTATATTGTGACAAGGGGATGCCCTACTCTTCTACAACTTGATTTGGTGATTCTCCTTACTCTTCACATTGCTCTTGAGACTTATTACTTGCTCCTAGCCTCCTAAAGCTTGATTATACCTATTATTATGCTCTCTATATTGGATCTCTTTTATTTTATAGCTTCTCTTTCACCTCCTCCATTTATATTGGTTCTTGGTTTGAACTCAACCCACATACAACTTGGTCTTCCTACTTCATTGCTTCCTAGCTTGGATAATCGATTGGTAGATATCTATACAATTAAATTTGAGCCTAATATGTGGAAAATTTTCTAGTATAATTTAAATTTCCATTTTTTTCAGTAGTATATTGGATAGGTTTTCATTATTTTGCTAATTTAATTTGTTTTGAGCATTCTCTAGGGTAGTTTCTAAAAATTTTGCATTTTTATGCATCTAAAACATCTTCCATTATTGAAAATGTCTCTCATTGCACAATATGATTGATTATGAAATGTTTCTCATTCTATGGTAGAATATCTAATATATCAAAACCCTCTATTCATTTAAACAAACAATCTCCCCTTTGCTAGAATAGAAATTTGCATCATTAAGAAGTGATATTGTTGAAAATGAAGAACTAGCTTAGGCTTAGATTAGGAATTTTCTTGAACCATTAATTAAAAACATATTTTATTTCCAAAATGTCTTTTATTTGGATAAAAAGTGCCTCTCTCTCTCAATTATATGCATTCTTTGATATTTCTCTCAATTTATCATTTACATTTCCATCACTTGAATGCAAGTAGGTTTCTTGTTTCAATTTCTCACTTTACTATGGTTATCGCTATTAGCGATATTTTCATCCTTTGTGTGATTGATCATGCTAGTCATAGCTTTTTTTATGAGTATATATAGTTTTGTGCAAGTTGGTAAATTGGATAGCCTATATAGATCTCAAGTGGCCCATAGCATCCCTGTGACTCTTAGCCTTCTAGGTGTTTACTTAGTACGTTGTGTACCTCATACCAAACCCTAGTGGATCGATTTGGACTATAGGATCTACACACACTATATTTTAAAATTATATGACTTTAGGGCATTGTATATTGGCATCAACATAAGACACATGTGTCAATGTAAGTTTTTGACTAAGATTCAAGTGTCTATGGAGTAAGAAAATAGGCACAAGTCTAGAACTTGTAGAGGTGGTAGATAAGTAGGTTTACAACATTATAGTCAAGATATAATACTTGGGTCATCAAAATTATACTGATTAGAATCAGAGATAGGAAATGAGCACAAAGAGATATTAGATGTGCAACTTGTGGAAGAGGGAAAGGTCTATAATTGAGAGGAACAACCAAGGTTTGTAGTTTCCAAGTGCACAAGACTAAGGTGCTATATAATTCATAAATATAATATAAATTTCCCTCCTTTGATATAGTAATAAAATATATATTTTGAAGGATATGAATGTGTACTTGGGTGTGTATATCACACATTGCCTTTGTGTGAGCCCAACTTGAGTGCTTTGCTAGTGACTGACCTTACAACCAAGAGCATGTTACAATATATAATCAGTGTATATAATCTAAAATTTGAAGTATTGAAATGACTGAAATTGAAATAGAGCAAGGTTTAGGAGTACACATGTGTATCGATGCAACCATCTTGCCTTTTGAAAATTTTATTTGAAAGATGTATCATTATGAATTTCTAAAACTAAGATTAGGAAAAATATAAATCTAGAAAGTGTGTTTATATATATATATATATATATATATATATATATATATATAGAGAGAGAGAGAGAGGGCACATGACCCCAACCTTGGAGAAAAGGTAGATTTCCAATTGGCAGTTGAGACTAACTCAATTATGCAACCCAATCATAGTTATAACCTAGGGAATGTGAGTGAACCAAGTTAACTCAAACTATAAAATTGGTGAGGTTGGATGATACAGTCATGTCCAAACTAAAAACTTGGCAAGATTGAATGATTTAGTCACCTCAACCATACCAAAAAGTGAACCAACTGCTGAAGTAGATTGGCTCAATATAGTTAATAAAAGTCTAACCTAGTGGGTGATGATAGTCCATAAAAGTGTTTTGAATCTAAAACTGATTTTATTTTGAAATATTATGTACACATTGCATAACATATGCACCTTAGATATGTCTCATGCTGAAGCTATGTATAACAATGTACCAATACATAAAATTTTACCACAAATATGGATCTAAATCATATAATTGTATAATTTAGCCAATTTGAAAACTATGTAAGTGTGGAGAACATGATTCCAAAGCATGGCCCCACTATATATGGATAAATATAAAAACTTATATAAGTGTCAATGTAGAGGATATGTTTTCAAAACATGCCCACATTGTGATCTAGAGATGTTGAATACTGAGTAAGTGTGGAGAACAAGTTTTCAAAACATGCCCCCACTAAAACTAAAATTATGGCAATTTGAAATCCATGCCTCTATGTCATGCATCCAATTATATGACCCCCATTTTTGGGTGAGGGAAGATAAAAAATGTTATTTACCTCACCTCAAAATGATAAGATAACCATACAACTGTAAATAAACCATCTAGCATATAAAAGGAACATGTCTAGGTAAATGTAACACTGATCAAATTATGGCCTAAGATGCATGATAACTATTATGGCAATGTGTAAATAGTAATGTTACAAGATCAATAATCAACAAATCACACACATAAGAGCACTCAAAATCAAATTAAAATACAATGGTCCAAGGAGACTACAAACAAGGGGCATGTTAAAATGCCACACAATCAAATGGACATAACTTAGTTAAATGTCCACAAAATTAAGAATTACATATTCAAATGTCCACATAATAAGCAATTACATATAAAATGTTAAAGAAGCAAACAAAGGCACATAGACCACAAATAATGGAACATATTCAAATGCTAAAATTAATAAGACAATAGCAAGGCAAGGCACTCAAGGAAATGCATAGATGAAACCATAAACAAATAATATAAACACAACATACTAACCCATGGGTCAAATGTGTTAGAAAACAATGTCAATTAGATAGCATATCAAGTACACTATGAAAGATATAAGCATGGATAAAGGTGTGTGTAAGTATATAAGATCAATCATGATATTGTAAAGTGATCATATAATGATATAACCTAGATGTATCATGATAAAAGAAGGTGGATACCCCTAACGTCCTAGTGGCTTGAGAAGAAGGAAGGCCTAACATCCATAAGTGCACAAATCATGTATATTTGTATGCCTATATCACAATCAAATAGAATAATGAAACTCTTATGTATGTAGAAATAATTGATATGGTATTCATCAACATAGAACTAACAACATAGATGTCAAGGAGCCAATAACAAAAGTACACAACAAATATATTTTTGGATTATTGAATGTTTTATTTTTTTGGTATTTGTATAATATTTGAAACCAGAAAAAATACCCTATGATCTCATCTAATTTATACTCATAGGTATCTCCCCACTCAGTACATGGTGCAATAAACTAGTGGTACTAACAAGGAACATGCATAGGTTAAATATCTATCATTATAGTATTTATGATGGTTTGTGTATCTATATTAGGATTTTATGGTTGTGAAGGTATAATAAGAGTATTAGGGGTTTGTGGAACCCATATCTGAATAGTCTATAGTTTATTTGGAACAATAGTAAGAAGAACATGTGTAGGTGGTCTTAATATCTAAATGAGGTGTATAAGAGATGAGAAATCCATGGAACCCACTATGGATATCTTATGTAATGGTCCCTCAAGTATCGATCACCTAGTAAAGGGGATTGCCTATTACTTACCCTTTACCAATGGATTAACCTTAGTAGGTTTGACAATTAACTGCCTAGGTATAAATTTATCTTTCTCAATATGATACTCATATATAACTTTATAAACTATAATCACTCAATTTTGATGAATGTATTTAACACACCCATACACTATATAAGGTATTACTCTAAGTGTATGCATCCAAGGTTATCCCAATAATATATCAAATACACCTATAGAAGGTATAAATGGGAAGGTATTAACCATGTGTGTAGGACCTACCCATAAAGGTAAGTCAATCTCACCAATAATTTGTTATGATGTCCCATCAAATGCTCTAACTATTCTGGTAGAAAGGTGTAAATCATTGTGACTATAAGCCAACTATGAAAGTAATGTCATGGTGCATACATTCTCTCTTGCACCATTATCAATCATAATACTGTGTATATGCTGATTATTAAGGTATGTTTAAATGATTAAAGAATGAATATCTAATTCATCATCCTTAATCTCACTATCATTAAAGATAATAGGTGTGTAAACCATATAAGGTGTGTGTTGTGTGTACATACCAATAATCCCATCTAGTGAGTGATCATAGTGTTATGGAGGAAGATGTGCATTATATAACATTTGCACTTTTACATCTTTATTAGAATGGTCTTGTAAAATATTATTAAATATGTTCTACTTTTTGTGATTACTAGGTTGTGAACTTGAGTCCTTTGGAGGATCATCAAACATAATATTTTGAAAATTGATGAGATCTTGGATCTTATGCTTCAAATTAAAACAATTTTTCATAGAATGCCTAGGGACTTGGTGATAGTCATAATAAGAATTCACATCATATCCTTTATATAGAGGCCTACTCATATCAACCTCTATAGGAAGAGGGAGAAATATAAGGTGACACTCTATATGTTAAAGGAGTAATGAAGCAAAATGCTCATGTAAATGTGCAAATTTCCTCCTTGGTGTATTAGATAATACCAATCGATTAAGCTACTATGAAATTATATTAACCATGGTAGTTGTTTCCTTTTTAAGTTTAGAAGGTTTTACCTTATAATTTGGTTTGATAGTAAACTTGGTATTAGATGTAGATATAGTTGGTGTGTTTACTACATACTTAAATTTGTTCAATGAGATAAGTTTCATTTCACTATCATGAAAAATATGGCATAGGTCATCAAAAGATTTGAACTTTTTAAATACTATGGACTCCTATAAAGAAGCAAGTAAACTTTGATGAAAATATCTTGAAGGTATTTATCTACCATATGATTGGTCATTTTAGAAAACATTGTCTTGTATCTTAAGGCATATTTATTGATAGGTTCACTAGTTCCTTGTTTGATTTTTTAAATTTTGGGCATAGGAAATCTTTTCACTAATTCTAATGGAAAGGTGTGTCAAAACTGATCTTGAAGAGGTTTGAATGCTTTCATGATTGAAGAGGTAAATCATAGAACCAACTCAAAGCATAATCCTTGAGGCTCCTTGGAAATAATTTGGTTAAATTTTTTTCATTCAAGACATATGTTGTCACTTGTATTTGCATCCTTTGAGGAGATGCAAATATCTCCTCATCCAAGTGGCATAATGGAATCACCTTTAGGCTTGTGGGTAACTTAAGGATTGAGGTGAATCTCTAGATAAGGCTAGCTTCCTTGATTAATACTTAGAATTGAACTTAAAAATATAATTAGGGGTGAAAATGGAGATAGATAACTAAAAACAAACTAATATAAGGGAGGTGATACACCAAATTGACTGATTACTTCCAACCATATGTATGCTACACTTGAGACTGAGAAACTAACCAAAACATACACTTCTCCAATCTAAGTCTTCTTGCATCAATGCTACATTATGAGGTTATAGAAGAATGTCTTAGGCTAAGAGGACTAGAAAAGAGTCCTTAAATGGAACTAATGAATACTAACTCCCTTAAACTCTGACATTTCATGGAACACATCACGTGCCCTACAAGAAGTTGTAAATAGGTGAGAGAATGTGACAACTTGCTAAGGAATCCATAGTCTTCACTAAGAAAATTCAACATTCAAGTAAATCACACTATGAAAAATCATGAAAGAGGAAATACTTAGTCATTTTATTGATCAAAAGGTGTACAAATGATCATGGCTTCACCATACTTAGGTGGAACATCCCATACAATGACAAAATGGCTAGTTCTTATAGAACTTATGAGAGAGAGAAGAAGAAAGAAGTCCAAGGGTCATAAGAACACTTGTCAAGAGAGATAAGTAGTTAATTATGAATGTTACAAGGATATGAGACAAACCATACAAGGCATAAACTTCATGAAAAGTGGCAAGAAAACTCTTCAACTTGCTTATAAAAATAGCCTTCATGATTGGAGTTGTTTGAACATCCTATAACTAATGAGGAGAATTAAAAATAATTATAATGAAGGTTAAAGAAATTATACATGTCTTTCCATGCATTTTTTTCATGCTTGGTCATCTAAAAACTCTTGGAAGGAAGCAATCATCCTCTATTATCTATAAAATTGCTCCTCTATGAACCCTACACACTTGGCTCCCAATTTGTCTTTAGTTTTCCATAAAAATACATAAAATGAAGTGGATGAAATGTTTCAAGGACCTCCATGACCCTATAATCATTAGGCACACCTTAAAAGAATCTCACTTGAAGTTTTCCATCTTCTTCACTAGCTTATCCAATATGTTAAATTTGATTGGTTGAGTTGAATCACCTAGTTAGGAAACATAGAAGTTTATTCAAATCATGAAATGAATTTGGGGAGTTATCTTAAGTATTAATATTTCACCTAGAGTTGGTTTCATCTGTTGACTCTTTCTAGAACCTAAAAACAAAAAAAATGGTAAAAAATATCCTATTTTATAGATCACTCATATAATTTTGTATAGCTAGTTAGCATGTGAAGTATATTGAGGGAGTAATTTCCAAGTTCCAATAGGTATTCTAGTTCAAATATCTCATTAGATTTCATTTGCAACTCCATTTCCAGAAACAGGTCCTGGCTGAGGGTTTAGTGGGGTTTTAAACCTATTTTTGGTCTTAAGGATTATTCATAAAGATGGGATGTTGAATTTTAAGACCAATGCCATAAATTAGTTTATATATACCTCCTTTAACTCCTTTAAACTCTTTTTTCTCCCATTAAAACCCTCCAAGAAGAAGTGAGATCCAAAAGTTGTCCTATCAAGCTTGCTTCCCTCTTTTTTTCATGTCTAAGTGGGTTTTAGGCTTTAAAATGACCTATTTTCAACCTCTCTACTATCTACAAGGTTTAACACCTATATATTATCCTCAAAAACATACTCCATCATGTTGAAATGCATATCTCATGCCATAAATGTGAGTGGCTCTTCTTTTGGCCACTAGGTCTAGACCTTGCCTAGTAGGTTTGAGTTGGTTAAGCCCTAAAATGGATCCTCATGGCTTCCCCTACACGTTTATATACTTTAAAACCTTTGATATGGTCCAAAAAACATGTTCCGATGGATTGGTAAGCCCACTTAGATCCAAAAATGAAGGTGACCTTTTGTTTGACCTCAAAGCATACCTTGGCCTCAATAGGTCTGACTGCAACCTTAGATGTGCAAACCACCCTATTTGATTTTTCCACCTCATGATCAGTTTAACATGTTGGATTAGGTTTATTCAAACTTATCAAACATTCAAAAAAGGTCCTCCAATCTTTTGGTTCATATTTTTAGTCCTATTCCTCAAGACTACAAATTGATGCACCTAGGGAAGTGCCCTTTGTCTGAGACAAATCAAGGGTACTTACCATATTAAATCAAGAAAAATTAATATTTTATAATCTCCTTCAAGTGTTTAGGATTCTATATAAAAATTTTGATTCCTTGATCAGGTCTCTAGACCCTCAAAATTTCTCAAATTTCAAGGTAGACCTTGTGAGACAGGTTGTATGCAAGATTTCTATTATGTAGACTGTATTTGCACTTGGGGATGCCTTCCCTTTGATTATTTTACATCATGATAACCTCATAAAAATTTCATGATCATATTTTTAGGTAAATTCATCTTCATTTTTTTCTAACCTTCCACATGTTCTCCACGTTCTTTCCTAATCAACCCTAAATATGACCTTGAGTGTGTTTTGCCTTAAAACTTCACACTTGTAGGTGTATATTTGTATGTTTCAAGATGAAAATAATGATTAAATGCCATAATTTTATATTCCACAATCATTTACATTAATTTGGATCTATTTAACACTTTATTTGAGCCTAAACCATCACTTTCCAACCTAGTCCTGCTCATTATCCTACCACCTAGTTAAATGTGTTACTATTCTTAGAGACCCTATTTGTAGGTGTCTAAACATGTGTTGGCGTTTTGAAAACTTACATAATATTCCTCAAAACTCTTCACACTATTACATTTATTCACTCACCTTGGGTATCATTATCATCATGGAAAGTACTACCTTCTACTCTCTACCTATAATAGTCAATAGTGGTTGACTATAGTATACTTAAGGTTGAGAGGGCTCTGTAATAGACTTGAATTCATGATTAAATCCCCTTAATATGATCGTGAATTTGAAGAAAGTGACCACAAATTTTCTCATCACCCAAATTATCTATACCCTTTACATATCTCTTTGAACTCACAAACTGAGTTCTTTCTCCCATGACAGTGAAACCCTGCCTTTAAGGTTCTTGTAGGTGTGCATTAAGGTGCTATTGAGGTTTGAAATCAAAGAGCACCACACTCATTTAAGCTCCCAAATAATATTATATTTTTAATTACCTCTCATATATTTCAAACACCTAGACATAACCATTTAGGTCACTGCCTGTCTTAGTCATTACAATTGGCTATATGTGGACAACATTAGAATTAGGCATGCCTGTAGGTGGAGATCAGGACCTCAAATTGTCTATGTCAACCTTTATCAATGATATTCTAAATAATGAATTATATTTACAGCATTTAAAACCATTTATCATATAAGTATGTTTGGGTATTGCACATTAGGTTGAAAGGATCCTTTTATATTCATATCTTGTAGAGGTCACTATTTGAAAATAGTAGTTTTGAGGGCAACTTTAGGCCTTCAAAAGACTAGCTTCCATTGGTCATGTACCTCCTATATTTTTCATAGTATTTCTACATCCTATAGGAAATAGTAATTATCAATCTATGTGTTTGGAAAACCTTGTAATCATATTGTAAGAAGTTTTTAAGAAACCCATGGGCCTTTATTTTGCCTTTTTGGGGACCGTGGTCCTAAACTTGTCTATTGATCTTAGAAGGCAGTCTATGACCTCATTTGTAATTAACACATCAAACATGTGTGTTGAGATTCCATTAAATTATAAGTACATGAAAAGGGATCTTATTCCTTGTTTCAAAACCATACCAAGACTCCCAAGTTCTCTATTCATGTCACCTATAGGTGACTACTTGCAACTATATATAGAAAAATGCAACATGTATGGTAGTGAGTGGGTTCACACGCTTATGACCCAATGTAGGATTTTATAAAAATATCAAATGCATGTTTCTAAACTTAAGATATTTAAAAAATTTCCCAAACCTTATTTCCATGTACTTTTCTTCCTCCAGGCACCTATAAGTGAGCATATTCATGGTTGCCTAACTGACAAAATTTTATATAATTATAACTTCACCTTTATTGCTCCATATGAAATTTTGGTCACCTCTTCATGTTGGTAAAGGATGCACCAAGATTGAAAAACCTCAAACACACTTTTTTGGACATCCTCAGTAACTTCAGAAGTCATAAGTAAGGTTGAAGGGTGGATGGAAGCTAACTGAATGTGATCATGAACCAAAAATTGGATCCAAGCATGATGCTATAAGACTAAGAATGAAATAAAAGTTATTAATATAGAGTTAATAAATGTAAAAAACAAAAAATAATATTAAAATTAAACCTACTAAAGGGAATTTAACCTTCTACAAGTGATAGATTGACTAAAACTATTTATGGCGGTACCTTCTTGTAAGGTGAGCTATTGGACTTATCAAATCAATTTGAAAGATGAAAATAGTCATGAAAAAAAATTAGAGGTGGAAGAAAATATTATTTTAGAGGAGGAAGAAAATATTATTTTAAATTGGATTGTATTAAATCTCCCAAACAAGAGTAAAACATGTAGGGTGCACGGATGAGCACACATATTTGAACAGTCAACTTCAAATAAATGATTCATAAAGCATATTTAATCATTATTAAAGATAATTATATGGAAATTAATTTATCTTAGTTTAAAAAAACCTCCCAAAAGCATTTGCCCTGAAACTCTTCCTATTGGATGTATCAAGCAAAAACTTAAAAGTCATTTCTGCATGTCTAAGAAAGCCAAAATGGAATAGAACATTTTTGGGTAGAAAATGATACTTCCAGATCAATTCAACCATGGATATGAGTTTGGGGAAGTTGAAGAGTCATATTTAAATATTTTACAAGTGGCACACTTCCCAAGGAGGCCATACAAGTGCCAATCTCTCCTTTTTCCTTAAGAAAACTAACTTTTCTTAGAACAAACTACCAAATTTTAAGTTTTTTTAATTACCTAAAACTTTCAAGGACACATGGGACATGAAATAATCTTTTAACACCTTCACATTACCTAATAAACTTGTGAAAAACATTAAATTCACCTTTTTGACCCCTAAAATGACCCAAAAATGATATAAGGACATAGAAACTAATTTAAAAAAGCTAATACAACATTATTTGACATCAATTAACATATAAAACACCTCATGAAAATATATTATACCCCATTATAGACCTAAAAAGTCATTTTTTTACTAGGGGTGCTCGAATTTGATCGAAAAGTCAAATTTGATCAACAATTTGGTGATTCATAGGGGTAGCATGCCTGTTATACTAACTAGACCAATAGCCTTATTAGTCCATTGGGCTTAGGATTCATCTAAGGACTGAGACAAATAAGAAAATTTTGAACATTGAACATAAACCTTTGATCAAGACAAGACACTAATGACTACCTCAACCACATAAAGCAAGGACACACACAACAAGAAAAGCAAACAAACACACACACACACACACACACACACACACACACACACACACACACACACACACATAACTCACACACACACACACACACACACACACACACACATGTGCTCAAGAACTTAGGGGAAACTAAAAACAACTATTATATATAGTTAAAAATCAGTCATACCTCCCTTTCTAGGTTCAAAGGGAAAGTTTCTTGAGTCTCCTTTTGCATGAGATGGATGAGAGTGCCAAGCATGTTACTCTATATATTGAACACTTGATGGAACAAACCTATTCCTTGGCACTTAATTTTACTTGTTCTCAAGTAGACCATATTCAAATAGGTCTCCAATGTAGACATATTCCTCTTAATCTTGTTTTCATACTTCATGTTGTTGCCCACTCTCTTTCTCATGATCAACCTTCATTCTCTTTGTAGGTATGGTCTCAAAAGGAATTATTTCTTGTTATTTGAAATATTGAGGCCAATAGAGGTTTGTCTTGACCTCTATAGGCTGGTGTGTATTTTTTTATTTCTCACTTATGACCTGTTGAATAATGTGATCTTTCTTATCATCACTTGAAATCAGCCCTAAAGGAGTTGTAGGCCCCTTAAGAGATTCAAACTCTTTTCAAATGTCTTCAAACCTCTACCATAAGTCATCATCTTTATTTTAATTATAATCATGAAGGGGAAAAACAAGAAATACTACTTTAAATTCTTTATATTCCAAAAGGACCTCTTCCAAGATTTTTTCTTCAACACAAGGAGTGTATACTTCATCATCAACCAAACAAGGAGATTCAAGACAAGAACTCACCTCTTCTTCATCACTTAGGACCTATTGAGATTTTTAAAATTTCACCTTAGCTATCACAATATGATATTTTTTTTCAAGAGCTGGAACATCTTCCAACTCTTTCTTAGTGATGTCAAGACTAGGCATCTTGAAATCCAATAATGTATCCCAATAAGGCTACCAAGGAGTTGCATCTTCTTCAGGTAATATTTCTATTTTTTCCCCAACCAATTGCTCTTCTTGAGGTTCCCACACCATAGGTATATCAAGGCATAGGGTGATGGGATGATAACATAGGGCTCAAAATCAGATTGAGAATACAAAGTAAGAGGTTCTTTTGAGAGCTCTTGAGGAAGGGAAGGCAGACCTTGGGTTAAAACCACTTTATTTTCTTCCTTCCACTTGAACAATACCTCATTCACATCTGATTTGGCTTGAGTAATCTCTTGAGGAAGGTTATATGGGGTGTGTTTAGGCATATGATCTTCTTTTGGGTCTAAACCTTCCATCTCACCTTGACTTAGCAAACTCATCTTTGACTCTAACTCCTCAATTTTCTTGGCTAGGTTCTCTTGTAAAAGTATTTCTTGAAGCTCATAGGAATCATCATGAGTATGAGGAATACATGAGGGCTGAAATATAACACAATAAGTTTCTTTAGGAAGGGTGGGAAGGACTTACAAAGGATCAACTCCATTATCCACTTCACACTCTTTGTCAAGACTTTTCTCCTCTTTCTTTCCCCATGACTCCACTATCTTACTCCAGCTTAGGATGTTAGGATTAGAAACCTTTTCTTAAGGAATGGTAAGAGGATTTTTTATAAGATCAAGATTCTTCTCAACTTCACACTCTTTGTCAAGATTTTTCTCCTGTTTCTTTCCCCAAGACTCTACTATCTTGTTCTAACTTAAGACATTGGGATTATGAGTCTCTTTTTCAAGTGGTGGGGATGCACTGTGAGAGGGTAGTGAAGTCTTGAAATCTACTTCCTTTAATACCAATATGGATTTATGAAAATGCTTATTATCCAACTCAATTTGCCTATCAATATTAGCTTCAAATACAAGATTTATCCTTTCAAATCTCTCCTCCAACTGATTAGGAAAAGGATGACTTTGATATATTTGATTTGGCTCGTGAGTAGGGGTCATATATGGCTGATAGGAAACTTGGGGAAGTGGATATGAATGTTGATAGGTATATTGAGGTTGCCTTTTATGAACTCTTAGCCTATATTTTAAGGAATAAACTAGACCACTCACATCAAGCATCTCACTTGTGAGTCTTTACCAATTGGCTCTCTCAATAGGTATCCACTCTCTTTTGATCAAATATAATGATTATCTCACCCTATGAATAACATGATTAGGATCCCCTATACCACATCCCCTTTGAGTATCAATATCTAACATATATCTCTCATATCCCAAGAGTGTCTTCTTGAAGGTGGAAATGGGTTGACTTGAGGAGTGGCTATGTTGACTAGGAGGAGCAAAACATTGAGAAGGTTGGTTATAGGACTGATATACTTCATGAATAGGCTAATAAGGATCATATTGGATCTAATGAAATTCATATTTAGGTTGATAAATATCATGACATGATTGACCAAGGACTTGTTCATATTGATAGGGAATGGTGCAAGCTTGAAATGTCTCACCAACTTGTAGAGAACAAAACTCAACACCAAAGTCAGTCATGAAACCTCATTGAAAGAAAGAAAACAAAGGAAACATGTTACCATCAATATTCAAAGGATAACCTAGGCTATTTGACCAACTGATATATCTTTAGAGTCATCATTGATGCTTGAATAGATGCCTCCAAAGGTTGATGTGTTGAAAGACAACACAAAAAATCCTCCAACTCTTGGAACAAGAGTCCCACCAGTCATGCCAAAAATTGTGGTCACTTGGATTTTCACCCTTTGAGGATATCCAAATCTCTCCTCATCTAAGTGTCACAAAGGAATCACATCTAGGCTTATGGGAAGATTAAGGAATGAGGTAAATCTCTAGATAGGGATAACTCCCTTGATGTACCACTTCGGATTGAACCTAAAACTAAACTTGGGGGTGAAAAGGGAGAAATATAAATTTAAAAAACTAATATAAGGTAGGTGATACACCAAATTGAATGATAATTCCAACCATATGTATGCTCCACTTGAGACCAAAAAACTAACCAAAACATACACTTTTCCAATCTAAGACCTTTTGCATCAATGTTACATTATGAGGTTATGAAATAATGTATTAGGATAGGAGGACTATACAAGAGGCCTTTAATGTCACTAATTAAGAGACTAGCTCCCTTAAATATTGACATTTCCTAGAACACATCTCATGCCTTGCAATAAGAAGCTACAAATAGGTGAGAGAATGTGACAACTTGCTAAGGAATCCATAGTCTTCACTAAGCAAATTCAACACTAAATTAGATCACACTATGAACATTAATTGAAGGGGTAACACTTAGTCATTTTATTAATCAAAATGTATACAAATGATCAGGGATTCACCATACTCAGGTGGAGCATCCCATATAATGCCAAAATGGCTAGTTCTTATAGATCTTATGAGAGAGAGAAGAAGAAATAAGTGAAAGGGTCACAAGGACACTTGTTAAAATGATACAAGTAGTTAATTATGTATGTGAAAATGATATGGGATGAACCATGTAAGCTATATAAGTCCAAGTGTCCATACAAGGCATAAACTTCATGAAAAGTGGCAAGAAAACTCCTCAACTTGCTCATAAGAATTGCTCTCATAATTGGAGCTATTTGAACATCCTATAACTAATAAGGAGAAGTAAAAATTATTATAATGAATGGTAAATACATTATACATGCCTCTTCATGCATTGGTTGCATTCCTAGTCATATGGAAACTCCTAGAAGGAAGTAATCATCCTCTACTATCTAGAAAACTACTCCTTTATGCACACTTAGCTCCCAATTTAGATTTAGTTTTCCATGAAAATAAATAAAAGGTATTATATTATATGTTTCAAGGCCATAAATTGCCCTATAATTATCAAGAACACCTTAAAAATATCTCACTTGAAGTTTTCCATCTTATTCACTAGCCTATCCTATATGCCAAATTTGACTGATTGAGTTGAATCACCTAGTTGGTGAACTTAGAAGTTGATTCATGGCATGAAATGAATATGGGGAGATATATTAAGTCTTAATATTTCACCCAATTTTTTTTTCATCTATTGACTCCTTCTATAACCTATAAAACACAAAAAATGGTCAAAATGAGCTTATTGTGTACCTCATTCATATAATTTTGTATAGCTAACTGGCATGTGAAGTATTTTGAGGGATTATTTTCTAAGTTAAAATAGGTATTATAATCCAAATATCTCATTGTATTGCATATCCAACTCCATTTTCACAAACTGGTCCTAGTTGAGGGTTTAGTAGGGTTTTAGATCCATTTTTGGTCTTAAGGATTGTTCATAAACATGGGACATTTAAGTTTAAGACTAATGCCACAAATAAATTTCTAAGAACCTCCTTTAAATCTTATAAACTCATTTTACTCCCATGTAGACCCTCCAAAAAGATGTGAGCTCCAAAAGTTATCCTATCGAGTTTGTTTCCCTCTTTTCTACATGTCTGAGTAGGTTTTGGGCTAAAAATGACCTATCTACAACCTATCTGCTATCTACAAGATTTAACACCTCTATTTTTTCCTCAAAAACATAATCAATGATGTTTAAATGCATATCTCATGCCATAAATGTGATTAGCTCTTCATTTGGCTACTAGGTCTAGACCTTGCCTAGTAGGTCTGAGTTGGTTAAGGCCCTAAATGGTTCCTCATGGCTTCCCTTGCATGTTTATATGCTTGAAAACCTTTGATATGGTCCCACAAACATGTTCTAATTTCCTCAATAGGAATGACTACAACCTTAAATGTCTAGACTACCCTATTCAATTTCACCACCTCATATTTGGTTTACCATGTTGGCTTAGGTGTATTCCAACTTATCAAACATTCAAACAAGGTCCTCCAAGCTTCTGGTTCATCTTTTTAGTCCTATTCCTCAAGAATAAAAATTGATGCACCTAGGGAAGTGCCCTTTGTTTGAAAAAAATTGAAGGTACTTCCCCTATTATCTCAAGAAAAATGAATATTGTATGATCTCCTTCAAGTGTTTAAGATGCTATATAAATTTTTTGATTACTTGATCAGATCTCTAAACCATCAAACTTTCTCAAATTTCAAGGTAGACCTTTGTGAGATAGGCTGTATGCAGGATTTATATCATGTAGACTATATTTTCACATGGGGATGCCTTCCTTTTGATTTTTTTCCATAATGAGAACCTCATAAAAATTTCATGATCATAGTTTGAGGGAAATTCATCTTCATTTGTTTTTTTAACCTTTCACACGTTCTCCACATTCTTGCAAAATCAAGCCTGAATATGACCTTGACTATGTTTTGCCTTATAAATTCACACCTATAGGTGTATATTTGCATGCTTCAAGATGAAAATAATGATTAAATACCCTCCTTTCAGTATCCATTATCATTTACAATGATTTAGATATATTTAACACTTTAATTGAGCCTAAACCATCACTTTGCAACCTAGTCCTGCTCATTGTCCTACCACGAAGCTGATCGTGTTTTTCTTCTTAGAAACCTTGTCTATAAGTGTCTAATAATGTGTTGGAGTTTTGAAACCTTACATAATATTCCTCCAACCTCTTCACACCATGACATGTATTCACTCACCTTGGGTAGCATTATCATCATGGAAAGTACTACCTTCTACTCTCTACCTATAATAGTAAACAATGGTTGACTATATGTATACTTAGGGTTGAGAGGGGTTTGTAATAGACTTAGATTCATGATTAAATCCCCTTAAAGTGATCATGAATTTGAAGAAAGTGACCACAAATTTGTCTCATAACCCAAATTATCTATGCCATTTACGTATCTCTTTGAACTCACAAACTGAGTTCTTTCTCCCATGACAGTGAAACCCTACCCTTAAGGTTCCTGTAGGTGTGCATTAAGGTGCTACTGAGGTTTGAAATCAAATATAACCACCCTCATTTAAGCTCCCAAATCATATTCTATTTTCACTTACCTCTCATGTATTTCAAACACCTAGACATAACCATTTAGGTCATTACTGTCTTAGTCATTACAATTGGCTATAGGTGGACAAAATTGGAATTAGGCATGCTTGTAGGTGGAGATCAGGACCTCAAACTATCTATGTCAACCTTTATCAACGATCTTATAGATTATGAATTCTATTTACACCATTTAAAACCATTGATAATATAAGTATGTTTGGGTATTACACATTAGGTTGAAAGGATCCTTTTTAGGTTCATATCTTGTAGAGGTCACTATTTGAAAATAGTGGTTTTGAAGGCAATTTTAGGCCTTCAAAAGACTAGCTTCCATTGGTCATCTGCCTCCTATCTTTTTCATATTACTTCTCCATAATAAAGGGAATAGTACTTATCAATCTAAGTGTTTGGAAAACCTTTTAAGCATATTGTAAGAAGTTTCTAAGAAACCCATGGGCCTTTATTTTGCCTTTTTGGGGACTATGGTCTTGAACTTGTCTATTGATCTTAGAAGGCAGTCTATGACCTCATTTGCCTACTTAACACATCAAACATTTGTGTTTATCTTCCATTAAATTATAAAGACATGAAAAGGGATATTATTCCTTGTTTCAAAACCATACCAAGACTCCCAAACTCTTTGTTCATGTCACTTGTAGGTGTCTACTTGCAATTATATATAGAAAAATGCAACATGTATGGTAGTGAGTGGGTTCACATGCTTATGACCCAATCTAGGATTTTATCAAACTATAAAATGGATGTTTCTCAACTTAAGATATTTTAACTTTGTCCCACACCTTATTTCCATGTACTTTTCTTCCTCTAGGAACTTATAAGTGAGCATATTCATGGCTACCTAACTGACAAAGTTGTATATAACTGTAAATTCACCTTTATTACTCCATATGAAAGTTTGGTCTCATATTAATGTTCATAAAGGATGCACCAAGACTAAAAAACCTCAAACACACTTTTTTTGATATCCTCAAAGACTTCACAAGTCATAACTAAGGTTGAAGAGTGGATGGAAGCTAACTGAATGTAGTCATGAACTAAAAAAAGATCCAAGAATGATGCTATAAGACTATGCATGAAATAAAAGTGATTAATATAGCAATTATACATGTAAAAAACACCAAATCCTATTCAAATTGAACCTACTCAAGGGAATTTAACCTTTTTAAGTGATAAATTAATTGAAACTATTCATAGTGGTACCTTCTTACAAGGTGAGCTATTAGACTTATCAAATAAAATTGAAAGATGAAACTATTCATGAAAACAATTAGAGGAGGACTAGAATATGATTTTGAACCAAACTTAGAAAGTGGATTATACAAAGTCTCCTAAACAAGAGCAAAACCTATAGGGTACACTGATGAGCAAGAAAATTTTAATAGCCAACTTAAAATAGATTATTCATAAATCATATTTTATAATTATTCAAGATAATTATATGTAAATGAATGTATCTTAGTTTACAAAAACTTCCAAAAAGCATTTTCCCTGAAACTCTTCTTGTTGGACGTACCAAGCAAAAACCTAAAAGTCATTTTTGCATGTCTAGGAAAGCCAAAATGGAATAGAATGATTTTGGGTAGAAATTATACTTCCAAATTAATTAAAGTTTGGGGAATTTTAAGATTAATATTTAAACATTTTCAAGTGGCACACCTCCCAATGAGGTGTACAAGTGCCAATCTCTCCTTTTTCCTTAAGAAAATTGACTTTTTTCTGAATAACCTACCAAATTTTTAGTTTCTTTAGTTCCCTAAGACATATAAAGACACATGGTATATGATATCATCTTCTAAAACCTTAAAATTTCCCAAGAAACCCATACAAAGCATTAAATGTACCTTTTTTACCCCTCAAATGACCCAAAAATGATATAAGGACATAAAAACTAATTGACCAAAGCTAATATAACTTTAGTTTAGATCAATTAACCTATAAAACACCTCATGACATATATTATACCCCCTTATAGATCCAAAAAGTCATTTTTTTTACTAGGGGTTCCCAAATTTAACCTAAAAGTCAAATTTGGTCAAAAACATAATCAAGGCATGTTGTAAAGAAGGATCGAAGATGTTGCTCATGATCACCCTTGCCATTATTGAATGTGAAATTAGGTGCAACAAAACCAACTAAAAAATGGTGAAAATATATCTCAGTTTTAAGGGGTTATACAACACATCTTGTGAATCAATAATATGAGGAGACTTTAAAGCATTTTATTTAATGTTTATAACCTTATCCTCCAAGTTATTTATAACTTGAAGGAGTGTTTGATCTATAGACCCATTGGGATTTAGATTAGTAAGCTAAGTAATTATCAAAGGGGAAGGAAACATGGTTTGAATAGGCATAGAAACCGATATCTAAGTTGAAGCATTTGGTAACCCCATGATGGATGTAGCAATAATAGTTTGGCTATCATGGAATGATGGTATGAAAACATAACCTATACCCCCAGTAGATGTAAGAATTGATGAAGTATCCAAGGGGAGAGATGTTTTAGTTATGCCTTTATTTTTTTAGTTTCCAATATAGTCTTGAGGATATCATCAAGGTCCTCAATATTTTGATGAATACCCTCACGACATAGTGCAATAGCTTACACGTATTCTTGATCCATTTACTCATGTTCATTATTTTCATTAGACTTATGGTTTTCATTATCAAAATATTTTTCTATGATAACCTCATTAGTATGTTGTTCATTTTCAACATTGGTATCATCATGATCTGTAATATTAGGTTCGTCATTAGTTTTAGTCATCTTAGGTGGTATAAAAGGAAGCTCAATGTGTTCAATATACATACCACCCAATATAAGGCTATGCCTAGGTTGCATACAATAGAATAAAAGTAAAAACTAAAAAATTACAATAATTTGAAACCCTAGTTGATTGAAAAACCTAAGAATCATAAAAATTTGCATTCACACAAATTAGATTCACCAAATATTTAACCCTAAATTGGATATGGATTGTAATGGGATATATATGTTTAAGAATATAGAATGAATAAGTATAAGGGTGATAAAAAATCTATAGTAGGACAATTAATTATAAAACTCACATATAACATATACTAAATTTATTATAGTGAGATATGATAAAAGTATAAAACACAACCATGATATATATTATAATGATAATGAAATAAGATACTTAGTTGGTTTTGATGTTAATACAGATTTACATTTGAGATAAGTAGGAAGTAGTCTGGAATAATATTCTAGAATAGTCTCCAAATTCTAGATTAAGTACATCTATAGCCTCAGACACATGTGTCATCCTAGGATGGTTTCATTAATTCTACTATCTAGATCAAATGTAGGTATCTAGTATGGAATACCTATTGAAATTGGATGTGACCACTTGGATTCTTATGGTTTTTGTGTCACCTTCACTCTAGTGCATTTAGATCTAAGCCATGGACCATTTCTCCTTATCAAATGAAAAAACCCCATCTCTTCATCTCTATAGTGATCTTGAAAAAAATGGGTTAGTGGGTTCACGATGTCGAGCCAAACCCAAAAACCCCTCCATTAATGAGTGATGCCTACATAGGCACTACTCTAGATAAGGCCTCAGACTGATGTATTTCTCCCTTAGTGTGTTATCTTGTGTGTGTGTACAAGGGTGAAATATGTGAAAATAAAGTACAATAATAATCTATTTTTCAACTTATCAAATTGGAATATTGAAAGGCTCCTTCAGTACTTTAGATTTGTATATGTGATTTTTCTATGACTGATATGAGAATATAATAAAATAGGAAAACTTTGCTCACTTGATTGATTGATTGAATGATCTTTGATATGAATACTAGGTGAGATATGAATAAGGATTGATTGTGATTATATACCAATCATAATGGGAGAATATGTGATAGTAAAGTACTTAGGTTGACCATGAAAACACACTACATTTTAAAACTAGATGACTTTAGGTCACTATACACTTGCATCATCACAAGACACCTATGTCAATGAAGGTGTCTAATCAAGATGCAAGTGTCTATGGAGTAGGAAAATAGGTACACATCAATAAATTGCAAAGGTGGAAGCTAAACATGTTTATAAAATTTTGGGCAAGATATAAGCTCTGGGTCACCATAATGATACTAGTCAAACTAAGAGATAGGAAATGAGAACAAAGAGATAGTAGATACAAGACTTGAAAAAGTGGGAAAGGTATAAAAATAAGAGGACCAACCAAGGTTTGTATTTTTCAAGTGTACAAGGCTAAGGTGCTATATAATTCACAAATATCATCTACATCTATGAAAAAACTTCTATTCAACATTCAACACACATTGATAGGACTCTTCAATTGAATGCATGTAGTTGTTTGTCTTAAATGAAAATTAAAATTCCATTCATATATTGTGGGATATTCTTGGTGTCATATTCAACATGAACCATTTTGATAACAAGTCTATAAAACTCCTCAGTGTAATTCTTTACACATATCTCATTTTATCACATGTTTTGGGAATTCTTAAACAAACAAACCAGTAATCATGAGGTAAGAACTTGGCCTTCAACTTTGATACCAATCTATCTAAATTTTTGATTATTTCTTTACCTCTATGAAATATTTTTATCTACACATGATCCCACCATAAGGATGCATGACCCTTCAAATTAGTGTAGGCAAACTTCAATTTCTCGAGATTTTCTACTTTCTCATAGTCAAAATATTTCTCTAACTTAGTAATCCAATCAATGTGTTTTTGAAGACACAAACTCTCTAAATAGATAGGGGTGTCCAATATTATCTTACTAATCATTCTTATGATTACATGTGAGAATCAATCATGTGATTCATTTTATAGTTCATCTACTTAGATCTTAGGTGATTCTTTTATGACTTCATTATCATTCTCACCACCCATTAAAAATCATTTACACTATATGGTCTCCATAGCCTCCAAATGTATTTTCATTCCTCTCATTAACTTGGAAAAGTCTAAAATTATTAATGCTTTAGGCCCTCTTATTTATCTTACAATGAAACCTCCTTTGTGTGCCATTTAGTTTCTAAAAAATCAAGAACAACTACTACAACTTCTACCCAAAACACTCTTGTTTGGAAGATCCTTCACTACTTTCTATGTGTGGTCACTCATATTTGGTTATGAATATGTGATAACATTAGTTTTGGCCATATTGATTAATTTGAACACTTAATTTAGACATATTTCAACACCTTAGTCTATCTTAAGCACCTATATGGACAAATTTATTTTCTAAATTACTATCTAATTCTTAAATAAATGTTATAACTACAAAAAAATACACTAAGCATATGTATGGATATCCCTAGACCCAAATTTTACATTTTTCCCTTAAGGACAAAAATGTCTAGTAGGGGATAATAGTGGCCAACATTCTTGTCCCCTATGGGACATTTTTGTCCTTAGCTCTTTTAATAGTCATTTTTCAAATTTAGATCCTCTCTTATAGTTTGGTTCATGTTTTTAGGATAGGTAGGTTGAGGTTTTCCCATTTTGAATTTTTATAAAGACACATTTAAGTCACTTATTCTACCACTTGACAATTTTAATATAAAGGCACACTTACACTTCTACACATTGATTAAAAATTTATTATTCTTCCCAATTTTGATTATAATCATTTGAAGCAGTCCTTAGCCAAGTCTAAAGCTTATTCGGTCTATTCCATATAAAATCATGATCAAGTATTCAAGTCATATCTAGATGTATTCATATAATAAAAAAAATGCAATCACACAAAACACTTGATGTGGGAGAACTATGTGGGCTTGATTTACCTTTTCAAATTATTGAATACGTAGGTAACATTCAGTCATCATGAGGGTAATTGGGTTAATCTCAACATATTTCACTCCCCCCTTTCTATTTGAAGGTTATCAATCATTGCAATCCCTATTAAGGTTTAAAATTTAAAGAATATATTTACATGTCTTTCATACACATCTAAAAGTCAAATATCTATAAATAGACCTAATTTAAGCTATTATAAATGATCATAACTTGAATTTACTAATTTTTAATAGAGGACAAGATTTACCAACTCAAGACTATAGTGGCATTCAATCATATCCTAAGTTGGATGATTATGTCCATTATTTTCAACTTCAATCTCTATGAAATTACAAGGTTGGTTTTTAATTTTTAGATTGAGTTATCTGTTAGCTTTATATGGTCAAATCTCAAATAAAAACAATTATGTTTTCTATTTTTTTCATAGTGAGTCTTATTTCATTCAATCACACTTTATCGAATTCAATGTTTTGCTTTCATTTTAGTTGTCACAATTTTATTTACAACATTATGTTATAATCCATTCAATTTATCTAAAATAGGGTTAATCACCACATTAATTCAAATTCTAATAAAACATATTCGTGAACCCACTTTTTATTTGAATATTTTTTCAATTTTTTGTCTTAGGGTTTAGATAAATTCTTGAACATTCAACATTAAAATAATTTTCTTTTGACCTTAAATCTAAATATGACACTAAAATAACTTACTTTCGACCTCAGATCTAATCATTGACACTAAAAGTATTTTATTTTAACATTAGAACTGATATCTAAGACAAAATATTTTTTTTGACCTTGGATTTAATGGAAATTCACTACTCTCCATAAATTTTTTTCTTATTTTTATAGAATTTCATTTTCTATTATTGTTCACAATATATTTTCCATGTTATTGTTTATAATGTCTTTTTTTTAGGATCTTACATTTCAGCTTACTGTTAATTTATTTTCAAATAATATATGGTTATATTGGATGAGTGTTTTTTGCTTCTAAATTTTTAAAAATGAACCAAATCACATGTTAATACAAAAATACAATTAAGGCAAAATTTTGTCAAATCAAGCATGAGAAATGAATAAGAGCAATCATACATTTGAAATGTTATAAGCCTTACTCATGAACAATCTCAAGTGTCATTCATTATTATTGCTTCAACATTCAATTAGATCTTTAACTGGTTGCTTTAAAAAAATAAATGGTATGTATGACTCCTTTCATTACTCCTTGCAAACCTCAAAGTTAAAATAGCTATCATCTTTCTCCCATAATTCACTCACAGATTATAATGGATCCAGTGGTTGATGCTATCAACACTTGAAGAGGTAGACCACCACATTATAAAGATAAAAAACATGTCCTTCATCGACCCTATCCACCTCCCACATCTCCTGTTAATGATGTTTGTATGCATCTTCAATTATAAGTACCTAAGGCTTGTGTTTGTGAAGCCCTTCAAGATCAAATAGTCATTATAAGAAAGTTCATAAAATAATTTCAAAATAAAAATCAATATTTTAGTTCAAAGATCACACCACTTGAAAATAAGATCACATATGCCAAAAATATATAATATATTAGTGTTAATCATATATCCCCATATCCATCTAGCTATTTTGTGCCTTAAGAGCAACATGCATCTACAATTATTGATTCAAAAAGTATACAAAAGACTACTAAAAGTTCAAGTGAGATTTTAAGAGAAATGTTTCGAAACAAGTTGATCACATTATATTATATGCATATTATACGGAGATTAAAATATTATTGTGCATGTCATAGATTACAGGGTCACCATATAGATATTTGTTAGGTTTTGAAGAAGAAAATACAAAGTATCATTGCTAGTGATGATCTTATACTAGATACATCAATCAAGTAACCCACTTACATTATGATTGCATATCCAAATAAATAAATGCAAGTAAAAAATAAAAAAAATTATAACACTAAATGTTATAAATTACAAAGTTAGTGCAAACATAATTTCACAAGTAAAACTAGAATAAACAAGATTATAAAAAGAACAAGATGAAAAAGTAAGATTAAAAAAAGAATAATTACACAACAAACAATTTGAAAATCAAAGGTTATAAAGGGAACAATTTTTAAAAGATAACTTAATAAAATAAAAAATTTAGAAGGAGAAGTTGCAAAAATAAAAAATTAGAACAAGAAAGGTTTAAAAAGTTACAACATGAAAAGTTACAAAAAGAGCAATTGTTAAGAGAAACGTTATAACAATAAGCTCAAGCTAAGAAAAACAATATCTTTAAGAAATGGTTTATAACAAAAGAGGTTCAAAAGCAATATATGTTTACAAAATCTTATGAAATAATTATGGTTCTAAAGGAGGCATTTAAAAGGTATTCATCGTATCTATAGCTTTTGATTATTAATCTTCACATTGATGTCAATAAGCGTACCAAGGTAAAGGATTCATATTTTTATGAAGCAAATATATGTAGCATGACACTTCTTATACATCTTGGGTATGATAGTCAACACGGGTAATATTATTGGGCCTCAATGTTGGATTGGATCCATTGAGATGCTAGTAACACTTGGGTCAAAAACATGTTTCGTTATATTCCACATCGACCCTATTTTGGATCAATGCAATGCAAAATTAGGAAGTCCATGAATAAGAGAAATGGGAAAAACATTATATGAATATCATGACCTTTTCACATTTGAGCATGAAAGTGGAATGGTTACAATTTCAATAGATGATAAATTTATAGAGCAAGAAAAAACAAAAGAAAAAAATATTCAATTCACATTCCAACAAAGACAACTAATACCATCACTACAAAGGCACTTGATACAACACATATATAAAAGAAAGAAAAATTACAAATTTCAATACCGCAATATGGTGCAGTTGGTTTTTCATATACAGATGCACAAGATGATAATAATGACATATAAAAATTTAAAGAACAACCTAAGAAATTAGTTGTCTACAATGATGATTACGAATTTGATTATACAAAATATTGGTACAATACTCCCGATGATATAAGACATACACAAAGGCATCCCCTTGATGAGATCTTTGGCTTGTAGAAGCATTATTTATTGCACATAACTTCTTGATTGTTTCATCATGTTATTCTTCTAATTATTGTACACATGATCAATTTGATAAATTCTTTTAATCCCTTACCTCTTATTGACATTTTTCCTTCTTGGATCTTCTTTTTCACTTTCCATATCTGAATAGTCCAAAAAAAATGATTTATTTTATCATATTCTACCATTTGCCTTTCTATTTTCACAGTTTGCACTAATAAAATTGTATTTTTTAACAAGGATAATATCGATTAGAATGGGATAGTAATGAATAGAATTGTTATTCTAAGTTGGTCAATCCTATCTTATGTAAGTTTTTACATGAATTAAAATTTGAGCACACAAAATCTTAATACTCTTAATTTCTTGATAATTCACTCAATTCCAATATGCAAAATAATACTTATACAATTAAAATATTTATTTTCCTATCCTATATTGTTCATATATGTGCATTACATATTTTGACAAGGGTACATTTGATGAAATGAGGATGTACAATCTTTCCTCTACACACCTATTTTGTTTCCACATATGTTTTATGTACCATCGCATATATAATGGATGAATATTTCTCTCACATGGCTATGCCATCATTTTCATTGAATTATTCACATCGACACATGCTGAAGATTATTCATATCCCTCTTATTTATTCTATTTGTGAAATTTTGATTTACTTACTAGTTTATTTGGCTCTAATTTTAAAATGCAAACAATACCAAAAAAAATAAAATATTTTAAAAATACAAAAAATATTCTAAATATTTTAAAAATCTAAAATTAAGATCTCAACATGATTAGATATATAATTTACATCATTGTCATATTTTATTTATTTCATAATTATTAAATAACATAATAATTTTCTATCATACATGCATTTCATTGGTATTCATGAGTATTATGTAAAACATACGTATCTCAATTGGATTAAGATGTTAGACTTGCTTTTACCTAGTAGCCTTTCTAAATTGGGGACATATTTTCACATGTATTATTTATAGGTTTTACCATTCTATGACTCCTATACTTGCTAAGCTATATAATATTTATAAATGCCTTTCTAACATCTCTATTTTACATTGTTTACATAGATATATTATTTGCTAGTATATGATCACATTACATATACATGATCTAGAATATCTTTCTATATGCTTCATTGATGTTATTACTTGTACATAGTAGAGTAGATTTTTCTTGTCTATTATATATGTGTTGGGTGAATATTTTGTCAATCAGCATAATGATCAACAAAATAGGTCTGATCAACCACAGCAGGAAGATTAGTCAGCCAGGTGTGCAACTTTACTACATCAACCAGAGACAAATCTCTTCTCTCATCAAGGGGAGGTTCCCTATAGATACGTAGGAGATATATATAATATAAATAAGTAGAAAATAACACATGGGGGTAGAATAAACCATCCATCTCTCTTCTTTTGGAGACAATGCTCACAAACAAAGGAGAAAATCTTGGTGGAAACACTGAAGGCACTTCTCTTCTTTTAGAAGCATTCTTATAGGAAACAACAGGAGTTTCTTTTAGGTAGTAAAAGTAACTGGTGCCAAGGGCATAGTAACTAGCAATCTAAGGTGTAGCACAAAGTCTCCACCTTGACTGCCCAAGAGTGAGGTACAAATAACAATAGGGGCACAAAGTCATCCCAAGGTCCTTTACACAAAAATGGAAAAGAAAAACACACACTAGAGACAACTATGATAGTGCAAAGTCTAAAAGTAGTTGGCTTTAGGACACCTTCCTTATCACCTCCACTAGTTCTGCTTGTTAAATCAAATAAACAAGAATGCTTTCAAAAAATAGACATATGAACAATCTCCTAAAGTAGCATAAGCTATAACAGCACAAAGTCTGCAAGTAACTTGCTTTCTCATTCAATCAAAGAAATATGAACTACAATCTGAGCTCAAAGTCTCAATAATGCCTTTCAATTTGGGCAGAGTTTCACTTCTAGTAAGGGGAAGATCTCCTCTTGTAACAATGAAAGAGTTTACATTATATAGAGGCTAGGAGAGACTTGGCACTTTGTCCCATGGAGTGACCTATGTTGCATAATCAATGCCTTGGTTGCATTTTTGATTCTGATAAGAGAGGGCCATGCTGGAGCAGGGTGGCTACCTTAACTGTGGCATGTTGGTTCATCTTCCTTGTCTTATCCTGAGTCTAAATCACTCATTCCATCACCTGCTAGCTGCACGACTGTCTAATCAACCCACTGTTCCACCTACCACAAATAACTCTTTCAAAGACATTTCTGGTCTTTCGTATCGATCTTCTCTCTTTGAGTCTTCAGGCTCTCTTCTCAGTCGATCGCTTGATTTAGGTTGAACCTTGAACCTATTGGACCATTGAAAAGTTCATCGATTCATTGGTTCATTCTGTCTCTTTTATTCTATCGCTTCTTGGTTTAATTGCTTCTTCACCCCTTGGTTGAATCATCCGTTGAACCACTTGTGTGCCACTTTTTCTTTGATTGAGGCTGCCTTTGAACTTGTGAACCATGTTGAACCATTAAACTTTGAAGTCTTTCAGTTCAAAATTTAATCAGTTTATTGGTTCATTCTGCGTTTCACTCAAACACTGCTTCCTTTATCTTTTTAAGGCTATGGTTGAACCTTTATACCTTAAACCTGTTGAACCTTTTGGTTCAATGGTTTAATTAGTTCATTCATTCTTTCCTATTTCTTCAGACTTAACCATTTCCATCAGACAATTTTTTTGAAAGAATTGTTTCTTTTGGGCCTTTAAACAAATTTGAAGGAATTTTGTCTTTTCTTTAACCTTCGAACCAATGATGCCTGCCCTTCGTAAGGGCATCCCTCTTTGACACGTGGTAGTATCCATCGCTCCTTGCCAAGGACATGTGGAGTCTTTTGTTACATTGTGTTGAAACCCTCCACTACTGACACCTAGTGCTTTCCACTATCGGGCTTTTACAAAACCATAGAAACACTTGGGGCTCAGTCAGGCTCTCACAGATGATGACACTTGTTTCCCTCCATCAATCTCTGCTAGGGGCACGTGGCATGGTCTGATACTCTTAGAAAATCATAGTGAAGCTTTCTACAGTTGCCACTTATCGCCCTCTACAAAACTCTGGAGGAAGCTTTGTCAAAAGGAACCCTACAGCTTATAAGGAACTTTTATAAGCGAATGCCGACACATGTCGCATTCTACTGAGTTACAATACTGACATGTGGTGCGGTCTAAATATTTTTAGCAATCACGTGGATGCAGACACATGGCAACTTCTGATGAGTTTTTAAAAGGGACACGTGGCACCTTCTACCACTTCTCTAAAACAAAGCATAAAGGGGCTCGACCGATGACACTTGGCAGTGTCTACCTAATTCTTTCTTTTATGTGCATCTCTTTTCTTAACTGAGGCAACCTTTGAAACCATGCATTGAACCTACTAATCCTTTTACCAAAAAGTTGAGAAAATGATGAAATTGAATGTTTAGAACAAATTTTTGGAAAGGGGAGGGGCAATTTTGGCCATGTAGGACCAAAATAGTCATATGTTGTCTAAAAATTGAGGAGTCATTTTTTAGGGACAACAACTAGCTCTTGTTGGGGAACTTCCTTTAGATGACAACTCAGAATAGCTGAGGGGAGTAGAAACTAGAATCTCCAGTGCCTTGAAGTGTGTCATTGGGCTATAGAGTCATGCTACCCAAAAAGAAAGGCTCTAAAAATGAAAATGAAAAAAACAAAACATAACTAAAGACTTTATAGATATACATATGTATAGGTGAACTTATCTGATACTTCAAGAATTGAAGTACTTTAGACGCTACTCCTTATGAGGTGAAGAAAATGGGATGCCATCTTGATAAACCAATAGGAAACCATTCTATTCCCAGAAATGGTGACAGGCGAATGGAACTCTCCACTAGGAAACCAATTTTTTGCGTCTTCCTCTTTGGTTTTTCTTCTTCTTACCCCATGGTAGGACGTGGTCTTCAAAATGAAAACCATAACTCCTTGCTCTCTGGCAAAGGGCTCCTTTTGCTAATTTTGGAGTATAGTAGTATGGTCCACCACCATAGCTTGTTGTTCTGTTGGTTCAGTCTAGCACATATTTTGATTGTCAACATCAAACTCTTGACAAACCATCAGCTCAACATCTCCTTTGGTGTGAAGGAGTTTGACCTCTTCACCCTGAGCAATTTTCAATCCAAGCAACATAGATCTGCATCTAGCTGTGGAAGGATTACTGCCATCAAATTCCAGGATCCAAGCATCATCAGAAGTTGATCTTCTATCAAATTTCTCTTCATCAGAGATGGAAGATCCTTCTTGATTTGTATTGCACCTTACCAATTCTTCTAATGCTTAATTTGGATCAAATCCTAGATTTCTAGCCACGAGACTTTGATCAACTCAAACATGAGCATCCTTTATGGGGGAGTAATTACCCCTACCTAAAGGCTCAAACTAAATTTAAGCAGTAGGGGCTGACATTTGGGTGACCACAATCTTTGCCTCAAACAGGTCCATGCCTAGATCTTCATCAATGTTTAACTACTCAAGATTGGATTGTAGGGGTTCAAACTCAATCATTTGAATTTCAAATTTCTTGACATGATCAATCATGTCAAATGACTGAGATGGACTTGGAAGAGAGGATAGGAGTTCATCCTTTTAGTTTTTGGGAGGGGGAGGACTGATCTATGAAGTTAAAGTAGAAGGTGTAGAGATGTTTGATGTACTAACCTTCTTGGCAATCACCAGGTCCTTTGATGGGAAAGGAAGAGGGGTTCTCTGCTCAGTGATTGAAATTGATGGTTGGGGTCGCTCCTCTATCTTCTCTTTATCGGCCTATTGGGCTGACTGATTCTTAGAATTGGTGAATATTGTGTATGATCCTTCAAATCTTCACCTTCACTTCTGGGTTCATCCTAGAAATTCAAGAAACCAATGTGGGAGTTGCCAGCTGATTCTTCTAGATCCTCCATGAAGAGACCAGCATCATTTTCTTGCTCAAACTTAGGTTGGAAATAGGAAACATGTTCTATTTCCAGATATCCCACTACTGAGTTGGTTGGAGGTGCTTCAAGGGCAAGGTTCCTCTGTGGGGGAGGAAGATGATTTGGTTGCCCTTGACTTCTGGCAGCATTGCCTTGATATGGCTGATTGGGGAATGCCCTCATTGGTATATCTTTATATATAGGAGTAGAAGACATACCTTGTGCCATTTGCCTTTTCAAGGCTAGCAGTTCATTTTCCAACTTTTGCACCATTGGGTTAGTGGTGACTGTGGGTGAGTATTTAGAAAATGATGTTGGTTTGCCTCTATTTGAGTCTCTCCTTATCTTTCCTACTAAGATAAGGTCATATTCTACCTCAGTAGCCAAGTCTTTAGTAGCCTTAAGGTCTATGTGTCTAGCTTGTCTCAATAGAAAGCTCACTTCAGGCAGCTGTGAGTTGATGAAGAAACACATGAGATTTTGAGGTGTCGGCTAGGCGATCATGGGAATCCTGTGCCTCAGCTTGTTGAAATTGGTAATAAAATCCTTCGTAGGATCATGAGGCTCTTTCTTCATCTAAGTGAGCTAGGCCAGTAAGGCATGTGCATCTTTTTTAGGCTTAAACTTGGCTTCAAATTTGTTTTTCAGAGTGTCCCAATCAGTCACTGATCCAGCCTGCAGGTGGTAGAACCAGTCTGTAGCAGTGCCTTGTAGTGTCTCCATGAATAAACTAACTGCTATGTATTCAAATTCCACCCCTATTATGCCATAGGCTATGCTAAAAGCTATAATTCATTCATCAAGATGAACTTTCCCATCACCAAATAATTTGGGGAAATTTTTCCTTAAACTGCGTGGAAGTTCATGCAGAGGTGGAGTCAAGTTGAGTGGGCCAAAGGAGTTACCCCAAGGGCCTTGAACTGCCATGTTTTAATTATGTAAAATAGGGATAACAAATCTGGATGGAGTGGCCATATTGTGAATCAAAAATGGAAAAGGACTAGCCGTGCTTCAGCTTGAGGCTTCAAACTGCGCATTCTTTTCCAGAAGCTCTGGTTTTGTAGACCAGATAATATAACAGAAGTGGAGGAAAATGGTAAGGCTATAATAATAATGGGTAAGACACAGAAAAAAGTCACCAGATTATGTAATGGATAAGGGTACGGACTGCTTCAATCTGAAACTTGAGGTTTCAGACTGCACGTTCATCCCCAGTGGAGTCACCAAAAACTGTTGGGTGAATATTTTGTCAATCAGCATACTGATCAACAAAATAGGTCTGATCAACCATAACAAGAAGATTGGTTGGCCAAGTGTGTAGCTTTACTACATCAACCGGAGACAAATATCTCCTCTCATCAAGGGGAGGTTCCCTATAGATACATAGGAGCTATATATAATATAAATAAGTAGAAAATAACACACAGGGGTGAGATAATCCATCCATCTCTCTTTTTTTAGAGATGATGTTGACAAACAGAGGAGAAATACTAGGTGATTGGTGATGGCACTTCTCTTCTTTCAGAAGTGACATTTAGCCAAAAGCCAGATCCCTTCCTAGATAGTAGGATTCCTAGTGAAGAGATAAAAGGCACTTCTCTTCTTTTAGAAGTGCTTATTCTTACAAACAACATGACTCTTCTTGGTAACAAGTGACTAGTCACCGGGTCCAAAGTAACCATCAATCTAAGATGTAGCATAAAGTCTCCACCTTGACTGCCTTAGAGGGAGATACGAAAGACAATGAGGGCACAAAGTTGTCCTAAGGTCTTTTACACATAAATAGAAAAGAAAAACACACACTGAAGACAACTATGATAGTGCAAAGTCTGAAAGGAGTTGGCTTTAGGACAGCTTCCTTATCACCTCCATTAGTTCTACTTGTTAAATCAAATAAACAAGAACACTTTCAAAAGATAGACATATGAACAATCTCCTAAAGTAGCACAAGCTATAATAGCACAAAGTCTGCAAGTAACTTGCTTTCTCATTCAATCAAAGAAATATGAACTACAATCTGAGCTCAAAGTCTCAATAATGCCTTTCAATTTGGGCAGAGTTTCACTTTTGGTAAGGGGAAGATCTCCTTTGTAATAATGAAAGAGTTTACATTATATAGAGGCCAGGAGAGACTTGGCACTTTGTCCCATGGAGTGACCTATGCTGCGTAATCAATGCCTTAGCTACATTTTTGATTCTATCAGGAAGGGCCATGCTGGAGCAGGGTAGCTGCCTTAACTATGGTGTGTTGGTTCATCTTCCTTATCTTCTCCTGAGTTTGAATCACTCATTCCATCACTAGCTAGCTGCATGCCTGTCTACTTGACCCACTATTCCACCTACCAAAAATAACTCTTTCGAAGACATTTTTGGTCTTTCGTATCGATCTTCTCTCTTTGAGTCTTTGGGCTCTCTTCTCAGTCGATCGCTTGATTTAGGTTGAACCTTGAACCCATTAACCACTAAAAAGTTCATCAGTTCATTGGTTCATTCTATCTCTTTTTTTCTATCACTTCTTAGTTCAATCGCTTCTTTGCCCCTTGGTTGAATCGTCTGTTGAACCACTTGTGTGTCACTTTTTCTTTGATTGAGGCCACCTTTGAACTTGTGAACCATGTTGAACCATTAAACTTTGAACTCTTTCGATTCAAAGTTCAATCAGTTTATTGGTTCATTCTACATTTTTCTCAAACACTGCTTCCTTTATCTTTCCAAGGCTATGGTTGAACCCGTAAACCTTGAACCCGTTGAACCTTTTGGTTCAACGGTTCATTGGTTCAATCGGTTCATTCGTTCTTTCCTATTTCTTTGGACTTACCCATTTCCATCGAATAAAAAGTTTGAAAAAATTATTCCTTTTGGGCCTTTGAATAAATTTGAAGGAATTATGTCTTTTCTTTAACCTTCAAACCAATGATGTCTGCCCTCCATAAGGGCATCCCTCTTTGACACATGGTAGTATCTATCGCTCGTTACCAAGGACACGTGGAGTCTTCCACTACATCATGTTAAAACCCTCCACCACTAACACCTAGTGCTTTCCACTATTGGGCTTTTACAAAACCATAAAAATGCTTGGGGCTAAGTCAGGCTCTTGCAGATGATGACACTTGTCGACATTCATCAATCTCTACCAGGGGCATGTGGCATGGTCCACTACTCTTAGAAAATCATAGTGAAGCTTTCTGTGGTTGCCACTTGTCACCCTTCATGGAACTCTAGAAGAAGCTTTGTCGAAAGGAACCTTGCATTTTGTAAGGAACTTTGAGAAGTGAATGCTGACACATGTTGCGTTTTGCTGAGTTACAATGCCGACATGTGGCATGGTCTGAATATTTTTAGCAATCACATGGATGCAAAAACATGGTGGCTTTCGATGAGTTTTTAAAAGGGACACGTGGCACCTTCCGCCACTTCTCTAATATAAAGCATAAAGGGGCTCGATCGACGACACTTGGTAGCATCCACCTGATTCTTTCTTTTGCGCGTGTCTCTTTTATTAACTAAGGCAACCTTTGAAACCGTGCATTGAACCTGCTAATCCTTTTACCAAAAAGTTGAGAAAATGATGAAATTGAATGTTCCGAACAAATTTTGGAAAGGGGAGGGGCAATTTTGGCCATGCAGATTTTGATTATTGTGTTTGTGTGCTTGTTTAACTTGTTAAGTTCTATGAAAGCCATGATCCATATCATACACTAACTAATGCATAGGATATTAAATCTACATTTTACTACTACGAGATTCATTGACATATTTTTATAGGCCTTGTTTCATATGTTACATAATTCAAAGGTATAAATTTTACTATGTTGACCTACTTTTGACATATGCTACACTATTCAATGATTACATCTTACTGTTTTAGTAATTTTTTTTTGTTTTTTCAATGTGATCTAATTAGCTATTAAAAACAAAGTAAATACAGGGTTTTGAAGATTACCTAGAGATGAAGGTTGGTTGTGCACCATTGATCAAGCTTTGTGGGAACTCATCTTTGGCTAGGGAGGAATGACTTGTAAATCACAAGTAAAAACTTGGACAAAAATAGATCAGTAAGAAGACGAGTGGGCTACTTGGTTACAAACCAGTCCTAAGAAGCACAATGCTTGCTCAAATAGATGTCAGCCCACTATTTTCAATTAATAAGGATAATAAAGATAGAAATATAAAGATAAAAAGATATAAATGATGTAAAATATAATTTGACAAAGATTAGATAAATTTAAATCATTTATTGCATTTAAGATAAACAGGATAAACAAATATAGAGGGATAAGATAGATAGATGTAATAGAAAATTTGCTAATGGATAAAATAGATAAGCATTTTGCTAATTTATGCTAGTTTAATACTATAATGTGTATTAACAAAATATAATGTTAAATTGGATGGGGTTTTAAGATATAAGTTTGCATTTAGAAAGATTCAGGTCTATGATAGAAAATAAGCTACAAGGATCAATGCCGATTAAAATGAATCGATGTCAATTCTATAACATCTGTGTAAAATTATAAATAAGGAAATAAAGGATGACAAGAAAGATTGTAAGGTGTGTAATAAATTCCAAAGGGAAACTATGAACGTTTGAATGCTAAAACTGAAACAAAAGGATGAGAATAGCTAAATAATAAGATGAATTGAATGCAATACTTACCTTGAAAATAATCTTGGCATGAGGTTGATATTGTGCATTATTTTATCTATATTTGGGTAGAAATTCACCAGCAAGGGGTCTAACAATCACTTATGAGTCTCCTTGAGGAATTTTGTCAATGTTCAAGAGTAAAAATTGTAGTCTCGAGCCATGGAGATCTGTTGCATATATATGGATCAACATCGATCCATGAGAATCAATGTCGATTATGGAGGATCGATGTTGATTATCCTAATTTAGTCAAAAGTTGGCTCGGGTTGTTTTAGACTGCATTCGTAAGTGAATGTAACACTAAATTGTTTGTATGGGTTTTTGATGAGGGTAAGTTGTTGGAAGGTTGGATAGGTTTTGTTTTTTATTTGTTTTTATGAATTTTGGTTATTTAAAATATTTTGGGTGGTTATGGATGGTAAATAGTAATTAACAAGATTAATTACCATAGGTAAATAGGGGGTATTTACATAAAATAAATATTTGGTCTCTTATACTTTAAGTTATATTTTATGTATATACTTTCAGGTTGTTTGAGAGTGCTTTCAGACCTCTAGGAGTTAAGATGCAAAATATATATTTTTGGAGTTTTCCACCACATTTTAGACTTAGCCTATTTTAGGACTTTGGGATTTTAGACTCAACCTATTTCAAGGTTTCAGGCTATGGTGCAAATTTATAGCGTCTACACTTACTACACATGGTAAAGTTAAATTTTATTTTGAAATTAGTGACTTTCAGAACACAAATCCCTCACCTCAAAGGGGGGGATTTTAATTGGATTTCCATACATGGGATAAGTCTTTTCAAGAGTAAAATAATTTTTCTTAGTACATAATACAATTTCAAAGGTTCATAATTGTTAAAATTCAATCATTGGCATATATTATGGGGGAATATTCCATGTATGTGCACTCATATTATAGGAACACCATATATATTCATACAATTTTAAGTACATGATACATATTCATGTATAAATTTCAAACATATTTTACCAATTTGCATCTGTAATACAATTACAGATTTCATATTTATCATAATAGGGGCATGATATAAATTCGTGCTCACTATGCTATTTTTTTTAATTCATGGGGAATGATATAGATTTATGCCATGATTTTACTAATATTTTATATCTATTGGCATGGTAGGAGTAGGGATGTAATCCATTCTCTTTTGATCATGCATTCAAGAACTAAGGAATAAGTTGACAATTGAATCTACAAGCCATCTATAGTGGTTTAGTCAATTAAAGTGTATAATACATAGCTTAGAGATTTAATGTCCTTTCATATATTTTTCTAAAAATTCATTATAGATTCATCCAATTTCATGTCTTGGGAATAAAAATACCAATAAATTAAAATTGAGGTTTATGCATCCTCAATGGGTTTTATTTTCTATACAATTTTAATTCAATTTTGGGGCTTGTTCACCCTCAAATTATCCATTGGTTCAAATAAGGAATTGAATTCTCTAAGTGCCTCATGGGTAGCACCAATTCTCAAATGCTTCAAGGAAGCATCATTTTCAATCAAATTCATGAGAGCAACATTGGTTTCACACACATGTACTCTTTCCTTGTTCTTTTCAATATTTTTAAATTTAAGTTACATTTTAATTTTTTAGTTTGACATATGAGCATTAACTAATTTGACATCATTATTGTTATAATATTTTCCAAGATCAATATAAAATAACATTGAAAACATAAATATTGAATACACAAAGGAACAATGTTACCTCAAAAGTAAGCCACCAAAAATATGAGACACAAGATTTGTCAAGTGGGGAACTGAATCAAAAGAAGAAAAATCTATGTGTATTAATAAGGCTTACAACAACACTATTATCCAAGCACAATCTTATTAGAAGAAAAGAGAATGAGAAAGCGAGTAGGCCTCAAACTATAAACAAGTTTCTCAAGATAGTGTTTTAGTGTAGAATGAGAGAGAAGAGAGCTCATTAAATAGAGTTAGATAAAAGAAGAAAAATTAAAAAAAAATCCCATCATGACCTTACGTAACATTATTAATGTGTGTCCACTATCACTAATCCCCATAATGTGAAGGAAAAATATGAGACAAGTGTAGGATGAGTTACATGTGCAAGTAACTCCAAGATTCCTTACAAAAGGACAAAAGAGCTATAACACCTTATAAAATCAAGAATATGTGAATTATAAATTCATATAATAAGAAATTCTACACACACCTAAATAGACATACAATTAATAAATTAATCCAAATAAAGATTAATCTCCAATACTCTCCCTCAAGCTTTATTTGGAGTTACAAAAGAGGAGAAAATCTTAAATGTAGAAAAGAGAGTTGGCATTACATAACAATCCTCTTAATAAAAACTTCATTCGAGAGAAATTACAATTAAAATGATTTGACAGAAGAAAGAAGAAGAGTAGGAGTCATCAATAGATTTGAAAAATTTATCATCAACAATATCCAAGAAGCCTCTTCAGACAAGAAGGTCAATCCACATCGAAAAAAATACCAACAAATAAGCAGAAAGCAATAAATAATCCACTATACCTATAAAACAAAAGCTTACATCAATCTTCATGTTAAGTAAAAATTCCATAAAATGATATATATACATATAATATAATAAAATTAGATCTAATATAAGACAAAAGAATCAAAAGACAACTTCCATAACAAAGTGTTGAATCCTATTTCAAAAAAGAGGTTAGTTAAAATAATTAGCTCCAAACAGAAGCATATTTCTTTGAAAACTTACAAGAACATGCATATAAGTAAGGAAAACATTAAAAAAATTGAGTCTTAAACTTATCAAAAGGAAGACAAATAAGATGTGTCATTTTTTTCAAAAGATTTCCTTATTGAAGCAATTGAGGAATTATAAAAAGAAGACACATCAAAGTATCGAGAAAATAGTATAAACTTACTGATCCAAATTGGTTTAACCTTTGAATGAGGTGTTTCAGTGGTTTTCCAACAATACAAAATGTCATGAGTGAATTTACCACAAGATTTATATGGATGCAATTTCTAAAATACAATACCCTTGTTTACCAAAATGCCCACAATTTTTATAGTTTTTAACCAAATGATGAACCCAAGAATCTTTATAACCACAAAAAGTCTTATGAGTTTGAAAAACACTATGGTTCAATGTTATTCAGTGATGGGGACAATACAAATTTAGATTATCATTACAAGAATTAAAACTAAACCTTGCAAAATTTGTATTAGATTTATCATCACAAGGTGTTTATAACATTGTGTTCAATTTATTTTCATATCTCTTTGTTGTTGTTCCTTTAGATACAGTGGCACAACCCCATATTTTGTAAGACATTCCCACTCTTATTTCTGTGGAGGACAATTATTTTTTTCTTAATAACATACCTTGAACAAAATTAAGACACGTTGTCTTCAGCATGAATAAAGGGAAATCCCCTAGGCCAGATGGATTTTCTATTGAATTTTATTAGGAATTATGGGATACTATCTAGGAGGATTTGTTAAAGGATGTGGAAGAATCTAGAACATCTAAAGTTATTCTTAAATAAATAAACAAAAGATTCATTGCTTTGGTTCCAAAGGTGCAAGAAGTGATGAATATTTTTGGCTTTCATCTCATTGTTCTATGTAATATTTTGTACAAAATCATTTCCAAAATCATGGCTAATAGATTGTATCCCCTCCATAAAATTATTTCCCTTGAGTAAGGTGGGTATCTGGTTGGTAGTCAAATCCTTGATGAGATTGTGCTAGCTCAAAAATCTATCCATTTTATGCAACATCAAAAAACTCTAGCTATGCTTATAAGGTTGGATCTTTCCAAAGCCTATGATATAGTTGATTGGGCCTTCCTCTTAAGATTGCTCAAGTATTTCAATTTTTTTGAGGAATGGATTATTTGGGTGAAAGGTTATATTTCCTTAGTTTCTTTCTCAATTCTAATTAATAGTTGTCCTACCATGCCTTTTTGAGCTTCTAGATGCATTTGGAAAAGAGACCCTCTTTGTCCTTATTTATTTATCATTATGGAAGAAAGTTTAGTTGTAAGTATTATTAGAACTAGAGATGAAATAATTATTGAAGGTGTTTCTGTAGCTAGGGGTCTTCATTCGATGACACATTTACAGTTTGTAGATGATTCTTCCCTAATGAACAAAGCTATAACTCAAGAGGCTTCCAACTTTAATAATAGTTGCAACTTTTCAAGATTGAAACTAGTCGGATTATCAGTGAGGATAATTCAAAAATTTATTTCTTTCACACATCTCTTAGACAAGAAGCTATGATTCTTGACATACTTCACTTTCGGAAAGCTTCTTTGCCAATTATCTACCTCAGTGTTCCCTTGAGAAAAAACAAAATTTCTAATTGGAGTTAGTTGATGGATAGGTTAAAAACTAAAAATTTCTAATTAGACTAATACGTATCTATATGGGGATACAAATCACCTTGATCAAATAAATTGATCAAACTTTTCTTCCATCTTGCATGTTCCCAAGGCCATATTCAAATAAATTGATCAAACTTGCCACAAGTTTTTATGGAAGAGGCTGTAAATTATGAAAAAATGATCTTTGTTGAAATGGACTACACTTTGTCTCAACAAGCAAGAAAGAGGTTTTTGTTTAGCTTAGCTAAATTGTCAAGCTTTAGTAGCTAAGATTTATAAGTATATTATTTAGCCTCCATCAAAACTTTGTACACAAACCTTACGAGCAAATTATGTTGTAAATAAACTCCCTGATCAAATTGTCTATTTCTCTCTTCCTTCCAAAGGCTCTCTTGTGCTGGCTATTCTCAAAATTGGTGAGTCTTTGATTAAGAACAAATTGTTTTGGATCATCAAGAATGGTCAAAAGGCCCAATTCTAGACATATTCTTGGGATGGTTATCCCCCTCTTGTTAAATAATATCCCTATTTTCATGGGCTTATGGGATAAATGCATCAAAATGATTGGATTACAATTTCTAAATACTTAAATAACCTTAGCAAAGAAAGGACAATTAAAAGGAAGTGGATTTTCCTTGAAGACTAGCTGATTCAAATTTCATTGGACTCTAAAATCCAACTACCTCATATTCTTAAAGACAGATATTTCTTGCTTAGATGAGGAATATTTATTGGCTTGGCAAAGACAGTGTAATGAAATCTACACAATGGCAGATGGCTATCGTTCTCTTTGTCATCCTTCAATTTAGCCCCTCAAAAAAAAATTAAGCAATTTTGGAGTCACAATCTGTGGCCTAAAGTTAGGGTTTTCAGTTGGCTTCTCCTTCATGGTAGAGCTCTTATGGGAGATAAACTTATGAAAAGGGGATTCAATGGACCCTTTAGATGTGTCCTATGTAGGGATCACGAGGAAACTTTTTCTCACATGTTATTTTCATGTCCTTTATGAGAAGTGGTAGTTTTTGGTGAGTCTTTTGGGCATCCCATGGACTAGTATTTCATCCTTGATGCAACCCATTTAGGATTGGAGTCACATTTTCTAGTTTGATGTATTTTCTAATGAGATTCTTTGTGTTGGTGTTTCTTTTATCTTATGGAACATGTGGAAGGATTGTAATGCTATAATTTTCAAGTAGAGGGCTATTGATAGTATTTGGATTTGGCAATACACTCTTAATAATATCAGAGAATTGATCGTGCACTTGGTGAAACACCCTATGGTAACTTCCTAACATGGGATGCTCATTCTTCAGGGTCTTCACATTGATTTGTCTCCCCTTAACTCCCAGGAAAACTCTAATGGAAAGGATCATTCATTTATTCCAACCCTGGGCTTCAATAGAATCCAAACAGATGGTGCTTTAAGGGGAAATCTTGGTCATGCTAGTATTGGAAGCATAGATAGGGATTTGGAAAACTTGATTGTTTTATTTTTCTGCCAAAATTAGTATTACCACCAACAATTCAGTTGAAGGGCAAGCTATTATGTAAGGTCTTAAAACTGCCTAGCAGGTTGGGTGGAAGAACATCCAATTGGTTGCTAAATATAAGTTTTGGATTAAGATGCTTTCTGATCCAAGTTATAACAGTTCCAAGGATTGGAGAATTTGTAGAATTCTCCACAAAATTCAATTGCTTCAAGATAAATTTGATAGGGTCATTTATTCACATACTCCTCGAGGTTTTAATAAAGATATGGATGCTCTTGCTAATTGGGCTCTTGACCAATCAAAGTGAAAGGCTTTGGTCCTCCTCCCTTATGGTGGCCGACAAAGCTAAGGAATGAGCTCTTACGCATGTTAACCCTAAACAATAATTGAGCTAATTACTAGAATCTTTGTAAGGTTGTCCTTTCCTTCTTAGTTGGTTGCTATTGTTTTTGGTTCTCTTTGGCTGGTCATTGGCTTTCTCTCCATTGCTTTTTTAGTTGTGGGGAGTGCTTCTAATTCTGAGCTTTATTGGAATTATGTTGGGCCTTCTTTTTTACCTCAATTTTTGTATGATCCAAAATGTTTTAGTCTTGTTGGTTTTCTTGGTTGGTACATGCACGGTTCAGTGTTTGTTTATCTTTTGGTTAGGCGTGCTCTTTGAGCATGCCGAAGGGGGAACACTAAGTGCAAACCTTGGGTGATTTTGACAAAAGAGATATCCATACCTCCTTGGGTCTTACCCAAATGTGGCATCTCACCTGATATGTTTTCTACAAAACAAAAATAAATAATTGGCATCAATATTAAAATATTTTTTATTGAAGAGATGATGAAAAAAATAAAAAATGTTGTATAAATAATTGTGTATTTTAAAAAAGTCTAGCCTAATTAATTTCAAGAAGTACAAGAATCGAAGTGACAAATCGATTGGAATGAATAGATTTAAGGATAACCTCTAAACAATTGAGTCGCATCGTACACCTTTTTGAAGCCTAGTTCAATCAATTATAGTAAGAAGTATACAAATTGAACTGATGGATGCATTGTAATCAACACACTTCACACCAACCCTTGAACAATAATTCAAAAACTTAAACATAGGAAGTAGTTCTTGTAAATGAGGGTATGAAAACAAAGCAAAACAATGTATGTTTCTTTGCATGTTAATCTAACTATTGTATTCACTAATAATATAAAATAAATTATTTCAATGTGTATGTTTTCTTTTAACAACAAATACTATTCTACTAAGACAAAATCCCATAATCATCAACATGGTGAAAGCTCACCAATAAATATTATTACATCAAAATATGTAAAAGTTTATTTCTATGAAGTTTGACCCAAAAAAGATGAAAATTTATCATCACCGTGATCATTTACATCACGTGTACCAATATTGTTATACCTAATTTAAGAAAAATAAGAAACCAATATAGTATTGTCATCATCATCATCATCATCATCATCATCATCATTTCCAACACAATTCTCCTTAGCCTCATATCCACATTTGGGGGTTCATCATGGTCTTCACTTCCAACAAATCGGATATCATTGTTTGCATTTTAATCCTCTTGATTGTTCTCTTGACTAATAATTGCATGGTCTATGTGAAGAATGCTTTCTTCTTGCATTTCATCTTCACCATCTTTATTCAATTGTACTATAATATGTTGTGGATGGTCATTCACATGCCATACAGATTGAATATCTTAGACATGATGTGCCCTATTATGACAATGTATCATACACTTCTATTGGTGTAGATCCTTTACATCTTTATAAAAATAACATGCATTATCAAAAAATAATTTGTAAAGTTAGTATATGTATATGGAATTGACTAAACAAATGTAAAAAACTATTTCATTAATAAAATAAAAACAATACAAATTAAACATGTGAACAATGTTGAAGTAACAAGTAGGGCTCCTTGTTTTCTCATGATTTTTTACTATAGTCTACAACATATAGACCACTATCTTTACATCTTTTCACAATCTAATACTCACGAAAGCTTTATACCAACGACATTTGAGCAACACGATTTTGAGACTCTTATAATCTAATTTAATTATTTCTTAGATAAACTCCACATAATCCGATTTCCCCTCAATTAAAATTTTATCTTTAAAGCTCACACAACCAACTTGCTCAAACTTAATAGCAACTCTACAATGAGTCAACTCTCTTACACTTTCTACACAAAATTATTGTCCATAAATCTACATCCCATCATATGTCCCAACCTAATAATATAGTGGAAAGAAAAGAAAAGAATGGTTATAATAAATGGTCTGGAAAAAAATAATTAGAAATTTATCGCAAATAATATTTATAAATTCTTCACATCCTTTTACAATGTCCAGATATTCTTCATCTACATAACACAGGTCACTAATCTCCAATAAAGCTTGAAGATAATCATATAGCCAATTAATTGTACACTCTTAGGATCAATGTTATTCTCATAAAAACTCAAGTACAACTGCTTTATGCCAATAAAATCTCTCGAATTCAATTATTTTCTTTTCTCCATGTCTTTTATCCATTGCATATTTTTCCCCACTCTCTATGCTTCAAGCCAATTTCTCATTAATTTTATTTATGTTAAATGTGAATAATAATCCACAGATAATCAAAATAGAAAATAAAGTTTAATAAAGTCAAAAGCGTTATGGTCACTTAGAATAAAAGTGACATAGTGGAAAGAGACTACATACTTATAGAAGATATTGTGACCACCTAAGAGCCCACATAGTGAAAGCCACGATGGACAATTATTCAATGGCAAGAAAAGTTTTCCCACTCTCTATGCTTCAAGCCAAATTCTCATTGATTTTATTTATGGTAAATGTGGATAATAATCCATAGATAATCAAAATAGAAAATAAAATTTAATAAAGTCAAAGGCTTTATGGTCACTTAGAATAAAAGTGACACAGTGGAAAGAGGCTACATACAGAAGATATTGTGACCACCAAAGAGCCCACATAGTGGAAGCCACGGTGGACAATTATTCAACGACAAGCAAAGTGAAGGAAAAGGCCATGTGATATAAATGTAACCAACAAAGAAGCAAGTCAAATCGTAGCGACAATAAATAAGGCTCCGTCTGTAACCAACAAAGAAGCAAGTCTTAGAAAGGTGAGAAAGCATTTGTAATTTTTTAAAAAATATTGCATTCACATCTTACACATTCTGCACAGATTGTATGACTTGAAAAACTATCCTGATTATCCATTCTCATGCAGTAAGTTGGAACTCTTACTATTGGAATAGCCCAAACTTAAGATGTGACAAATATGCTTCCTGCAATAATGCTCATGTAAAACCGTATCCACGAAAATGGAGCAAAGTAAATCTTAATTTAACTTAAGACGATGCTCGAATGTGTAGGACAGAGACAGTACACACATCCCTACATATTGCTGACAATGGGATGTCTTCCAATTTAGGTCCATAAAGAAAAAACTTGTACATTTTACTATTATTCTCATGGCTTAAACCATTTCATGCCTCCCAGGCAAACATTTTTCTGATTGCTCATATGGTTCACAAAAAATAAGTCCTTGCCAGGCTATGTGGATTTCTAAATGTTTTATTTTCTTTGAGCGAAAAGATACCTTCCAATTGCGTTACTGAAATGAAGTGCTGTTTGCAGTTTGCCCCAGTCAGGTTTTCAGCTGGTGGCTGTGAAGCGAAAGGCAATATAACCAGGTTTGTCGTCATGAGTTGGTTTCACTTATCATGATTACTTATCCTCACAGAACCACAGGTTCTCCTTGATATTACAAGGCTGAGAGTTATCACTTCAAATTTAATGGAGCTTTCCACCAATAAAGTTGCTGGTTAGAACAGGAAAAACCATTATAGGAAAGAAGAACCAGATAGAATGCTTGAAAATGAGATGAAGTGAGTTTTTCACATTTTGTCAAAAAAAGGTATGAAGAATGAGTGACTACTAGGCATTGTCACTTACGCACGAGAGTAAATATTTTTTTGCAGAGGTGATATATAAATATGTTTGTGGGTACCAAAATTATCTTCCCGGGGATTGAAGTATTGTTCATTCTTGTATGTGGAAATGCTTGGACCTCACAAGAATCAAATTCCTGAAGTTTTCCTGTCATCACCAGTAGTTCCCACAAAAAAAACGTTTCTGTGTGAAATGATGGAACTTGATAGAAGTGGGGAAATCAACAATCATGCAAAAGATTTTATGGATGGTAAGCTAATAAGCCTAATAGAAATGGATTGACCTGAGAACATGTTACTTCTGTCCATTCTCAACTTAGTTCAACAAAGAACATATCCTGGCTCAATCTTCATCTTCCCCTAGTTTGCATTGGTCTCCTCTCCTAGTGGATTTGGTTAGTGCCCAACAAGAAATACATGAACCTTGCGCTTAATCTCAATCCAGCTAAGCCCTGCCTCTTTGTTCACATCGCTATCACTCATCAGTTTCCTCACCTTTGCGGCATCATTCCACCTGCCTTCAGCAGCATAGAGGTTAGAGAGTAACACATACGTTGCAGAATCTTTCATGCCCATCGTAAACAGAGATTCTGAAACACGTTCTCCAATCTCCACATTGCCATGAATTCGACATGCAGCAAGCAGAGTTCGCCACACTGCAGGACTGGGTTTGAATGGCATCAAATTGATAAAGCACTCAGCCTCTTCCAGGCGCCCAGCCCGGCTAAGAAGATCAACCATGCATGCATAGTGTTCTGCTCTAGGAGTTATTCCATGGCCTTGGTTCATATGATCGAAGTAGTAACACCCTTCATCCACTAGGCCTAAATGACTGCAAGCATAAAGAATACCAACAAATGTAACACAATCTGGCTTTATCCCAGCGTCTTGCATTTCTTTAAAGAGTTCCAAAGCCTCCTTACCATGTCCATGCTGAGCATGTCCACCAATCATTGCATTCCATGAGGTAACATCTTCTTTGGGCATTTTCCTAAATGCAATACATGCATCGTTTATGCTCCCACTTTTTGCATACATGTCAACAAGACTGATACCCACAATAGCATTTGATTCAAATCCAGTATGAATGATGTGCACATGGATCTTCTTGCCTTGTTCCAATATTGCAAGGCCAGCACATGCCTTAAGAACACTGGAAAATGTAAACTCATCAGGCTTTAAACCTAGCTGTTGCATTTGGTAAAAGAGTTCCAGAGCTTTGTCACCATCATTCTGGTGAGCATATCCAGCAATAACCACACTCCATAATATCAAATCTTGTGTGGGCATTTCACTGAACACTTTATTTGCATAATCCATCCTTCTACAGGTTACAAGCATATTAATAAATGTCGTTCCCACAAAAATATTTGACTGAAATCCAGTTTTAATGATAAGGGTATGAATCTGCTTGCCCTGTTCCATAGAAACTAAGTTATCACATGCCTTGAAAACAGTAGCAAAGGTAAATTCATCTAATTTCACATCTTCCACCTGCATTTGCCTAAAAATTTTCAAAACATCTTTATTGTGTCCATTCTGAGCATATCCTGCAAGAATTGCATTCCATGACACACTGTCTCGTTCAGACATTCGATTGAACACACAAAGTGCATCCTCTATGCTTCCACATCTTGCATACATGTCAATAAGAGCATTCCATAAAGACACATCCAGATCCAGCTGAGATGTAATGATATTGGCATGGACCAGCTTTCCTACTTCTGGAACTAGACTGTCTGCGCATGCTTTCAGAATACTGGCAAAAGTTATCTGGTTTGGATACAAAGATGCCTGCTGCATTTCACAAAAGAGTCTAAAGGCCTCTTCTGGACACCCATTTTGGACATTTCCAGCAATTATTGCATTCCACGAGACAACATCTCTATTGGGACTTTTGTCAAACACGTGGTGGGCATTCTCCATGCACTCACATTTTGCATACATATTAATAAGAGCACTCTGCACAAACAAATCAACCTCAAATCCAAACTTCACTGCAAGGGCATGAACTCGGTTACCTTCTTCTTTTGATGCAACAGTAGCAACCCCGCCAAGCAAACTGCCAAAAGTGAATTGGTTTGGCTGCATGCCCCCCTCTAGCATTTGGCAAAACAGCTCTATTGCCTCTTCATATCGGCCGTCCCAAACGTAACCTGATATGATTCCATTCCATGAAACCGCACTTCGTTCAGACATTTTGTCAAACACTTGGCGTGTATCCTCTATAAATCCACACTTCGCATACATGTTTGCGAGATTGTTGTTCACAAAAATGTTTGGCTCGTATCCGATTTTAATCATGTGGGCATGAGTACATTTACCCTTTGCAACTTCTCTCATTGTGGCTGCAGACTGTAAGATGGGGACATACACATTTAAGGCAACCCAATTGAGAGGCGCCCGCAGTGCCTGTTGCAACAATCCAATCTTGCACATAACACATATACATGTTAGTTACTGACAAACAACGGGGACAGTCAAAACGTCTTATCTTGTTTCTCAGAGTCAGTGTTTCAGGGTGTCTCCAGTTTTAAAAACATGTTGAAAATTTTTACGAAAAATTATGTGTTGAACAAAACATTTGACGTGATATAAGGGTGCTTTTGAAGTTGCATGTTATTTAAATATGCAGTGAATTGTGATCTGATATGTGGAAAATATTAAACTGCAAATATTATGATTTCATGATTTTTACTATTGTAGGGTTGAAAATATCAAACAAAATATAGTAATTTTATATGAGCAATAGGTGTCATATGTGGTAAAATCAAATGAAATCTGGAGAAGTATAAGAATGAAAATTTAAAAAAAAATGATAGAGAAAAAACAAAAAAACAAAAATGTTGTAAAAAAATGTAATGAAAATCATGAAATGTATGTAAAATAAAGCAAAGCAAATGAATGAGATTGACAGATATATGCATACTCGTGTTCATATTGTGACAAGATCGATTGGTATATTCATGTACGTTGTTACTTATGTTTTTGTCTCCTTTGTTTCATTGCAAAAAGAATATTTCTAGCATCATCAATGGAAATCAATTCTTCTAGGGCCCTATGCTTGTTCATCAACGATGCTTAGTACTCTATACATTGAGTGCTTGAGAAAGGAACGAGAAAAAAAGTGAACATTCATGGAAAAAGTGGAAGTGATGAAACGTTCCTTCACTAAATGATTATCAATTTTAAGTCACCCTACTAGAATCTCGTCAATATGTTGATGGCCAGGGGGTTGGCTTTTGTGTTCTCCTATCCAACAATTATTATCAATTGCCCCTTTTACCAGTTTCCATCTTTTGAAGGCATAGGAGGGTCATTCGTGGTGAATTATAGGCCATTTTTTCAATGGTAACCTAAGCTCAAAATAATTAATGGAAGCCATTGAATAAAAAGACACATACAGAAAATGAATGAAAATCACTAACAAATGAAAATGGGCAAGTGCATAACAAAGGAAGGTGTGTCTATTAACTAAACTGGATTGAATTAATATAATTGTTAATTGTACTAAGTTTCATGTGATTAAAAATTTTCATTAATGAGTTTGAAGTTCAGGTTTTGGTATTAATTCATGGATTTTCAAAGCACGTATGATGTGAAAAAGTTGTGATTCAGAGGTTAGAGTTGTTAAGGAGACACATATGTTATTTGATATAGAAGATATTTCAAGTATTGCATAGAAATAAATGAGTTGAAATTGTGGATTGTGATCAAGAAATGTTGGTAGTTATTGTAGAAAAGTTAAGTCGGGTGCACAAGGTTGTCTTAGTCAGGGCTTAACTTCTTACAACCAGGCGCAAACATGGGATCATCTCTTTGTGCTCAACATTTTACACTCGACTGCGTCAACATTAATTCACATAAGGCACAGACGTTATGCACTCACTCGAAGCGCAGTTTAGAAGGAACCAAAACCTGTGTTGGGCTAGTTGTACCATGGTGCAAGATTTCACTTGTGGAACTTGATCAATTCCTAAAAGACTTATGTAGACCCATTGGTGCAAACCTTCCATGTATTATGCTTTGTGGTCTGAAGGCACAAGCCCATTTTTGGGACTAGTTCTAAAGTCATAAGGGCACAAGTCTTTGACAAATAACCTAGTGTCATATAGGCACTAGAAGGGTATAAGGGCTTCTTTCACTATAGGAATTTCTATTGGGCTCTCACTTGTAGCAAGGGGAGGAACACAAGGCACAAGATTCCATATACTTAGTCAATATGCACATTACAACTAACATCATCATATGTTATAGGGACACGATTAACGACACTACCCAGAAGCTCATAACCACATGCTTAACATAAATGAGTTTGAGTTATAACATTGTAGTTATCCAACATTCAATTAACACTATCTAAGACACATAAACCCAAGACTATGCTTCTACAACAATTCTTTATCATTAATAAAAGCTCAAATATAGAAGATAGTCATAATGCTTAATACAAAATGTAGACTTACTTCATTCTACTTGATGACCCAGAGGCTCACAAACGAGCTCGAGCACTACAAATGGATCCCTAATGGCATCCATGCTACTCCTGGATCTAACGTTGGGAATTGTAATGTTTATAAAACCAATTCTTTAGAGTTTCTGTCACTTCATTCACCTCTTATCCTCAACAAGTTCAAGCTCCTTTTATAGCTCCACGAGAACATCTTTGCTAGGGTGGAATGCGCACACCAAATGTCGACTTGGAGCCTTTATCATTATAACCATCGACTCCATCACCTTGCACCCTTCAAGCTATAGTCACCACATATCGCCCAACTTGGAAGATGCTCCAAGAATCCTAGAATTGGTTAGCCACCTTCCAGTTGGTGCAAGGTGTGCAATGATTCCTCCAGCTAGCACCAAGATGCCAAAAAGTCTATCATTACTCTAAAATATGCTTCAAACCAATGTTTCTGTCCTGCCAACACAGATCCTTGCATACCAAAGTAGGGGTGCAACATTACCCCATACAAAATTTCTAGTTCATACTTGAACTATGTTGTTAATCTCTTCGGGGCACAGAACTCAGGCGTGCTCTCCTTCAGCTCGATGTTGAAGTCCTCAAATCCCTTTAAGGTGAGATTGATTTCTTCAGCATCATTGTCTATCTTAGTGGAGGTTGCACTAAGTGCAAGCACGTCAGTCTTGTCTAGCTCCTTTCTAAAGGCCTCTAGATTTGCCTTTGCCTTTGTCACTCCCTCATCCAGGATTACTCCTTGCTCATGGGCCTTAGTATATAAAGTATGAAAGAGTGATTCTAGGTTTTATTCTTGGTCCTTTATCTGGGTGCTTAGTGCAATGACATTCCCCATGATTTGTGCATGCTTCAACTTGCTTACAGAGTACACTTTATGCCATCATCTTCTCCTTCTCCTCCTTCGCTTGCTTGAGGCATGCTTATATAATTGATGCCTAGTTGGAAAATCTTAAAAATATGGCATCGACTGCATCTACACCTTCTTATAGCTTCATAAAGAGGTCCTCCACCTCTTTGAGCTTAGCAACAAGCTCCTTTTGTAGCACGGTGCATGGGTCTTCTTCTTTTTGTGTTGGCTCCAATTTCATTCTTGGGAGCATTTGCTCCACTAGGATGCATATTTTATCAACCTCAAAGAGGTTTGAATTATCCACATTGACCAAGAGGGATGGTTTGACCTTTTGTATGCACTTGCATAACTGCTACAATATGAATTTTGTGGCTTGCACTTCATCTTCAAATTATTTGTACAGTTTCTTCCATTTTCTTTCCCTACTAACATTGATGATATTTATGCGCACAACTTCAGTGGCCATTCTAATAAGCACATTCCCAGACTAGAATGGGTTCATAGCACAAAGGTTTATGGGGAGTGAGTCCTGCCCCTCCTCAACCTCTTTTATGTTTAATACAACTTTTCGAGGTGATTTAAAGTGAGGCTCATCCATGTAATGGTTAAATGCAAACAATTTTTTTTGCGCATCTTTATTGTGGAGATTTTAAGGGGCATGGTGTCAAACATGTAACAATATTCATCTTCCCATCCCTTCTACACCTTTTCTCTTATGATCAACTCTACGTCATTCTTCTTGATGATTACTAGCTCTGTTTGCTCTTCCTCCACTTCACTAGTGCCACTGCTTTCTTTAGTGATTTCTTAAGAGGACTCATCTTCTTCCCTAAGGAGTTATTCCTTGGAATTTTCCCCTTCATCTACTTCTTCCTCCTAGGGTTTCTTAATGCTCACCTCCAGGGTTATTCCCTCAGTGCTAGCATCACCTTCTTCCTACTAGAGTTTCTATCCAATCTCATCTTGCTATTATGAGGTACCGATATTGCCTTCCTTTTCTTAAGGTGCCATTTCACTACTTGGGTGCACATGTTATGTAGCTTCATCTACTTTCTTGGTGGGGGTGCTAGGCACCTTCTTGGGTTTTACAATGACTGGTCCCACACTTGTAGGAACCTTTTTTCCTTCTTGGCCTCTACTTTTTCCTGTGCCAGTCTCTGCCTCTCTTTAAGTGCCAACGCCTGATTGACTTCCTGCTTGCTTAGCCATAATTTCCTCCATGCCAATTTTCTCTTCTCAAGCATATGTGGGGGCTTCTTTATTAGATGAGGGGCTTGTTGTCCTCTCTATTTCTTCAAGCATGATGGTTGTGCTGCTTTGAAGCACTTCATTGTATCCTTGGTGCTTGACTCCTCTTCCTCTTTTATTTTCAAGATATAAGTCTCTACTCTTTCTTCCTCAGTCTCTTCCTTCAATTTGCATGTGAGGGTCTCTTCCTCCATTTCTACTAGAGTTATAGTCGAGAACACCACTAGTCCCTTAGACTTATTTTTTGGCTTTTTGTTGGAGGAAACAGTCTTTGGTATGAAAGTTACATGCTTATTAGGAGATGGAGGTGTAGCTTGTTCTCCGAAGGCAATCTTTAACCGGATGCACTCCTCAATCTCCTCAAGTGTCTCTCCCCATTTCTTCTAGGGGGTCTTATTATACATCTTTAGAACTAACTTCCCTTCATCACCAATCAGGAGGGAATGATCATCATCTTTGCCTAGATTGGTGCCCCTTTAGCATGCCTTCATCTCATAATACAAGTTGAAGATGCTCCCAATTAGAATTTCCTTATAGAGGGGATGGATGTATGTTTAGTCAGAGTCATCCTCCATATCCTCAGTGGCCTTTGCCCTTGGGCACACATACGGGTGCCTCAAACTGTTCCTCTTTTGGTCCATGGTCTTCACTGAGATCTCCAACTATTGTGCATTTGGAATCCTCTTTAACATCACCATGAAGTATTTTATGGAAAACATATAAGGCAACTTTATCCAACCAGACAAGCTTCTATTTGTGAGTGATAGGTACACTACATAAAAATGTTGCATGACATAGAATTTTTTCATCCCTACCATGTGCTAGGGGAGCTCTTGGGGGATGCATCTCTTAATCTTGAATGCCTCATTGTATTGGTCGTACCACCCTTGCACCCTTATCTTGTATTTTTTGGAGAAACTAGGTGGGTAGGTAAAGTCTTATTACTTCACCATCAGTGAGTCATTATGTAGTGGGAACACCCAAAGGTTTTCTTCATCTCCATCAGGCATGCCGATCTCCTCTATCACAATCAATATCAACTTGGACCCCCACCTAAAGGTCTCACATACCTTATGACACTTCAATGCATTTTTAACAATCTCCTTTGTAATGAGCTTAGAGATGTTGAACTTCTCCCCTTGCACTATGTGGTGGGCGATGCACCAATAATTCTTGGTGATGTTGAACCATCATCTGCCAGGGAAAAGATTGAAACTAACAAGACACACCACTACCCTCATACTAGGGTTTTGAATGTCCTTAATAGGGAATATGAACCCTACCTTTTAGTATCCCAAGAGTTTTTTAACCCTCTCCACCTCCACATCATCCTCCATCATATGGCAGATTTCAGCTCCTACGCTTGGGAGTCTTGTGATCCTGTTGATGAGTTATGATGATATCCACATGTGCCTTCCTAAAAAATAGAACCTATCACCATGGATGTGTGAGAGGAGGAATTACACTAGTTTCTATAGCTTTTCAAAACTCAACAAGCTCATACAACTAGGTTTCACCAGTTTTCACCAACTTGTCTTGGATGGATACATTAAATAGCATCATGCCCACCTTGATATTCATTCCTATGTCAACCATCTAGTCCTAGTTAAGCTCCTGCATGCTTATTAACATCTTATGGTTGTAATTTTTCAATATGCATGCATGCACAGAGGATACCCATGTCTCCCCCACTATGAATTCAAAGGGAAACTACATTTCTCTATATGTGAGCTTTGTGCTTGCTTCAAGGTCTACCACTGCTATGATGATGCCTTCCACCAGTTGTGCCTCTTTCTTCATAGCAGTTGCTTCTTTGACTGTCTATGCCTTCTTAATGCCCTTCTACACTTGTAATGGACCTAAACTTAAATGTTTCTTGCCCATTTTGAACTAGTTACTATTGAAACATGGTCTATTGATCTTTCTGAATCCTATAATGTTGTTTTATGCTTCCTTACAATCATGGGGTCTGTGAAAGTGACTTCAGATTTCAAGCTTCATTTTTCATTAATGGTGGCCTTGGCATCACTTAGAATTTATACTATCCTATTTTCTCTCAATTCTTTTGCACTCGCTTCCTTTTTTAATCACATCAAAACTTAATTTTTATCTCAGTTCACATATTCTCACTTGGTGACTATAGGTGTTCTAGTTTTCACTATGGTAGCATTTTATAGTTTTAGTTGGCTTTGGCTCTAGTTCTATGTTAAATTCACACAAGGTTTGTAACTTGTTATAGTATGCTATTCACCCCTTTATACCTTACTTTTAGATACCTTATTAATTGTAGGTGAGTAATGGCATGGTGGCACATGGATTTCTTAAAATTTGCTAAACCTATAAAATTTATGAAAATCCACTACCAAATTCACATTTATTATGGATCTTTTTGCCTCCACCATCACCACATTAAATTTTCTTAATGGTGTATTTGGTGAAGTGAATGATGATTCAAATATTCAGTTCTTTCCTACCATTGTGTGGATGCCAGTTGTCTTGATGATTTCTCTCTTACGTTTTGTTCACCTTGGCATGACCTTCACCTTTATTATGAAAAAATGGGTGTAGCACTTCTCATGCACGTAGTTCAACCTCCTTAATTCCATCATGTCTTCATGTTGTGCTTCCTTTCAAGTGTGCTTCCATTTCTTGGTCAATTTTTTCGCTCTTTCATCTTCTTTAGCATTCCCTACCGCATACAAATCCTTGCACTGGTCATCCAACATTTTTTTCTCTTTTCTTGGTTTCTGGTGCACTAGCATATTTTTCACCTCCCTTTTTCAACTTGGTACTCATATATTTATAAATTTGGAAAAAGCCATGTGCCCAAAAACTTAGGTATCTGGCCTTAGGTGCTTAGAGATCATCCGTGCTTGACTCACCCTACTGGAGTTATGCATGTAAGTTCCAGAAGAGTTATCCTATGAGTTATAAGGTGTCATGCTTATTCACCTAACACAATAAAACAAACATAAGGAAATGTTTTGGCTTACACCACATTTTATTTTGGTCAACACAAAATAATTGATTCATAACTAGGAAGTCAGTCTCTGATGGCACAAGCACCACCCATTAATCTATTGCCTTTGAAATGCTTAGGGATCATTTCACCTATCAACATGAACATATTTCATGCACCAGTATCCAATATTTTATGGATGACATAAGGTCCCATCCACCTAATCTGTAGTTTGCCTAGGTGCCCGAGATACTTGGAGTCATATAGCAAGGCCCTTGCTTCTTCAGTAAGTACCTTGTGCTTGTTATGTTTATCATGCCATAATTTATGGCACACCTTTTTAATCTGCTAGATCCATCTTACTTGGGCATGTGTCTTGCCCAAGCATTATAGGTCCTCCATTTGTGCACTCAAAGACACTTGGTCATCCAATTGATCAATACACGCAATACACAATGAGGGAACTATGAATTCCATTGATAAAATGACCTCAATGCCATACACTAGTTAAAATGGTGTTGATCCAAAAATCAAAAGCTTTGGTTGAAATATAATTTAAGAAATAAAAATAACACAATGACAATAATGCTATCTCTGAGAAGATATGTTTTATTCATCAAATTTTTAGACCCAAACATATGCCTATCTCTGAGAAGAGATGTTTGATTTCCATTTTGGGTTACATATTCATTTCTACATGTTTTGAATGTAGGAGGAGGATGTGAAAGGTCACCAATATTTGGGGAGATTAAGTGGTTCAACTTCCATGATTTACAACAATACAAAATTCAAGGAATTACTATTTTTAGAAACTTACTATTTTTAGACTGCACTACTAAAATTGAAATTTAGGTCACTTCCATTTATTTTTTAGGGTTAAAACCCATCAATCAAATCTCTATGCCATCTCACAACGTTCCCCTCATTGTTATCTTTCCAACAGTTCAATTGGGGAGTCAAACAGAGCTATGGTGCAAAAGTTATGGCTCCCAGAAGTTTTGCCATTAATTGGGGTAGAACCATTGCCCAAATTATTTCCTGAATTATTGCTTGGATCAAGTGTAGCCTTGTTTAGGAATTTATACATCATGCGATAGGATAAAAATACTATTGACACATATTCATCCCAATATTTATGGCCAACATCACATATCTTTATGAGGCATGTTCCCAATATTTTATTAAACGCCTCAATGATGTCATTCACTTGGGGATGATAAGGTGTAGTCTTATGGTATGCCACTATGTATTTAGTCAGTAGAATTTGAACTATCTCATTGTTGAAGTGCATACCTTGGTCCCTATTCAAACTAAGTGGGCACCCATAGAGACTGATGATGTTATCCCTAATAAACCTTATTGTAGTGGTAGCTATGTAATCTTTGATTGACACTGCCTTAACCCACTTGGTGAAGTAGTCTATGGTTTCCATAATGTATCATGTGCTTATGCACCTCATAACAAAAGTAATAGGCCAAATAAATTCAATGGCCCATTTTTCAAATGGTTCCTGGGTGAGGATAGGAATGAGAGGCATCTCATCCTAACTGTTTAGATTTCCTATGCGTTGGCAGATGTCACATGCCTTGGTACAATATTTTACATCTTAGAATAAACTTGGCCACCATAAGTCTGATTGTAGCACCTTATGCACCATAGTGTTTTTAGCGTAATGACATCCAGTAGTTACATCATAGACCTCTTGCAATACTAAGTCCCTTCCATTCTCTAATATGCATATGTGCATAACCTCATCATGGCTCAATTTGTATAGTTCCTTGCTAATGAGTTGAAAAGGGGTGGTGTGAACTAAGAACTGCTTCTTATCCTTAGTGCTCATAGTCTGGGGTGTAGATCTAGATATCAAAAAGGCAATAATCTCTTCAAAAATTTTGAGGACACACTGGACCTTAAAAATTTACATGTCAGTCATATCATATTCAATAGGTATTGTTGCATTTCCAGAGTTGATGCAAGATAGATGATCTCAGCTTGAGTTTTGTTTTCTAGGTTTTACTACAATGGAGAACTAGATCTCTTGAGACAAAACTATCCATCCAAAAAATTCACCCATGGAGAATGGGTTTGTTCACCAAGTACTTAAGCACCTCATGATTAGTGAAGAAGATGAAGGGGGTCACCAACAAGTATTGCTGAAACTTTTGCAAGGCATAGACCATGGAAAACACCTCACACTCAGTTATGGTGTAGTTTTGTTCTACCTCGGTCAATTTTTTACTTGAAAAAGAGATGGGATAATCCATTTTACCTTCACCTGGTTGTGCTAGAATGACACCAATCATAGTACTAGATGCATTGACATAGACATGGAATGGATTCTTCCAGTTGAGAAATTGTAATATTGGTGTGCTTGCTTGTTTGAGCTTTAGGGTCTCAAATGATTCTTCTTAAGCCATGCTCTAATAGAATAGGCCATCCTTTAGTAATATATATTCTAGCAACATTATAATCTTGGTATAGTTCCGTATGAAATTAATATAGTACCTACAATGGCTAAGAAAGGTGTGAACATCTTTCTACGTTGATGGGGTTTGGTGTTGAAGGATAATTGCAATATTTGCTGGATCAATAACCAAACCATCTTTATAGATGATGTGCTTGAGCAAAGTGCTAAATGGTGTCACAAAGACACACTTCTTAATTTTTAGATAAATATTCAATTACCTACACCTCTCAAATATTAGGTGTAAGTTGTCATAATGATCCTTCACTAATCCATAAATAGTCTAATCATCTAAGTACACTTAGAGGAAATTGTGAATGAAGTCCTTAAAATAAGTTATCACTACTCTAGAGAATATGTCTGGTGAATTATTGAGTCCAAAGGGTATCACATTGTATGTGAAAAAACCCCACTCTATTTTAAAGGTACTTTTGGGCTTGTCCTCCTCCTTGATCTAGACTTGATGGTATCCTGAGAACCATCGATAGAAGTGTATATATTGCAATTTGTGATGCCCTCCAAAACTTCATCAATGAATGGAGTTTGAAATCGGTTAGTTATGCAGTTGGAATTCAACAATCTATCATCAACACAAATCTAGATGTGCCTATACTTTTTGATGCTAATGACCATGGGGATAACCCATTCAGATTCTTACATAGGGTAGATGATGCTTGTCACTAGCATACCATCAATTTTATTTTGACCTTGATGCAAAAATTAGGATTTATCCTATAAGGTCACTTTTTGATAGGTCTTACACCATCAACTAGCTTGATGCTCATCTTTCCAAGGGATGGGTGTGTGCCTTTCATGTCTTGGTAATTCCAAGGGAAAAAATCTTGGAATTTCTTCAAGAGGTCCACAATGTGTGCTATTTCCACGTCAGAAAAATAGGTGCCCACAATAGTAATCTTTGGTTCCCCTTCTGAGCTGATATATACCTTGGTAGTTTTAAGTGATGCATGATAGGGTTCATTATTCTCTTGATATTAATCTTGACTTGTCTGCTACCCTCGATTGTTTCTATCTAAAGGTGGTAGGGTTTTCTTCTTCTAGGGCACTATCCTCAACTTGGCGCACTAGTTTCCTTTTGCCTGTCAATTTCATCTAGTTGTGTGCTTTCCATGTGGCATCATCCTCATCAATGGAGTCACTATTGAGGGTTTTCTCTTCAAATAAATTTAGGAGTACCAACCCCTTTCACTAAACATGTCTTTTAGGTACTCCTCCAATATTGTAGTGTCCTCAAACACTGACCTTCAAACTAATTGTATTGGCTTGATCAATTCTAATTTTTGTGAAGAGGAGAATGTCTGAATAAACTAATCCTTAAGTGCATCCCAATTGTATATCTTATGTTGTATTTCATTGATGATGTACCATCCCCAAACCCATGTCTTCAAGGTCTTATAGAAGGTATGTACCCATAGGTTCCTTGGGGCATTCACATGACATGTAGCCCATGTTTATTCATAAAGCCTCACATGCACTATAAAATTAGAGTCACCAGAGTAAATAGATATGTATAGGTCCTCATTTCTCTTCTCAAATATAGTGAAAATGGTTGTTTTAACATCTTGCCAAGTTGGCAAGCTACATCTTTGTGTTTCCCACCAATGAGTAGAAGTGCACTTCAATGTATACACTAGTGCACCCATTATATCTACCTTTTTTGGGAAGCATGATTTGAGGTCATGAACATAATCTTCCACTAGATTTATCCCCTCATATCTTGAGAGTGCCATAAGTTTACCTTTGCTTAGGTGATACACCCTCTTTACCTTTTTCTTGGTATAAGGGACCCATATTTTTAAAGTGTGATCAATCTGGACCCATCCTGTCTTTACTACTTTTGGCACCTTCATGTGCAATAACTGATATCTTCAACCAATGGTATCATATGCTTCTTTGACTCAATGGTCACAATCAATATCAATGGTTTTTGAGGCTGATTGTCCATCTTCCAAAGAAAGCACTCCTTGATCAGTGGGGTCTATTATCTCAACGCCTTATGTGATGATGTTATATATGTGGTAGATCTCATCTTTGAGGTCCACACTTTCAACATAGGGGGGTCCTTGGTATTGTGAGAGGGGTATAATTACCCTCTCCTTTCCTTTCTCAAATGTCACATAATTCCTATTGAAGCACATGTCTGAATTATTTGTATAACACCATGGCCTTCTTAGGAGTGTCAGGTAGTTTTCTTGTTCTAATAACTCGATCACTTCAAAGTCAACATGGAATTTAGTGCCCATGATATGTACAACTATGCTCTTTAGAATTCTAATGGGTTGTGCTTGGGTCTTGTTTGCCACGAAAAGTAAATGAGGGGAAGGAATCAAGGTGGGCCTATCCTTTTTCTCCCAAACATTCTTGTTCAAGATGTTGACCTCAACACCTATCTCTATAAGGACCTCATAGGTAGACCATCCATAAATAGTGGCATTTACAAGGATATATTGGTCATACTCCACATTTTTTATATGTCAAAATTCTCATGCCCTTTCCATATGTGGCATAATTATTTCAACTAGATTTTCACCCACATGCTCAAAGAGCAAGTTATTCAATAGGTGTAGCATTCCCTCTATTTGAAAGAAGTATATGATCTCTATTAATTCTTGTATCTCAACATCCTAATTACCCTACTTCTTTTTGGAGGAAATACCCTATGATTCTAGATCTAATGCTAATAAGATCTCCCCTTATAGGTTTAGATTACACTTATTGCCTACTAAAAAACATCTTTTTGGCATGCTGGGTCTGGGTCTGGAGATACCTTACTACAAGCCCCTTCAAGGTATCTCCTATAAGATACCTTCAAGGGCCTTGTATTACATTCAAGGTATCTCTTAAGAAATACTTTGAAGGTAATACAAGGCCCTTAAAGGTATCTGAGGACATAAATTGACCCAAAACATGCCTTGAAGCTATTATAAGTCCCTTCAAGATATCTCTTAGGAGACACTTTGATATACCTTGAAGGGACATGTACTACTGTTTTTATGCTAATTTCGCTTTCTACATTCAAAAGATAGAAATTGAGAAGAATGGTCTAAGGCTTGTATGTACTTGGATGAAGTCGTGCGCACTGTTATCCAGACGTCGTGAGAACTCCTCTTTGGTTGTGGAGGATGACACCTGCAAAAGAAAGAGACTAAGACAAAGAAGGTGTTAGATGAGGAGATGGTGGGTTGCCAAGCAAAAGCTTGATCCCAGAAGTACAAAGACTTCCTAGAGGGAAGTCAACCCACTGATTGATAAAAAGGATGGTCTGATAAATAGTAGAATGATAAAAGACTGGAATAATTAAAGACTGAATGAAAATAAATGGAAGCAAGTGCTTACCTAAATGATGCTGTCGGCCTGGTCACAGTCATCGGCGTCGGTCATCCTACCGGCGTCGGTTGGTCAAGGTCTGTCGACGTCAGTTAGGCTGTCGACGTCGGTGGGGCAGTGGTCTCTATGGCTAGCGTCGATTGGGGAAGTAGTCTGTGGATGAGGTCTGGACGAGTTTTTGGTTTGTGGATGGGTTTGAGAAAGGCTATGGGTCTGGTTGAATGGTCTGGGTGTCTGGGTCTGAGAGTCTGGTTTTGGTTAATGGTCTGTGCAGAGGTTTGGGCAGAGTTGCAGGGGAGTCAAATGGACAGAATGTCAAATGGATAGAAAGGTAGAGGAGGCCAATAAAGAGACAGGGAAATAAGGATTCCGGTCTGGCCTGGTTGACAGTCCAGTCTAGAGGGGGATATTACTTGAAAGAAATAACTGAAAACATAATGAAAACACAGAGAATATACATACCTGTGCCTTGTTGAAGGAGTGCTGCTGATCCCTGTGCCTGCTATTGATGTAGCCTATGTGGAGAACCTGTTGCTGGTGTAGAAGCCTGCTGTGTATACCTGAGAGAGAGAGAGTGAGAGGTTTGGTTTGAAGATTGGCAAATTGATTAGCAGAGTGGCGGATGGTCGAAGACTAAAGATTGAAAGATTCTAGAGTCAAGAGTCCCATGAAGAGCAGGGGCGAAGGGAGGATAACGGACGTAGAAAACCGTTATGAAGGAAATCGACGCCGGCAATATCGCCGACGTCGATCGACAGTTGACCGACGTCGACGGCTGGAAGGTAGGAAAAAGGCTAAAAATAGCCTTTTGTTCATTTTCCCAATTGTCGGGTCAGCGAGTCCGAAGAAGAAACGGTCGAAGGTGATTAAAATGGATGAGAGGTTAAAGGGGAGAAGTTGGAATGGGGGTCTAGGCATTAATATTGGCCATGTGGGGAATTAAGGGAATCCAAAGAAGGGTATCCAAGGGTGGTGAGGTGGCAAGGGAGAGAGAATTATTAACTTAAAATAAGATAATTATTTCAAATTAATAAGACATGGGTTAAGAGTGGTTAAGTGGGCCAAAGGGGATTAGGGGGAGAAAGGACCAAGGGGTAGACACGATTTCGATGTCTACATTTGCCCCTTTTTGTCTTGTTGGTTGTTCTAGATGAACTGCAAGACAAAAATAAGAGTTGGTTGCCCCAGGTATGGGATAATGTGGATTGCCCTGAGGTATGGATGAGGTATTCCCCCTCAAAGTGGGAGTTAAGGGAGGGGAACCTGATGTCAGGTGCTGATTTGACAAAAGGTGGATGAAGAAGAGAAGAGTGAGTGAAAATGCTGTAATAGTTGTGATTGCACGCATACCACTTCACGAGACAGACAGGTCAAATGTCGCAGGCAAAAGGTCAAGGAGTGCCAAAATTGAAATAACTGGGCCCCAACATTAGTCGTAGCTGATTGAGTTATTTAATCTAAGCTGTAGCTCCAAATGATCATCATGCTCTAGGTATCTCAGGCTCAGGAAGTGCTCCTGGAAACATGAAAATGTCACAAGTAGTGCGGATCAATCGGCGTGTGATCCTATACTTGTGAGGGTCCAAAAAATATGGTCTGTGAACAATTTTGCTATCTATTCATGAGGTAGCATGCGTGCAAACAAAACCAAGACAGAGTTGTCTCAGAAGTGGTCAGGGTCTGAGGAGATAGGCGTGATCTCCATGGTCGCTGGTCGGGTTGAGATACAAGTGATCTCAAATGTGCCCCATGAGGAGTCAGAAATGACTTCGACATAGTAGGGCTGGTTAATTGGTCATGATGAAAAATGAAAGGTCAACGTCTTGAGAGAGACGAATGAGCAAATGGATGGACGAAGGAATGGCTGAGCTAACCTCAGAAGATTGAGTGCTGCCTACATAGCTCCTGTGTGAAGGGCCTCAGGCCAATGTAGTTCTCCCTAAAAGGGAGGAATGGTCAAAGTGATTGAATTGGTCTTGGTCGAGGTCAAGGTCATGGTCAAAAGGAGGAAAGAAGGTTTGTCCATCAGGGAGATGAACAAACGAGGGTGGTCAAGCTAACCTTAGAGGACATCGTGTCATCTGAGTGCTGCCTACATAGCCCCGGTCGTAGGGCCTCAGACCAATGTAGTTTGAGCAATGGGTCAAAGAGTTTGATAGGTTGGTTTTGGTCGAGGTCAAGGTCAAAATGATGAGGATAAGATGATGCTACAACCTTTTCCATATGGTGTATTCTGTAACACTGGTGATGTGGTCTTTCAGCCGTAGCAATTTTCCATAGTCGTGATGGATGTATGCTAAAAATGAATTGAAGTCTATTTATGCTTCAGCAAGTATTGGTTTATGCTTAACATAAATTGTGTCAGGTCGATAGTTTCCATGTGTATTGGTGTCCATAGAAACTATGTGCAATGGACTATGATGATGTTGGTGGTTTGAAAATGTTTGGTTGAATGTGACCAAAGTGTGAAAAAAAGGTGAAAGGCGAATTGCTCTTTCATTGACAAGGACCAAAATGAAAGCACGAGTAGGGGTTGTTGGAACAAAAAGCCCCATTCATGCATTACGTCGTTGACCATGGTTGATGTTAGAGAAGTAATAGAGTCATTTGACGTTAAGTGAGCTTGAAATCCCTTGAGTGGGTGTTATGATAGGAGGAGGATAGGGTAACCCGTTTTGGTGGCAGGAATAACCTTGCCCCTTTTATAAGTGACCCGAGAATGACTATAGGCATGTCCATGATTTGATAGCTTGTCAGTCTTTTTTTTTTACGGTGGACTGATTGATGCGGGAAGTCTGCATAGGGATGTTGCTTTGCTTGGTGGTCATATATGTGAAGCTGATCAATGCGAGAAGCTTCAGAAAGAGTGATGTCTGTAGAAATATTTAGTCATAGCCATCCTTTGAGGGAGTGGTCTATATTTTGCTTAAAATGTTTTTGATAATGACTTGGCCTAGCTATCCTTCACGGGAGCAGTCTAGTAAATACAACAATTGTGTAGCTGTCCTTTAAGGGAGCAGTCTACATTATGACCTTTTGATATGTTATTTTTGATATAATTGTTGACTGAAGTTTAGCCATGGATGAGCCTGTAGAGGTTTAAGGGTTCCCTTGTATTAGGACAAAGCATTACTGCTTGACAAAAGGGGTTGACAGGACTTGTTTAAGGGAATAGGGTTGAAAGGAATAGGGATTAAGAGGATGGAGTTGCTCAAGGGATGAGCTCAAGTAAAATGTCAAGTGGACGAGTACTCGACTAAAAAAAAAATGGTCGTGGACGCAAGGCATAAAGGGGGCTCAAGTTCTGATAAGTCCCTGGGCCATGCTAGTGCGCTTATGATAAAAGGTCTGAGTCAATTAGGAGCAAATTTGCCCCATTTGCCTCTCTCCATATTGGTCACGATGATTGATGATGGTTTGAAGAAGTGATAGGTGTTTGGTTGGTTGATGTTTGATGATTGAAGTTTGGTTGAGGTTTGGTTGATGCTTGTCGGGGTCATGATTAAAAGGTTGGTTGATGATTGGACTATGTGTGGTCGAGGTCTGGTCGAGGTCATGGTCGATGGTTGGTCGAGGTTATGATAGGAAGGTTGATTGATGGTTGGTCGAGACTTGGTCGAGGTTTGGTCGAATGTCTGGTTAAAGTTGGTCGAATGTTTGGTCAAGGTCAGGATAAGGTTGAATTCCCCCAGTCGCTTGGGGAGAATGTTGGATAGATTGGTCAAGGTCGGTTGAGGCTTGGTGGTCAGATGGACTATGTTGATGTTGAGTAAGGGGTTAAAGGTGGAAAAGGGACCATAGTCTGGTGTGGAGATCCCAATTTAGGTGATGAGGTTTGAGAAGCATGGATCGGTGTCAAATATTTATCGAAGGGGTAGTCAAGAGGATCCTTGATGATAAGGGTATCCTTTTTTTGGTGTTGATGAATGACAGCTTTAAGAGCACAACAATGCTCAGTGTCATGTTCCAGAGTGTGATGATAGTGGTAGAATTTAGAATTGTTGAACCAAGATGGTCTTGATCTGAGAGTTGATGAATGGGGCGATGTTAAAGGTTTGTTGATAACATGGTCGAGAAGAAGGGTGTCATTCTCCAGACATTGGCGAATGATGACCTTGAGGGCATAACAATGCTCAGTGTCATGCCCAGGTGTGTGATGATATGCACAAATTTGAGTGTCGTCAAACTAGGGTGGCTTTGGTCTGAGAGATTGATATGGTTTAAGAGGCGGGAGGTTGATGCGAGATGACTACAATAATTGCCGTAACAGCAAGGCATAAGAACCTACTAATGGGTCTGGATGTTTTGTTGCAGTGAGGGTTGATGACTTTGGTTTAGGAGGCATAAGAGGCATTGGTCGATGGTTTGGAGGAGATATATGTCTGATGGGTTGAGGAGATAATGGAGGTGATTTGCCTCTATGAGGTATGGGAGTGGGAAGCACTCCTATTAAAGTGGATGGATGTGGGCCCAAAATTGAAGGTAATGATGAAGGTGGGGGAGGAATCCTCCGGTGTGGTTTAGTGGTCTTATTTGGTTTGGGTTGAGGGCCACCATTGTGCTAGGCGAGGTTAGATGTGGGGTGAACACCAAGAGGTTTAATCTCTTTTGGTAAGGTGGATGCCTATGCGGGTTTGGGCTTAGATGTAGACAGCTCTTCTCTTGATGGAGAAGGTATTGAAGATGTGGGCTCTTTAGGTGAAAAGAGCACTGGAATAGTCATGGCTTCTATGTGTGATTGAGGAGTCGAAAAGGTATGATCGTCTATGGATGATGAGAAGGATGAAGGTGAGACAGCTGGTGTTGATGTGGTCAAAGCATCCTCCAATATGGGAGAGGTCGATGGAGGACTAATAGGAGAAGAAAGTTCTTCATCCTGTGATAGACAAATAGGGGAAGATGGCTCTTCTACCTGTGATGGAGGGATAGGTTGACTAACCTCTTCAATCTATGAAAGAGGTTGGTTCAGGATGAAAGGAGAGACCGTGTTGACCGTGTGTATGTCATGCCCTTGGGGGTCATTGGTTATGGTCTGAATGTTGTCTTGGGTAGGAGGATGGTTTGGGAATGGTTGCTTGAAGATGTTGATGTTTTGATTTGGCAGGGCATTTGGGTTATCTAAAATAAGACCCCCCTTGTCGATCATGTCTTGGATAATGTTTTTGAAGGTTCAACAATTGTTGATGTCATGGCCTTGGACGCGGTGAAAGTGACAGAAGTCGGCCTCCCTATACCATGTAGGGAGGGATTTTGAAGGGTCGAATTGAGGTGGTCAGATTGGAGGGAGATTGAGGACCCCCTGTTTGACAAGTTTTTCCAAAATGGAAGCGTATGATTCTCCAAGTGGAGTGTATGAACACTAGATGTACCGTTGTTGGAATTGTTTGGTGATGCTTTGAGATGTCAAAGGTTGAGATTGATTAGTTGTTGTCGAGGATGGTGATCTGATGACCACAGTATTGGCCACTCCATTGGACTTGGAGTTGGAAGAAGAAGGTCTGGAAGAATAATGGTCACTGGTTCTTGCGTTAGTATTATGCAATTTGACCTTATCCTCTTCAATGGCACGGAGTTCAAGCTTTCGAGCCATGGTGAAAGCTTCGTCGAAAGTGCGGAATGTTTGAACTCACAATGTGGATGAGATGTGCCTAGCACATGCTCGAGAAAAGAGCTCAATGAGCTCAGGTTGAGGCAAGGAGAAGGAGAGCTGGTTAATCAAGCCTCTCCAACGAGCGACAAAATCGGCTATGGATTCATCGTCAAATTGCCTGATGGAGTAGAGGTCTGTGATTGAGACTTGTTTAGTGATATTGATATAAAAATGGTCGAGAAATAATTGCGTGAGTTGAATGAATGAAAAGATAGAATGTCTGGTAAGAGAGCTATACCAGTCAAGGGCGGGGCCAGAAATCGACATGGGGAACGTGCGTAGAAGTAATGCATCGTCATGGGCTATGAGGTAACAGGCATGTCTGAATGCCCGTAGATGTTGTTGTGGGTCTTCCTTACTCTGGAAATAAGTAAATTTAGGAAGCTCCCACTGGTTGGGGTATGGTCGAATCGAGATAGAAGGATGAATGGGTTCGTTGCAAATTTGGTCGTATGAGAGGGCATTGCGTGAACCAGAAATGGAGGCTTCGAGACTAGACATTTTTTCCATCAACATTTTGATGATGTCTATTGATAGATTGGTGGGTGGGGTGCCCCCTAGATTGTAGGGCACTTGAAAGGTGCTAGAAGGGGCATATGATGTAGTCGGCTGCGCTTGTATGGGTGCAACATATGGGTGACTAGTCATTGGGATAGAAGTGGAGGCCAATGGTGGTTGGGTCATGAAGGTAGAAGGCATAAGATGAGTAGATACCACCAAAGGTGGTTGCGTGATGGCATTGGCAAAAGGGAAGGTAGACACTCCTGCATTTATGGGCGCAAGAGTGTGCGGGGTTGAGACAATCAAGTTTTGGTATGATGTAGAACTTGGTTGAATTGTGTGTGGTTGAGGGGGTAGTGAAACCCCGATGGAGGTCGGTCTAAAAATAGATGGGGAGGCCAAACTTTGCGTATTGGACATGGTCGGGTTAATGGTTGAGGCAAAAGGCTGAGTCATAAAAGGTTGGGTAGCGAGTGGTGTTGATGTCGTCGCCACTTCGCTCGAAAGGTCTCACGTTGGGTTTCTTGCGAGATAGTTTTGGAGGGTTGTGACATTGAGGTCCAAGAATCTCTCAAAATCTTGGTCCTCTTCAAGGACGATGGGGGTCTGAGTCGGGGTTGGTCGAGGAGGAGTTCTTTCGGTCTGCGAGTGGAACTCCATTATGGGACCGGTTATGGATGGGGAAGGCGAAAGCGGTTGATGGCTAGCGTGGTCAAGAAGAGCCTTGGTTTGACTACGCATCAAAACCATTCAAGGCAAGAAAGAACATCCTCACAAGCTCAAACAAGCAGATAAGAACAAAAAAGATGAAGAGCACAAGTAAATCCTAAGCGTTAAATCCTAAGAATTAACTTTTAGAATCCTATGGCTTATGCCTTAAAGTGATGTTTGGGAGGTTGGTTGTCAGAATGGGTCCTAAAAGAGGTAGTCTAAAGATGGTTTTAGGTTTGTTTAGGTGCTCAAGAAGTCTGTGTTAGGTTCCATACATGGCTTGGTGCTAAGGAGCAAGCTCCCCTCACTTCACGAGCCCAGTGATAAACTGGTCTCGCTTAGCCAAAATATACTTTCCCTAGAGATTAGGCTCTGCCAGAGAATAGAGTGGGCTTTCCCCTTGGTGATGAAATCCAAATAGGATCGCCGGGACGAGTAAAGTATCTACTGGGGGATGAAATCCCAGTCGGGCCTTGTCTCAGGTGAGTTTGATGTTTGATTTGGTGCAAGTGGTTTAGGTTGTGTAACATAAAGTGGACTATGATTAATTCAATATGCGGTTGATTAATTACTAAGTGTGGACTAAGAAATGCAATGCAATGTGTTTTAAGCCCAAGTCAAAATGTTAAGTTTGTATGAAGACAAGTTGAGAAAGGGTTTGAAGAATATGATTTTTGACTAGCCTAGAATGCAAGAAAAGAAAGAAAAGTTCTTTTTATTCCTACTTATGATGTCGTTTGGAAGAGAAGAAAGAGGTGAAAAGGGAGAAACCTAATGCACCTATATGAAAAGAAAGAAAGAACCCAAGGAAGACCCTAGGGTCCCACCGAGCGTGCCAGAATGTTTCTATGCTAATTTTGCTTTCTACATTCAAAAGATAGAAACTGAGAAGAATGGTCTAAGGCTTGTATGTACCTAGATGAAGTCATGCACACCGTTATCCAGACGTCGTGAGAACTCCTCTTTGGTTGTGGAGGATGACACCTGCAAAAGAAAGAGACTAAGACAAAGAAGGCATTAAATGAGGAGATGGTGGGTTGCCAAGCAAAAGCTTGATCCTGGAAGTACAAAGACTTCCTAGAGGGAAATCAACCCACTGATTGATAAAAAGGATGGTCTGATAAATAGCAGAATGATAAAAGACTAGAATAATTAAAGACTAAATGAAAATAAATGGAAGCAAGTGCTTACCTAAATGATGCTGTCGGCCTGGTCACGATCGTCGGCGTCAGTGGTCCTACCGGCGTCGGTTGGTCAAGGTCTGCCAATGTCGGTGGGGGAAGTGGTCTCTGCGGCCGGCGTCGATCGGGGAAGTGGTATGTGGATGAGGTCTGGATGAGTTTTTGGTCTGTGGACGGGTCTAAGAAAGGCTATGGGTCTGGTTGAATGGTCTGGGGGTCTAGGTCTGAGAGTCTGGTTTTGGTTAATGGTCTATGCAGAGGTTTGGGCAGAGTTACAGGGGAGTCAAATGGACAGAATGTCAAATGGACAGAAAGGTAGAGGAGGCCAATAGGGAGACATGGAAATAAGGATTTGGGTCTGGCCTGGTTAACAGTCTGATCTGGAGGGGGATATTACTTAAAAGCAATAACTAAAAACATAATGAAAACATAGAGAATATACATACCTGTGCCTTGTTGAAGGAGTGCTGCTGATCCCTGTGCCTGCTGTTGATGTAGCCTGTGTGGAAAACCTATTGCTGGTGTAGAAGCCTGTTGTGTATACCTGAGAGAGAGAGTGAGAGGTCTAGTTTGAAGATTGGCAGATTGATTGGTAGAGTGGCAGGTGGTCGAAGACTAAAGATTGAAATATTCCAGAGTCAAGAGTCCCATGAAGAGCAGGGGCAAAGGGAGGATAACAGACACAGAAAATCGTAATGAAGGAAATCGACGCCGGCAATATTGCTGACGTCAGTCGATAGTTGACCGACGTCGGTGGCTAGAAGGCAGGAAAAAGGCTAAAAATAGCCTTTTGTCCATTTTCCCAACTGCCGGGTCAACGAGTCCGAAGAAGAAATGGTCGAAGGTGATTAAAATGGACGAGAGGTTAAAGGGGAGAAGTTGGAATGGGGGTCTAGGCATTAATATTGGCCATGTGGGGAATTAAGGGAATCCAAAGAAGGGTATCCAAGGGTGGTGAGGTGGCAAGGGAGAGAGAATTATTAACTTAAAATAAGATAATTATTTCAAATTAATAAGACATGGGTTAGGAGTGGTTAAGTGGGCCAAACGGGACTAGGGGGGAGAAAGGACCAAGGGGTAGACACGATTTCGGTGTCTACAACTACCTTCATGGGTGACTTATAATACCTTCAAGACATGTTTTGGGTCAATTTATGTCCTAAGATACCTTGAAGATCCTTGTATTACCTTCAAGGTATTTCTTAGGAGATACCTTGAATGTAATACAAGGCCCTTGAAGGTATCTCCTAGGAGATACCTTGAAGGGAATTATAGTAAGGTATCTTTTGAAGGTATCTCCTAAGGCCCTTCAAGGCATCTCCTAGGAAATACCTTGACGGGCCTTGTAGTACCCTTGAAGGTATTACAAGACCCTTCAAGGTATCTCCTAGGAGATACTATCAAGGGTTTTTAGTACCTTTTAGTATCTCCTAGGAGATACTTTCAAGGGTTTTTTAGTACATTTTAGGTGATACCTTGAAGTGCCTTATAGTAACTTCAAAGTATCTTCTAAGAAATACATTGAAGGTACTATAAGGCACTTCTAGGTATCACCTAAAATGTGCTTCTACCCTTGAAGGTATTACAAGACCCTTTAAGGTATCTCATAGATACCTTCAATGGCCTTGTAATATGTTTAAGGTATCTCTTAAGAAATACCTTGAAGGTAATACAATGCCCTTCAAGGTATCTTAGGACATAAATTAATCCAAAATGTGCCTTGAAGGTATTATAAGTCCCTTCAAGGTATCTCCTAGGAGACACTTTGAGATACCTTGAAGGGACATGTAATACCTCAAGGGTACCTTTGAAGTTATTATAAGAACCTTTAAGATATCTCCTAGGAGATACATTCAAGGGCCTTGTAATACCTTCAAAGTATTTACTAAGAAATACATTGAAGGTACTATAAGGTTCTTCAAGGTATCACCTAAAATGTGCCTCTACTCTTGAAGGTATTACAAGACTCTTCAATGTATCTCATAGGAGATAACTTCAAGTAATTTATATTACCTTCAAAGTATCTCCTAATAAATACATTGAAGGCACTACAAGGCCTTTCAAGGTATCACCTAAGATGTGCCTCTCATGGTATCTTTTAAGACATACATTGACCCAAAAATATATACCCAGAACCATAAAAAGAAAGAGATATATCAAAGTAACATGGAAGTGATACCATAAAGGTATCATTAAATATATATTTTAGACCTAAAAGGCATCTCCATAAAATATCTCTCAGCATTTCACTTGAGATATACCTCTCATGGTAACTCTTAAGAAATAAGTCAACCCTCAAAACCATCACCATAAACATTTAAATAATAATACCTCAATCTATCTCCTATAAATCTCTTGCATCTTAATCATATAATTTTCAAAACCTATCTCTTACATAAATTTGACATGATTTCAAACTTTACATTTTAAATCCAAATTTTATAAGATGGGAGAACTCTAGAAAGTATCTTCCAAGAGATATGTTGAGAGGTATTGCCTACGAGAACCTTATCAAGGTATGACCCAAATCACTTAAAATAAACATATTAAAGTGACATTAAATTAACCTTAGAGATACATGCCAAGGTATTTTTTAAAATATACTTTGACCATAAAATTAATCACTGTAAAAAAATTAAATAGTTTCACATTCAAGCTAGATCCTAGATATTAATAGTTGTATTTAAATTATATGATTTCCAAACCCACCCTTATATCAGTTTGACATAACTTCAAATGCAACACATTGCACGTAAATTTAATAAAATAAGATACCTCTCTAAGTAACTATAAATATATACTTTGTCCCTTAGATCCAACACCATCAACACATAAATAGTATCACTTTTAAGGTATATACTAGATGATGTCTCTTGCGTCACAATCATATGTTTCAAAAACCTAGACCTTATACCATATTGACATAATTTAAAATCTAATATATAGTATCCAATTTTTTAAAATGTAAGATGTCTCTCATATGCCTTGGACTCAAATTCTGCATCATTAATTGAATAGTAATTAATACCTTCAAGGAACTTCCTACGTGATACATCTGGCATAAAAATTATATGTTTTATAAACATGCCCCTTAAATCAAATTGGCATGAATTCAAAGATAACATATACTACCAAAATTTTATAAAATTTCATCTAAAGGTATCTCTCGAGAGATAGCTTGACATCGAATCCACAATCATCAATAAGTAAAAATGAATATTTTATCCTTGACAATACATCTTACATTTAAACTAATTAATATTAAAACCCACCTCATATATCAATTGGAAATAAATTAAATTAACATTTACACATTTATCATTACATTATATGTCTCTAAGGTGTCTTTAGGGTCATATTTCTTGCATATAAAATGATATGATTTCAAATCCAATAACTTCTATCAAAATTTTATTAAATAAAATACATCTCTCAAGGTATCGACCTCGAGCTATGAGAAGTATTTTCTATTAGAAACCTATCAAGGTTTCTCTTTAGAGACACCTTGGATACCAAATTTATTGTCATCAATAATTAAACATTGTGTTTGCCTTAAAATATGTGTATATGTTATTTACACCTAAGAAACTTATGTTATCCTGGTCTAATATTTTTTAATTTCTGACATTATTTCAACATTTTATTACAAAATTTAGTATGTCATACCATTCAAGCTAAACTTAATGTTAAGTGTAGAGTTAAACTTCAATTATTTGTATCCGATTAGAAAACTTAAACAATGCTATTATAATTTACTATGAAAATTCTCAAGGCAAAAATCTAATGCCAAACTAATAATGAAAGGAAATTCAAATTAGATTAAACCAATTTTGAAGTAGTGGTTTCGCAAGAATATAATTTTTTTGGCACATTTAATGCCACAAGAGTCCCATTATTAAGCTTCATGTTATACACTCTCCCTAAGACCTTCCTATCTAGTCTTTGTTGTTAGAACTAAAGTATCCTAAAGCCTTGCTAATCCTAATGATAGGAGTAAAGGTCATTATCACACATTTGTTAACTACATTAATGGATTTAAAATTAATATTGCATTTAAACAAAGCCCTTAAATAGGGATTAACTTAGGTTTTTAACTGTTGAAGTTGAGCTTAGTGAAACCAGATAGATTATAAGAATTCATGTTATCAAATTTAGTGATGCAAGAAAATGTAAACAATAACCTCTTTTCCTAAAGTCAAAGAATGACAAATCCAGGTTAAATCAGAAACCAAAAACACCAAAAATTAGTAAGGTCTAGTCAAGATTTTAAACAAGGGAAAGCTTTACATGTATCAAGTATAGACCTTGGAGACTAAACAAACCCATCAAGGGGAAAATTCAAGAGAAAAGACATAATGACTACAAGGGTTAGGCTCATGGAACTTCATTAGTCAAAAAAATGTGCCAATAACACTTAATTTGGACCAATATTTAATAAATACATTGACATATTAAAATCATACAATTTTATGACTAATAAATGCATGGGGACCATTTATAGGTGTCTAAATATCCCCAGTTATCTAATTTTAGATTGATGACTACTTAATTAAAGTATATTATCATATTGATAATTGTCGTAATCATTTTTATATTTAGTAGCTTCAAATAGGTTATTACCTTTACCATTTGAATTGAACTTTCACATTTTATTCATCATTTCACTCTAAATTATTTATTAACTTCATTATAAAAGCTTTGATCATGTCAGACTCATGGGATGGAGACACTAGGCATACTTACATTGAGTCACTTTCTTGAGAGATTTTGTACAATGCCTTTTGGTGAGTCTATCTTTTGGTGAATGGGATGATGACATTTGGCATAATCTTTCTTGAAAACTTGCTTAGGGATTTTGTACATTATGTTTCATTTGTCAGTCTTTAGGGAAATGGGATGGAGACATTTACCATAATCTTAGAGATTCACTCTCTTGGTGAACTCAGAATATTTTTTGAGTGTCAAAATGTTATAGATTTATGAGTGCATGACACCTATCCTTTAATTTTGAAAAATGAAGTCTTAAGCTTACTTTATTTATTTCCTAAGGTTCTAGGTGAGTGGGTAGATGTCACATGGCATATCCTGATGAGTTGGTAAGCACTAAGGGAAATAATGGAATTTTTTTTAAGTGTTGGACCTCTTATATAAAACAAAAGGAAAACCAAACAACACTTGGAAGCTTCTTGTTACTACAAGGCCCCAAGATATCACCTAGTAGTGCCTTAAAAGAGATATCTTGAAGGGCGTTATATTACCTTCAAGGTCACCTTGAAGATATCTCCTAGGAGATAGATTTTAAAAATGCATAAGGGTACCCTTGAAGGTATTACAAGGCCCTTATCACCTAGGATCCCAAAATATAAGTAACTAATCATTTTCCATGATTTTGTTCAAATCCCCTATTGCTCAATATCATTTTATATACTATTAGAATACATGATTGAATGTTGATTAATTAGATATTTTTCTCTACTAGGGTATTCCTCTCTTATCCATGTTTGAAAGGAATCTCTTAGGAAATACCTTCAAAGTATGATGAAACAAGGATTGAAGTATGAAGTATATGATATTATAAGCTATTATTATTATTTATTGACATAAACAATGTCATTGAAAAAATGTGTTATACATTACCTTTTTAACATTTTTAGGTTTTAACAAATCTCCACACTTATGTTATGGTATAAATAGAGGTTTATTTCCTACATATAGGTATAAATTGGACTGATTTTATAAATAACCTGATTAACAAATATTCTCATGTCTTTTACAAATGTCCAGGCTAAAAAATCATACATTAATGGATTTTTAATGTGGAGACTATGTTTCACTCATAAATAATAGCAAGATCATTGACAAAGGAAGATATACAAAGTTCTAGGTCTAGATATTGACTCATTGGAATCCATAAATATTGCTTCCACATGCCACAATGAGTAAATACCTATTGAATGTGTAAGTGTTAATGTGAAAAAAGCTTTTGATTCAACTCTACCACTTCCATTGTATGGATCTTTTGTGGATAATTTGGGGGATGTAGTTGATAATTTTACTATATAAAGCACAAGACTGATGTAACACATCACAACCAAGTTTTCTCTAGAGGATGACATGGAAGAAGGATAAAATAATTTTAGTTTAGTTCTGTATATACAACCATTGCAACAAGAAAAACTTGGCTTGGATTTATTAGTTCGATATGTCAATGACCCTACCACATTACATAACCTAATAAATAATTTTATTGGAAAAAGGGTATATTTGTTGCACAAATATACAACTCTTATAAATGATGAAAAATTTAATTTTGGTTATGTTGAATTTGCACAACTAGGAGAGATTTGGTTGCATTCCTATCCTAATGTTATAAAATGAATTAGGAATTTACATAAGGCATGTTCTAAAACATTGTGAGACTTGTGGTATAGAGATAAATGAAACACCTATCATTAGATGGCCTTCTAACAATATTATGGACATTTGAATCTAGAGTAATCAATTTATAATACATGACACAAAATAAGAAAGAAATTGGAAATGTATGGGAAGTAATAGATACTGAAGTCATTCCTTGCATGAAATTCCTAGAGAAAAGGCATCCAAAAGAGTTAACTTGTGCCTGCAACTACACAGGGTGAAAAATAAATGAACTAAACACTTCACTCAACCAAGTGGAGTTTGATGCAAGCATAAATAGTAAGATTATAAAAGTTTATGTAGATAAATGTTGTACCAAAATATGTTTTCAGTTAGGATTGGCATTTGAGATACTAAAATATACAAGGATAAAGTTGTTTGATTCCACCACAACAGATATGAGGCAACTTGTCTTGGATACACATTATATCAATTTGTTTAAGAAAATAAAAACAAAACTACCATATATTTTTAGGGTACTGAGATCTATTTGTAATCTTGGCTTAAATTTATGGTATGAAGAGGAGTATCTTATTTGACATTTAAAATTGTCAAAAAAGGGGAAATGAAATGCATTACATGTAGGGAGGTTTTGACAAAAGCCAAAAAAGAAGACAATAGTAGCTAAAGATTTTTTGGACTAGTTGGTGGATGATTTTTTAGATGTTTATCCAAGATTTACATGTTATTTAGATATAGATGACTCATGATAAAATGTTCAACATCTTCCAGCAGCTTTCACTCAAGAATTTATGAGGCCCCACATCAATGCACAACTAGTAGATATGGAATATGAGCCAATATCCCATCCAAAATTCAGTAACATGTAGAGAAATAATTTTCATGATGTGAACATTTCCAAGTCTGATGACTTTTCTAGGGGAAAAACATGTATCTTGTTGACTCAACAAAAATGCTCAGGGTCCCTCTCTAGAGATCAAGAAGATCATGTCGATCTAGAATTCATGATGCACTTAAACTAGATACTTTCCTTAAAAAAAATGTATTACACACATAAATTAATGTTAAATAAATACCCTAAAGAATGCCTCAATGTCATTCATGACAAGGTGGAACATCAAAATACATATGTGCTAAAGATAGTGATAAAAAGTAAATCAATTATTGATATAATAATAGAGTTGTCAATGGAATGGATTATAACACATGGTCATGGTGCACATAGATATGGTAATTTTTTTACCATATGTTTCTGGATGGTATAACTTTACTATCTTCAAAATATCCATTGTATGATGCAACTTTGTCTAACAATTTCTACCTAGAATGCAAGAAATACAGAGAAGAATCACAATAAATTGGTGCCTTCAAGAAACTTCCTTCTAGGCTATACCTTCAACTAGACAAATGTTGTGGGGATAATAAGAATATGTACTTCCATCCATAATTATATTTAAAAAATGTCAAACCGTATATGGAACTAATGTTACATTTACAAATTCACAAAATCATGTTTTTTTGTACAGGTATGTGTTACAATATTTATCTCTCCTTGTCTACAATGGTGTTTTCCTCTATGTCAAGGTCAGATTTCTCCCTATAGGACATACCCATGAGGACATCAAAAACACATTTGGAAACTTGTCTAAATATATAAAGAGGAAAGATGTATTAAGTGTGGCAGACATGATGGATACTTATAAGATGTGAAAATACAAGAAGCTTCACACCAAATTTGATTAAAGAGGTAGTAGATTTCAAAGAGTATGTTAATAGTTACCAACTAAAGGGAAGAAATGAGATAAAAGGCTTGAAAAAAGGTCAATACTTTATTCTACACATGGATCAAGGTCAACCCATTATGCATTGCAAAAACTATATAAGAGATAGAAATTGGTTCCCCCCCCCAGTTACATTATGGGAAACAAAATAAAATGGTGAGCCAAATGTTTTATAAGGTAATTTAAAAAAATAAAATTAAAAGACTTGAAAAATAGAGAAATGTCTCAAGATTCCGTTATTGCAAAAGACAGATAAAATTAGAAAAAAGAGTGAAAATGAAATTAAATATAACTTGAATATGTATGTACAATAATTCTGTGAATTTGGTTTGACCAAAATAGTAAGTGGAAGGATCTAGCATATTACTTCCAAAACATCCATGACATAATGAAAGAAGACATGTTCCCTTCTGAAGTTGAGTGCATAGGAGAGTTTTGGCCTATAACTCATCATGACATACCCTTGCATAGAGATATGCACAAAATGGTTCATGGTAGGACCCTTGATTTTGGAGTGACATCTATAGATACGTATATTGGTCAAAGAAGCAAAAGAAAAAAATTACATTTGATCCAGCTCAAGATGTGCAAATCAAAAATATGTTATTTATCAGACTGGATGATTCTACAAGAGTGGCCTACACAGTATGGGTTGATAGAGCTAAAATCAATATTGAGATACTACAAACAAATGGAGATATATATCAAAGGGTAAATATAGCTTGGTTCATCCTAGTTAATGTAGGGGAAAAAGATGCAAAAGAATCAAAAATTTATTCAGGATGCTTGGACAAGAACTATAAGCCAAACCCAACTAACACATCTCTACCATCCATACTCATAGATAGTATCATCTACACTTGGAAACCAAATAAAAATTAGATAGGTCATACACTTGTTCTCATTAATGTTTTTAAAGGTATTGTAACATAATATTTGAATGCATCATCCCATTAGGCACTTAAAAAATAGTGATAAAAGGATCGGGAAATTTGAAATGGTGTTTCTTTAATTTTAGAATGATAAATATGAATATTTTTTTTTCAAAATTTAGTCCATTTTTTGAGAATATATAATGTTTTATTGTTTTATTTATTTATAGTGGCACTTCACATTTTGGGTCTTGGAAAATACACTTTGGCATTCGAGTTTTATAATTTAAACTAAGACAATTTAGTATTTTGGTAACTGTGCATCTAGTTAATAGCATTTAACTGTTGGAACGTCTACTTCATATTTTTGTACCCTTCAAAATGGTGTTCGGAAAATGGTTTTCATAATTTACACATCTGAGAATTTACACTTTGGCTTTTGTGTTTTGAAAAATACACTTTGGCATCCCTGTGTATGCAAAAAGGGTTTCAGGGTTTATGCCTCATAATGTCCCGCTTGTGCATCAAGATTTGTTATTTAGCATTTGCGTATTGACAAATGTTATTTAGATTTTTATTATTTCAAATTAAAATTTGTATAATAACCCAAGATTGTGCCACATGGCATAATCTTGGGGACTCAAATGTGTGGAAGGATGACCAATCCAAACAAAAGTCCTAAATAATGCAAGCCCCTAAGATTGTAACATGTGTCATAATATTGATAAGTTGACTATGTGGGAGATTATATTAATAATATAATAATAAAACACCCATGATCAACACATGGTAGGTACACAAATATGAGATAAACTTTGATGGTTGTGAGGATGTTACTCGAATCAAATTAAATAGATAGTTCACGATCCAATCAACTAATGACACATGACATCCCAATCATTATAGGTGTTTTAAATCACATATCTAATGAGTGTGTGATTGATGTATGAATTATTTTTCCTTAGTAAATAAACTACCAAGTCTTATTATCTATAAATGCATGGTCTGTGAACCAATTTGAATAGCCGCATACTTTGAACTTATTATAAATATACAATATAGATGTGATTTATTTGTAATAATTCGAAATAATTATTGATGAAGTCTAATTTATTTATTATATTTTTCAACTACTAATTATTTGTGATCAATTTAAATGATTTAGACTTATCACAAACACATTAGATAAATGTGATTTATTTGTAATAAGTCCAAATTAATCTTGATATAGTCCAATTTATTTCTGATAGTTTTCAAAAATTTAGACTATTGATAAGTCTAAATTATATGAAATAGTCCTTCTTTGGATATGAGGCTTTTGCTCTCATTAATAAAGAGGATAGGACCGAGTTAGAGGTAAAATAAAAAAAATGCACATTTGTTGGTTATGGTGAGGATGACTTTGGTTTTCATTTATGGAGCATTAAAGATAAGAAAATATTTCGGTCTAGAGATGTAATCTTTAATAAAAAAGTCATGTATAAGAATCAGTTACAAGAACATAAACAAGAACATAAAGAGTACACAATATTGGATGACATTGCAGATAAAAAAGTATCCAATGAATCAGTTTAGGAACCTTCTACACAAGGACCCAAAACTCTTATGGTAAGAAGGTCTTCTAGGGTAAGAAGAACACCTAAACATTTTTCTCCTTTGAATTATATGTTACTAACAATGGAGAACTAGAGTGTTATGAGGAAGTAATGCAAGTAGATTCTAGGAAGAAGTGGGAGCAAGCCATGGATAAGGAACATATATCTCTCATGGAGAACTAAACGTAGGATTTAGTAAGGCTACCCAAGGGCAAGAGTGCATTGCCAAACAAGTGGATATTTAGAATAAAAGAAGAAGATGATGGAATAAAAAGGTATAAGGCCAAGATGGTGGTCATGGGGTTTGCACAAAAATTAGGTATTGATTTTGATGAGATTTTTTCTCCTATTGTAATAATGACTCTTGTCAGGGTTGTTCTTGGTTTAGTTGTAGTCGAGGATTTGCACTTAGAACAGTTAGATGTGAAAACTACTTTTCTATATGGTGATTTGGATGAAGAGTTGTATATGAAGCAACCACAGGGATATGAGGTCAAAGGGAAGGAGAACTATGTGTGCAGACTAAAGAAGAACTTGTATGGCTTGAAACAAACTCCATGGTAATAGTATAATAAATTTGATTATTTTATGCTGGAACAAGAATATCAAAGGTGTAATTTTGACCATTGTATGCACATCAAACATTTTGATGATGTTTTTTTTATTATATTATTCTTTTATGTGGATGACATGTTAGTTATAGGAAAGATCATACAACATATTCATATTCTCAAGAAAAATCTTAATGACTCATTTTTTATGAAAGATTTGGGTGCTATGAAGCAAATCCTTGGTATGAGGATTAATCATGATAGAAAGGAGAGGAATTTGATTTTATGCCAATCAGAGTATGTGAAGAAAGTCTTGGAAATGTTTAGCATTTTGGATGTTAAATATATTAGTACTCCTTTGCCAGGCCACTTTAGATTAACAAAGGAGAAGTGTCCCAAGATGGAGGTTGAAAAGATTAAGATGTCCAAGGTACCTTAATCATCGATAGTTGGTAGCTTGATGTATGCCATGGTTTGTACTAGGTTGGATATTGCCCATGTAGTGGGAGTTATGATCAGGTATATGAGTGATCTTGGTTATGGGCATTGCCAAGCAGTGAAATGGATTCTTCAATACTTGAGAGGAACCATGGATGTTACATTATGTAATGGTAGATCAAATACCACTTTGCATGGTTATGTAGACTTGGATATGGTAGGGGATATTGATAGAAGGAGAATTACGATATGATATATATTTATTATTGGAGATACAATGGCTAGTTGGATTTTTAGGATACAAAAGGTTATGGATTTGTCAACCATAGATGTAGAGTATGTTTTTTCCATAAAGGCTAACAAGGAGATGATTGGTTATAATAGTTGTTTCAAGAGTTGGGGCATGATCAGGAAGTTGGGATACTACACAATGATAGTCAAAGTGCTATTCATTTGGCAAAGAATTCTACTTTCCACTTGAGGACAAAACACATTCAGTTATGTTATCACTTCATCAAGATAGCTTTGAAGGATAACTTGGTGAATTTGGAGAAGATTCATACTATATATAATCCTATGGATATGATGACCAAGGTGGTCACATTGGACAAGTTGAGACTATGTTCAAATTTGGTTGTCCTTAGTGCTCATGGAGTAGTGATAGATTCTGTTCAAGAGAAATGGACTCCAAGTGGGAGATTGTTGAGTGTGGAGCCCTTTGGGGCTAAAATATGACCATGGTATCACATTTTGGGGGCTTAGAGAGCTCCAAAAATTCAGGGAGCACATTTTTCATGTACTCCACATGTGAGTGTAATATTATTAAATGTTTACTTAATAATTTCCATGTTAACTTCCATGTTATTGGAAGTGGGATTGATTTCCTTATTTTTAGAGAATTAATTATTATATTTATTTATTTCCATGTTGACTTCCATGTTTATTGGAAGTGGGATTGACTTTTGTATTTTTAGGGAGTTAGTTGTTTATTGGAAGTAGGATTGAATTCCTTGTTTCAGGGAGTTGGTTTTTATCTCATTCCATTGTAAGTTGTGTAAGCCTTTTGGAGGAGAGAGATAAGGATGGCATTTTCCTTCTTAGGAGGGCTTCTAGATAAGCTTGACTGGGTGGATGATGTCATGTTTCTTTATGGATAAGTCCATCTTGGATAAGCATGTCATGTTTCTCTTTTTTGGGTGGATTTCTTCCTTATTTGTTTATATACAGGTGTGGTGTGACTTTGAAAAGTGATGTTTTTATTTATAAGGTGTGGTATAATAGATTTTGGTGTGATTATTTATAGGTAGAGGTGTGGAATAGCATCTATGAATTATTATTGATAGGTTTCATATTTGGATCTATAATTTAGAGAATTATTTTGTGAATTCTTGAGGAGATATTCAATCTCTATGAGAGGTTCTCTTTAGAGAGTTTGTACTCTTGTTCTGTTACTCTTTTATTGAGAAATTTCTTTGTGGATGTATCCCACATTAGGTGAACCAAGGTATACTTATGTGTTATTGTTGGTTTTTTATTTTCTCCATTAAAGTAACATTTACTATGATTTTAGGAATTGATTCCATGATGCAAGTAGTGCATAGATAAATCTGATTTTACACGTTTAAATTTTGATTTTATGTATTTTAAATTTTTATTTGAATTCATTTAATTCCTAACAAGTACAAGTGATGCTATTATAATAGTGGCCTTGAGTGTGCTTGAGACTATAAATCTAGAAAATTTGAGCTTAAGGCTGTTGCAGATGGTAGTATGCAGAAGTAGGGTAGAATATGGATTGATAACCTTTATTGTGCTCAATTTGTTTTATGTTTAAATGTGAGTTTTTACATCTGATTTCCATCTAGTGGATAAAGGGATAAAAGTCATGTATTTATACCATTTTTTGCTTATGTAGGTGATAAAAGATGTCTAGGATGACCTTAGGAGGCTTTTGTTTTTAAAAATATATTCATTCAAGAAATTTAGGGTAAAAGACATTAGCAACATTTTGGGGACACTAGTTCCATGTGGCACTTGTGTCTTTATTATGGTGTTAGTGTCCAGCTAGGAGAACATTAGGCATGAAGGGCTAGGATCAGGAAATGAGGGTCTAGGACTAATTTGGAGTTGATTAGGGATGCTTGTGTCCTAATTGAAGGCTAGATAAGTGTGATAATAGGCTCTAGGATAGGTCTAGGGTTAAGCTATGGATACATAGTCTCAAGTAGCACTCTTAGCACTCAAATTCCACTTTTGATTGATTAAACATAGCAAATAAAAAATAATAAAAGTAATAAAAAAAGGAAAGGAAACAACATATTGAATACCTCCTATAGTTAAGAGTATCTACTTATACTAAGATATAACCATTTAGTTTGATCTCACTAAGGATCAACCACATGAAATACTAAATGTATTATTAGATAAGAAGTTGATTATGCTCCCTCTAAACTACTATCATCCATCACATAGATTTGAAAAGATAAAAAGACAACATTTTTTGCACTTATGATGGTATTAATGGAAATAGTAACATGTATTGTTCTGCTTTACAATACAACCTTGAATAATTGGAAGATACAAGAGTTATTAAATTTACGCATGAGACAATAAGGTCTCCTCCTTCCACATCTTCCATAGGTCATTCTTAGAGGAACAAAACATCCCATGACATTCCTACTAAGGAAAGAATGGTCTATCAACAATTGTAGAGATAAACCATTGGAAGAAGTCCTTCTCCTGGTACATGCTCTACACTTACCAATCTTTCCCACACTAGTCCTACCAAGGAGCCATTGGTTGAACAATATCTTTCTAGCAATGTACTTGGGGGAAACATAGAGCCAAATCTTTTAGAATCCACTCAAGCATTGACATATATGTTTTTGAAGTAGCAAGAATAAGTAACAAAAGTAAATAAGAATGTAAATATTTAGTTACAAAATAATCATTGTAGTCAGGTATTATTATTTCCAACTGGATTCCATGGTATGTGATGATTGCATTAAAATTAAAAATTAATATATATATATATATATATATATCAAAGTTATAAATGCTTCACATAAGTCACACTTATGAAGTACTTAAATAAATATAATAAATCATACACTCTTATAAAATTATGTAGACACTATTTTATGATTATATAACATCTCAGTCTTGTACACTTGGCAAACTCAAACCTTGGTTGTTCCTCTAAATTATAGACCTTTCCTTGTTATTTAATTCTTGCATATATTATATCTTGTGCCCATTTGCCTGTATATGAGTCCAAAAAGTCTTATGTTGATGAAACACACCTTTTATCTTTCCTAAAATGCTTAAAATGTACTTATATTCCACCTTTGTAAGTTATGAGCATGTACCTACTTTCCTACTCCCTAAACACTAATGTCTGAGACAAACACTTGCATTGACACACGTGTCTTGACCTGATGTAAGTGTGTAATGCCATAAATACATCTAATTTTAAAATTAAACATATCCTAATGGTTGGCCTAAGTGATTTAATGCAAGATATTTCTCCAAAGGGATTGATATAAATACAAGATCAATCCTCATTTGTTCCTCACCTAGAAACTTCTTACCTACTTATCATGAAACTCATCAAAGGAATTTAATCAAGTGATTAAGTGAGTAAATATTCCATATTATCTATTATTTATATATAATTCATAGGGATAATACATATATAGGTCTAAAGTACTGAAGGATTAACCCAAGAGTCTGATTTGCCAAGTTACAAACTGGGTCACTGTTGTATTTACTTTACACATATTACATGATTCACACATAAGACAACACATTGGGGATAAATATATCACTCTAAATCCTTATCATGGATTATTTAATATGTAGGTAGTGCTCACTAATAGTGTGGTCTTTTAGGTTAGTGTGACACCATGTGCCCACTAACCCATTTTTTCCCAGGGTCACTATGAATATGGAGAGCTAGGTTTTTGCCATTTCATAAGGAAAGACAGTCCATGACCCAAATATAAATGCGCTAGCATCTATGTTTTCACATAATTTTATAATAGGTATTTTGTACAAGACACTTATTTTGAATCTATACAGTAGCATCAACATAACTATCCTAGGCTGACACTAGTGTCCACAACTCTAGAGGTCAAATTTATAGAAATAGATGAGTGTTATAAAATCATCTTCCATTTTTATTTCTTCCTATTATAGATCCAATTTTTTTATAAAATTAGAATTGGCTAAGTATATTATTTCTATATCATTTCCATATTTAGCATAATTGTACTTTTCATATTTAGACTATCTCAGTTTTATGAATCTAACATATGTTTATATTTGAGTTTAACATCTGATTGGCCTACTATAAATTAGATTATAACCCATTTACATTTCTTTTATATATACCCATTTAATATTTAGACTTAAACCCCTTAGTCCTTAGATAATTTTAGGGTTACATATTTGGTGAATTCAACCTATGAATCTTTTCATGCAACTCTTAGATTGTTTTATAAACTTGCTTATTTTTCTAGTTTATATGTTCCTAAAATTTGTTTCAAAAATCAATTTATTTTCAAAACCTAAAGAGTACATCAAAAAATGGATTATTCCCTAGAGTTTGTGTGTTTTTCCTATCCTATTATCATTTCAGTCTTTAGAATATTTCAAATGGACAAGGAAGAACCTCTTGATTCTCCTAACCTTAAAGAGGGTGATATCTATCATACATCTAACTAGGTTCATATTATCATTTCTTCAAAAGGTAAGGTAGATTATCTTATTATTACAAAAGAGGAAAACCATAAAAGTCTTACCACATCCATTGTTGATACATGTTTCCATGTTCAATTTAATATACCTAGGGTATGTGCTTGTGTAATTCTAAATGATCAAATATAATATATGAGTAGTTATTAAAAGAGTTCCAAAATTAGATTGCATACATGAAATATCAAACACATCATAGTGTTAATAATATGTTTGCATCCTCAATTACCAATGTTAGGCCAATAAAGATTACATATGAAAGTGAAAATCTACAATAAAACACATCTAGATCAAGTGCCTCAAAAAGTGACCAATCAGTTACTAAGAGACCAAGTGAAATATTAAGGGAAATGATATGAGACAAAGCGATAAAATTACCTCTTATACATCCTATACATAGATCCAAATACTATTTTGCATATCATAGAATACATAGGCACCACAAAAACCATTACTTGGATCTAATTAAAAGGATATAATGCATAATTGATAGTGGTGATCCTACACTTGATTACTTTCCCCTTGAGACATAAAAGGGTCTCACATATTCCAAAAATACCAAAAAAAAAAAAACATTCAAAAATACAAAAATATTATGGACACCTACATGCTATATTAGATCGTTGGCATCTATATATTAGTTCTGTATTGATGGATGGCATATTCAGGCACTTTTACATACATGTGTCATAATTCTACTTAAAGTATGGTATATGCATATATAGATACATGACCTATTCCTACTTTGGATGTTGGTCCTTCCCTTTACTCATGTCATGTGGACATTAGGGGCATCCACTTTATGTATCTTGATACACAGAGGTTATATGATTTGATGATCATATTTTATTATCATGTTTGTGCTTACAAATGTACTTACACATGCCTTTATCCATGATTATATCTTACATAAGGTATTTGATATGCTATGAACTTGAAATTTTTTTCTAACAAATTCGATCCATGGGATACTATGACATGTTTATACTAGTTGCTTATTCTTTATTTTATACACTTCCTTGAGTGTATTACCTTACTATTGTCTTGTTTGTTTGAGCATTTCAATATTCACCTTTATTATTAGCCCCTGTGCTTATGTATGTTTTATTTGACATTTACACGTCATTGTTTATTGTATGGAAATTTTAATATGTCATGATTGCTTTCATGGACATTTGACTAAGTCACGTCCCTTTGATTTTATGGTATTTGAACATGCCCCTTATTTGTAGTCTCTTTAGAACATTATCATTTGACTTAATTTTTAGTGCTATTGTGCATGTGATTGATTTAATTGTTGAGATTATACTATTACTCTCTAGATGTTACCATGATATTTATCATGAATTTTAGTCCTTCATGTGATCACATATGTTCTATGCAATTTAATATTATATCTACCTAGACATATTCCTGCTATATGCTACATGGTTCCATTCACATATTATACATTTATCTTATCCTTTTGAGGTGAGGTAACTACCACTTACTATATTTTCATAACCTTAAATGGGGGAATATTAGTGGGAGCATGTCATATGGACATGGATTCCACACACATTATAAATTTTTAGATACATTGGGGTTATGCTTTGGAATCATGTTCTCCACACTTATATTTAATATTCAACATTTTTACTTTACACTAAGGACATGTTTGAGAAACATGTTCTCAACATTGATACTTAGATCAGTTTTAGATTTCTCTATATTTAGTAGGAGCATGTTTTGGAAGAATTTTCTTCGCACTTACACAATTTTATGAATTGGCCAAAACACATAATTATATGATTTAAATTCACAATTCTAGCATAATTCTATACATTTATACCATTGTTACACATAATTTTAGAATGAGATATATCTAATGTCCATATTCTATGTATATTATACCGAATATTACAAAATATAAATCAGTTTTATATTCAAAAACTCTTTTATGTACTATTACCACATCATAAACTTTTATGTATTGATACCGCAATTGGATTTTTACAGATTTTTATTGAGCCAATCTACTACATTAATTGGTTAACTTTTTGGTATGGTTGAGGTGATTAAATCACTAAATATTTACAATTTTTTAGGTTGGAATTTATTTCATAATTCATCCTCATGAGATTATACATATAATTAGGTTACATGGTTGAGATAATCTCAACTACTAGGTGACAACTCAACTTTTCTCCAAGGTTGGGGGCATGGGTCTTCCAATCTCTCTTTCTATCTTCTTGGATATATGTGTTAGAGTAAAATAAATAAGAGGGGGAGGGTGAATTAGTTATATTAGATAATTCAAATTCAATTCTAAATATTTCAAACTCTTAATAAATTAATACGTACATTTATGAGGCATACACATCATTCAAGCAATGAACAATAAAGTTAATGCAAGATCAAGAAAATAACACATGACATATTTGGGAAACCCTCTTGGGGGATAAAATCCACTGGAACCTAAAATTGGATGAATTCCCTATCATAAGATCTAATTTAGACTAGATAAACTAATAAAGGAACTACAATCCCTTATTTAGTGAGACTACAATCCCACAAGGTGATACCACACCTATATAGCTTATCTACCATAATAACTAGACCTTTAACAAGTTTAACCTTGAAAGGAGGATAAAAACCCTAGATGTTGATATGACACAATAACACCTATGAATACATCCACCTTAGAACTAATTTCTTCAACCCTTGATGATGGAGCTCTGAATATCACTCTTCACCTTCGCTCACACTCAATCTATAAGAACACTATTATACCAATAGAATTATGTCCTATAGGTCATAAAAATAGTCCTCATTATATTATGATCTTAAAATCATCCATAGGGAACAAAACCTTTCATCTAATTCATAACACTATGATCTCAAATGAAAACTCCATACACAAGTCTCTCTCCCAGTTTAGAAACCAACACATTTGGTTTCATCATTTATAGAGAAATCATGATTATCAACATCTTAGTCAGCCATTTAGCAATGTATTAACCTTTAATTAATCTCTCATATGAATACATATCTCAATAAAATCTTCATAGGTTATCCATAGCATCTATGGGTCACGCTTAAACAACTACACCTTTCAATGTGGCCCTTGTTGCTCTTATAGGTCTCATGGAGACCTATTCACCCCATTAACATAATAATGATAAAAAAATAAACATAAGAAAACTTCAAAAATCATCTTTACACTCAACATGATCCCTTAGTGATCCTCAAATTATCATAGTCATCATTTCACTCTTCTGTGCAAGCTCAATCAACTCAAACATTAGCCTTGTTCATAAGGACACCATAAACAAACACTCAATCAACTTATTAAGCATTGTTCATACTCAAGATAGATTTATAACACCTCCAAAATCCATATAGATCATCCTCATGGAGTCTAAAACACTTCAAAATATCTAATATGTCTTGAAACATTGAAATACCATCACGAACAACTTAATTACCCTTCTTGGGTCGCTTGCAAAATGCATTCAAACAAAATCAACTTTGGAGATCAATAATTTTGATTGTACTAATAATTAGAATATAAAATTAATATTTATTAATTTTCCTTGGAATATTATAAAATTCTGTTTTTTACACCATGATAAAATTCTACATAGATCGAAAAATATGGCCAAAAAACCACACTCTGGTCATTCCTTTGTTAAATTCAAATATTTGAATTTAAACGGTCATAGTTAAACCTCTAACATCATGTCCTCATCTCATGTCCTGAAAGCTTTAGATTAAAAATTCACCATATATTTATTAATAAATTTAACACATAGGTGCCACTGTCCAAAAACATTAAACCTCAAACAAATGACCTCATCTTGTGTAATCTTGTAATGTTGACTCATCATGCACCATCAATATTTGTGGATTAGTCAAGGCTTTATCTTATAGTGCTCACCATTTGATCTTGTTTATAACCCCCATGATCATGAAACTTATAAAACTCACATGAATTATAATCACTTATACTATTAAACATTGATAACTTGTCCTCATTTGAATCAACACACACCATTGATCTTGATTTGTATGAATGCTTGTGAACTATTGGATCTCAAAAGAAGCTCAATCTTTAATTTTGTTAAAAAATGAATAATTTGACATATTTGACTTACTAAGCACCATATATCTTCATTTTATGATCATCTATGAGCCATTATATTTTCATTTGGTTATGATCTTTATCTTTGTGCAAATTAGACTATGGGGACCATTGAAATATGCATGGAAGGCCAACTTTGCACAAACATAACGTTTGCCTCTCTCACTCGCATGTTATAAAATTTGGACCATATGATCTCCTCACATATGATAATATAAAAATATTTTAATCTTCTCCTTGAACCCTCACATATGTGATAAATAATGACATTAAAATTCCTCCTTAGATTTATCTATTATAGAGCCAACTATGTTAATAATTGTCTGGAAAGACCAACTTTGCACATGCATAGCTTTTATCTTGATTTAGTGATTGACCTAAAAGTTAGAAAAAATTAACTAGGAATAAAATTAAACAAACCCATATGATCACCTTATCCTAAAATATCTACATTTGCGAGATATGCCACCATCAAAATGCTTACTCAAATTCTCTTACCACATTACAAATTTGGCTAGGTATGGGAAAACACTATCAAATTGCCTGAGATCCAAAATCTAGACTTGAATATCTTTTATCACACTTCATAGATAGACTTGAGACATTATGCATATAAATTAGGGGTTAATTTTATCACAACTATATGACCAAATTCCCCTAACTCATCCACACATAGTAATTATGATGTCATCAAACCACCTACTCAAATTTTTTACCACTAGACCCAAAATGTATAGATGAAAATAATGATGAACCAGGTGAATTTCACTCATGCACATAATAAATAAAATAATATACAACTTCGTATGGGGCCTCTTTCACATTCTCAATACTTTAGACTCATTCCCAATCATCTCAAACCATGCCAAAACTGAAGATCAACCAAGCATCCTTCAAGCATATTAGGACAAGTACATTTCACACTTTTTCATTGTCACATAGACTATCAATAAACTTCATCCACTCACATATACACATCCATGACATCACCATGAAATCATTGATAACTCTACAACAATCTCCCCCTTTTTCATTGATGTCAACACACATCATTTATCTCACCTTCCTTCTCTCTCTTCAAGCACTCTCATAATAGGAAATTTCTCCCCCTTTGACATAATGAAAAAGTGGGCACCAACTGATCTTGAGGACCTAAAAATACCATAAATAGTAAAGTACCAGCTTAAAAATATGATACAAACTCCCCTTACCTTAAGCCTACCTTTTCTTGCCTTGACACCTTCCTCTTGCTACATGCCAACACTACAACCAATAAATAAAGAAAAAAAAGACTAAAATCTTAGGGAAATCATAAATAAACATATAAGAGAGACTCCCATTAGGATTTATGAGTCATTACACCTCTTGATAATCTTCAAATCCCCATACACCATGAAGAATCACCACACAAGCTTACTAACCTTCTCTCTTAAGCCACCTCAAGGATCATCAACATAAATTAATGTCACTCACAAAATAGGAAACATGATTTAAAATAGACTTATAATTGTCCTTGAAACATACATACCTAATTCTTTTGGAAACACTTAGCAAAAACATCAAAACTTCATACTAGGCCTATCTAGACTCATTATAGCCCTACTTAGAACTTGTAGGCCAAAAATTTTTAGTAGAAACATCTTTAGGACCTAAAATTCATATATAGATCAATCTCATATGATCCCTTAAGAACACAAATTTTCAACACCTAGCTCAACCTCTACAACATACTTCATTCACAAACCAACTTGCCAATTAAGCCTCTATCTTGACAAAATAAAGAATAATTTGAAAACCACAAACCTTAAACTCTCTATGAATATTTATTTTATAACCCATTTGTCCCATTTATCATATTAATAATACTTAGACCTCAAATCATATGGAAAACCACTTTTATAACATAGCCGAAAACCCTAGAATCTTAAAACAAATAGAATCAACACACCTCCTTCTGGTCAATGTTCACCTCTAATTTTTTTTGCACACCTAGAGATAACCATCACATACTTTTAGAACAAAATTTGAGCCTCCATAACTTTTGGAAAATTGAATTTATATAACCCATTTTAGGCCTGCTTACCTTTAAGCATAAACTAGGAAACCCGAGAGCAAACAAAAATATCCAATTTGCACACAAAATAGCTTCAAAGCTTAAAATCACCTAGAACACATCAAACATATGTTTACAAACCTTTATAATCATAAAAATATTCTAGACATTGCATCAATCTCATTAGGCCACTTGGAAACATTCAATCTAACCTTGCAGAATGACCATATACAACTATCTACAACATGACATCACCAAAACATATCTTTCACATAGACATACCTGATCCAACTAAAAACATTCATATATAACCTTATAATACCATATAAAAAACACCACAAAAATACTTACTTTTCCATTGAAAGGATTCTCTTAAGAAGCATAGACAAAGACATCCTTTGCACCACAATGCTCTAAAACAAATTGAAACCAGGAGTGGCCCACATCTCCTCAATAACCATTGGAATCCTCTTATAGATATAAGACTTCATGCTTTGGTTATTATTCTTCTTAGTATAAACTATGACTAATTCTTCCTTTTCTAAATCACTCTCCTCTTTTATGATTGGATTGATAATACATGGAGATAACATAGACTCATGACATACCTTTTCATCTGTAGAATCTTCTTTGTAGCTTTGAACCTCATCACAAGGAATTATTAATTAATGTTGTTTGAATGAAAATTTATCAACAATAGTAAGATGATCACTTGGATCCATACTTATCTCAAGACTGGCCTCAACTAGTACCTTAGTCTTTTTCCTAGAGCTTGGTATCTTCATTCAAAACATGAGTAGATAATGAGAGCCCTTGGCACTCTTCAACTTCTAAAGAATTCTCCACCATAGCAAAAAAATTAATTAGAGCTGTAGTCTCATCATGACTCATAATTAACATGTTTGGCTTTCATGAGTTGATTTTTCTTCTTCCTTGCACTCTAGGATCTTGATTGAACTCATTTTGACTTGATGACCTTTGCTTGTAGAATCTAAAAATATGGCCAATATTCTCATAGTTGTAAAAAACAATACTCCTTGATGGAAACATAGTTTACCTTACCTATTTTGGATATAAACTTGCAAGATGTCCTATGTTATGACAAACAAAACAACCTCCTCTTTTGGGAGAGAACTCACCTTGTCTAACCTTATGTGGATAATGGTTTTCAAGATGTCCCACGTCAAGATAGTTGAAGCACTTAACTTTGTTCATACTTTTTGATTGATGACCCCCATCATAGTTCCATACAAAATCATTTCCAATAGGTCTCTTAAATTCTCTATCTCTATGCCTAAATTGATTAAATGTATAATAATAACCATTAAAATTTGCATACCTCATGGCATTTAGTTGTCTAATCTGATTTGTCTTCATTTTGCTAGTACCTTCATTCCTTGTCTAATGATTTGTCTTCAAAGGCTGATCCACTTTTATCTCACTGACATTCATGTCAACTTGAGAAGTAACTTTGGGCTCTTCACTAAAACCCAATCTAGATCTATCACTAGCTAAATTTTGACTCCTTAGGAGATTATCTAGATCATTAGAAATTTGATCAAACTTGACAAATGATTTCACCTTGTTTATAGACTTCTCTAACTCATCTTTCAAATACACAATATTAGAATCATACATTGAGAATTCTTATTCTTTGGCTCACTTGTAGACATATATTCCAACTTAGAATTAAGAAACATGATAGCACCTTCATGCTTTATAGAGTCTTCAACCAAGATTGCCTCAAACACATTGAATTTTTCCTCATAGTCTTTGAGTTTATATTTCATATTATTATCGATATTATTCTCAATCTTCAATTCTTCAAGAGCATTTGTTAATGTAGTCTCATAGTCCATCTAGTCATCATCATCTAAATTCACTCCAAGTAAAATCCTTTTGATGTGATAAACTACCTTCCTCAGCCATGAATAGGTCTTCATCTTCAATAGGACCATCATCTTCATAATCATACTTTGAGTCACTAAATTCACTCTCATATGATGAGTTGTAATCTTCTTTGGTGTAGAGATTCTTCTTGTCCTTGAAGTACTTCTTCTTGTTGTCAAACCTTCTGAATCCCTTTTTAATTTTGTTAGACCTAAATGATCTCTTGCCATCATCATGACCTAGATCATGCTCTTCATCATCATCATTCATATACTTATGAAGGTACTTATTATAAAAATGTCCTATCTCACCAAAATTAATGCATTTGAGCTGTAGTTTACCTTTATATTTTCTTGAACATATTCTCAATTTCCTTAAAATCAAAGCAATTAGTTTATCCTCATCTATATCAAAAATATCATCCTCTTTGGGTTTCTTACATTGGAACATCTTCTTTGTCTTCATTTCAATCTTGAAATCTACTTCCTTCTTTGGTGCTATATCATCATTCTTCCTCATCTCATAGGCAGTAAGGGTGCCAGGTAATTGATCCATCTTCAACTGAGTAAGATCATGACTTTCTTCTATAGCAGACACTTTCAAATCAAACTTGGGGGATAGAGACCTTAATACCTTTTAAATAATATTAGTCTCTTTAAGGTTCTCTCCAATACCTCTAATGATATTCACAATCTCATCAACTCTTTGTAGAAAAGATGCCACATAATCTTCTTCCTTTATCTTGAGACTTTCAAATTGCCTTTTGTGATTTTATAACTTAGCAATATTAACCTTTAAATCTCCTTCATAAATGATTTGCATTTTGTCCCATATCCCTTTAAGATATTTATAATGGTTTACCTTAGTGAACTCAATCTTTGTAAGATCACAAGTGATGGCATTCATTACCTTAGAATTGTTCTCAAACAACTTCTTATCTATAGTACTAGATGGAGGAGTAGCAAGATAATTATAACCATCTATAATAGATTTAAATACATCAAACCCTAAGGATATAATGTCTGTACTCATGCTTACACTCCAAAAATCACAATTTGATCTATTGAACATTGGTGCTTGCTTAGGATAGAAACCTCCTTGATGACTACCCATATTGTACCTTGGATCACCTTTAAGATGTCAAGCCTTTACTAAAGGACCTATTTTAATACCAATTATTAGAGGTACAATCACTGAGAAGAGGGGGTGAATTAGTGAACCTAGATAATTCAAATTTAGTTCTAAATATTTCAAACTCTTAATCAATACATACATTTATGAGGCATACACATCATTCATAGCAATGAATAAGAAAGACAATGCAAGATCAAGCACATAAAAGATGACATACATGGGAAACCCTCTTAAGGGAAAAACCCAATTAAAATCTACAATTGGAATACAATCTTATAATAAAAAGATCCAAGTTAGACTAGATGAAACTGATCAAAGAACTAAAATCCCTTATTTAGTGAGACTAAAATCCCACAAGGTGCTACCATACCTATCTTGCTGATCTGCCACAACAATTAGACCTTTAGTAAGTTCCACCTTGTAAGGAGGATGTAATCCCTTATATGCTGATCTTACACAACAACAGATATGAATACATATAAAATATGAACTAATGTCTTCAACACCTAATTATGGACCTCTGATTATCACTCTTCACCTTCGCTCACACTGAATCTACAAGAACACTATTCTACCAATAGAATTATGACCTACAGTTCATATAAAAAGTCCTCAATCTATTCTAATGTTCATCTCATCCATAGAGCACCCACCCTTTCCTTCACTTCACAACATTATGCTCTCAAATGAAAATTCCATACACAAGTCTCTTTCCTAGTCTAGAAACCAACATATTTGGTTTCACCATTTATAGAGCAATCATGATTATCAACATCTTGGTCAGCCATTTAGGCATGCCTTAACCCTTAAGGCATATATTATATGAAAACATAGCTCAATAAAATCTTCATATGTTATCCATAACATCTATGGGTCACCCTTAAGTATCTACACCTTTCAATTTGGCCCTTGTAGCTTTTATAGGTCTCATGGAGCCCTATTCACCCTATTAACACAATAACAAACAAAATAGAAACATAGGCCCAATTCCAAAAGCATAGGTCCACTCAACATGACCCCTTAGTCATACTAAAATGATAAAATTCATCATTACACTCTTATGTACAAGTTCAATCAACTCAAATATCAACCTTGTTCATAAGGACACCATAAATAAACACATGATCAACTTCTTAAGCATTTTTCATACTCAAGATAGATTGATCACACCTCCAAAATCCATACATGATGCAGGCACATCATGAAAAATGTAAAAATTAGTCAAAAGTTGGTGCCTTTAGTCTTATAGTATGCCTTAGAAGTTAGTATAATCATAAAAGTAGTCTTAGAGTGTGTCTATGTGGCCCTTTAGCATTTTCTTACCAAATTGGGCATTTAAAAATTTCAAATGTTGTTAGAGAGTTAGGAACATTTTGGTGAATTTTTAGGATAGTTCAAGTTGTCAATTGTGGTTTTTGGGTCTTAAGTGAGTTTAGGTAAATTATAAATGTATTTTTATATGTACATGTCTTAGATGAGGTGACATATATCAAGAAGAATGAATGTAACATCCATGTGAAAATAGTTTCCAAGTAAGTGGGTAGTTAAAAGAAGTAGTTTCTTGTTTTGTAACATGTTTTTGGATTTGAATAAAAGAATAGTCTCATAGTAGGATGGAGAGAGTTAGTTAAGAGTCTTTTCAGGGGTAGAGATATGGATGAGAATGATAATAAAGTGAAAATCATGAAAATTTTGTACTCTATCACAAGTTGACAAATTTGGCAATGTACATAAGGGAACATTGGAAAAAAGTATGTTTGATATGCAATAATTTTAATTTGTATTGAATTTTATATGACTATTCTTAATGTGTTAAAATTTTTGATTTTCTTAAGTCTTAGCATTCTAGTGCAAAGGACTATGTTTGGTAAAACTGTAACAATGATTCTGAGTAAGTTAGCGAGTGGAGAGTTTGGAAACAAAAGAACCTTGTCTGAGTATTAATTTCTAATGGAAAGTGATGTGTAGGGTATAATAATTAGTGGAAAATGATATTTGAACACAAGAATGGTAATTTTTTGTCAAAAGACCATAGTTAAAAAACTAACAATGTTTGGTCCCTTGTTTATAATAAATAACCTATACGTATGCCTAATGATAAAAATTTGAGAAAGGATAGAGGTGAGAAAGGATAGAGGATATGGATGGTTAAATGTGTTTTTAAAAATGACATTGAGATGGAGGAGAATCATGGTTGAGTCATTAAAGTAACTGGTAAGTGAAATTATAATAGTAAACCCTATTGTAATGCACACATGCAGGACCGTGGTAGAAAAACAAAGGAATACATGTTTTGAAATTGTTTAGAGGTTAATGAAGACTAGATATGGAGTTAGAATATATAATCAAGGATGGTATTATTGGTGGAACCTGTTAAGAAAACCTCAGGTGAGTCATACAAGTTTTAACCCTATTTTACTCTATATATAGATGATTGTGTTAAATAACTCTATGTAAATCCTTGACTAGAGCATGTTGAAGAGTTGATTAAATAGTGTTGATGATTTGGAAATGTGGAATTAGGTGATACAAACCTTATACATGTCTTTGAACAATAGGAAATCCATTAAGGTATATGGTATACCCCTTGTACAAAAGATATATAGGTAGATTGTATTTTTAACACCTTATAAAATCAATGTGTGGAATGTGTTTTCATAGGGAATCAAACATAAATAAAGCATTAAGAGGTGGTTGACAGGACCTATAGACCTCAATCAAGAATTTTGAATATTTGATAGAGAGTTTAGCAATTAAATAAGTAAAATTTAAGTCTCTCAGGTGGTTAAAAGGCTAAAAATGGAAAATCTAGCAAACAAACTGACCAAATGGAATAAAAATTAGTAGTATTATGGTGTTAGATGTGGTAAAGAATATTTTGAGTTTTTCAATCTTGTAAGAGATCATATAGACAATATTTGGATGATTGAGTATTAAGCAAGCCTCTGGAAGACCTAATTATGTCTATAAAGAGCCTAAAAAGGAGTCTAGAAAGTGTTTTTGAAATCTAAATTTTTGAGGAAAGGTATAGGGGGATAAAGGGGTGGCATAATGTGTGGGTTTTTATTCTAATAAGCATCCATACTATTTTTGTACAAGAGTAAAAAACAACAAAAAAAGGCTACTAAAAGCTAAGTAAAGTTGTGGCTAAGAAGGATGTAGTAAGAACTTGAGAGTGGCAGTTAGAGTGAGTTGTAGTAAGGTAAGTTTATTGAAATTAAGAGAATCTCTTTATGACACAATTATGCATATAAAATCCTATTGGTAAATAGAGGTCATTTGGCCTAACATAAACTCAAAGAGTAGTGAGAACCTATGAGAGTTGGAGGAAAGGGATTTGGAGAGAATGAAATGAATGAAGAGTATTGATGTATGAGAGTTGTATGAAGAGTCCAAAGGTAGATAAGGTAAATAAGAAGTATAATTCAATTAATTGATGCAATAGAAGTTTAAAGTCTATAAATATTTGATAACCATGAGTAAATAGAGCAAATTGATTACAAGTTTGTAGTTTTAGGTGTTAAGATGGGATATAATAGAGTATATGAATGATGCTCTGAATCATTTGGTATTAGATCCTAGAAAGTTCATTGGAAAACAAGGTACTCTTTAAAATCATTTTTCATTTGTGTTTTGATTTGATGTGTTGAATTATAAGTGCAAGTTGTGAAGTGGAAGAATCCCTGAGCCATTTAAGGCTTGAATGAATGATAGAGATGTTTAGAAATCTCAAAGAGGAGCTCATAGGTAATCGAGAGAGAGAGAGAGAGAGAGAGAGAGAGAGAGAGGAGAGTGGAGAGAGGAGAGAGAGATGAGAGGAGAGAGAGAGAGAGAGAGTAGAGAGAGAGAGAGAGAGAGATGAGTGAGAGAGAGAGAGAGAGAGAGAAGAGAGAGAGAGAGAGAGAGAGAGATGAGAAGAGAGAGAGAGAGAGAGAGAGAGAGAGAGAGAGAGAGAGAGAGAGAGAGAGAGAAGTCAAAATGTGGTAAGCGAGTGAAGATTTATCAAAGAGAGGTATAGGTCTAGATGAGACTAGAGATTTGTTAAACATCTTCAAGGAGATGAAGAAAGAGAGAACAAGGCATAGTTGATGGGAGAAGCTACCATAAGATGAAGATGGTGCAAGATGACACTAAGCAGAGAGAGATAGAGAGAAAGATGGTTGAAATGAGATAGCAGATGGATAGGTTGTTGGTTATGCTAGAACAATAGAGAGGAATGGGAAGCCTATATTGTGGATGGGTCATGAGAAAGAAGACATCTAAGTGGCCAATAAGGCAATAGATGAAGAAAATAAAAAATCAAGAAATGATAAAATAAAGAAGGAAAAATAAGTTATTATGTAAACAACTCAAAGAAGAGATGAAAAGATATAGAATGATTAATAATCCAAGTGAGAAACATGGTAAAGAAGATACAGAGTGCCTTGAGGAAGATTTGAGTGAGGAATAAATAGATAGTTGTAGCTAGCCAAGTGAAGAGAATGATAAATAAATAGGTCAATTTGTAGACCTCATAGAAGGACTCGAAGATGAGGTAAAATTGATGGATAAAGACTTGAATATAGTTACAAGTGTGTATATAATAGTGCTGAATAGTTGGAGATGGAGATGGCATCCTTAGAGGAAGCTTTATATATTGTGAAAAGATAGAGAATGAAGAGAAAAAAATAGGTTGTAGCAGTTGAGAAGCATGTAATGGAGGACCAAGAACATGAAGAGAGAGTAGTGTTGGTAGCAATAGAGAAGTAGATTAAAGCAAATAAGAAAGACATTTTTTTTATATTAGTTGTAGGCATGAAGTAGAAAATGGAGGAAGATGAAAGTATAAGTGTTACAGTAGTAGTGTGGGGAATTTACAACCCTTATGCCATAGGAAAGACTTCAGGAGTGAGTGCACATGAAGTGAAAATTGATGATTCAAGTAAGCAAGGGCATGAGACAAGTAGAATAGTGTTTGATCAAGGTAAGCATGAAATAAAAAGTGATAAATTGAGGCATGAAAGAGTAGGAGCAGAAAGAGATGATCCCAAAAGCATAAATTGGAAGAAAAGGAAGAAAACATAATAATTGCATTAGATCTCAATTTCTATCTTCCCTGAGAGCATGATGCAATGACATCATGAAATAATGTAAAAATTATTCATAAGTGGGTGTATTGAGTCTTATAGTATGCCTTAGAAGTCATTAGAACCATCAAATTAGTCTTAGAGTGTGTCTAGGTGGCCCTTTGGCATTTTCTTGCCAAATTGGGCATTTGAAAAATTTGAAATATTGTTAGAGGATTAGGAACATTTTGGTGAATTTTTAGGATAGATCAAGTTGTCAAATGTGGTTTTTGGGTCTTAAGTGAGTTTAGGTAGATTATAAAGGTATTTTTATATGTACATATCTTAGATGAGGTGACATATAACAAGAAGAGTGAATGTAACATCCATGTGAAAATAGTTTCCAAGTAAGTGGGTAGTTACAAGATGTAGTTTCTTGTTTTGTAACAAGTTTTTGTCTTTGAATAAAATAATAGTCATGTAGTAGGAGGGAGTGAGTTAGTTAAGATTATTTTTAAGGGCAAAGATATGGATGAGAAGGACAATAAAGAGAAAACCATGAAATTTTTTTACTCTGTCACAAGTTGACAGTTTTGGCAATATATATATATATATATATATATATATATATATATATAAAGGAAAAATTGGAAGAAAGTATGTTTGATATGAAATATTATGAATTTATATTGAATTTTTTATGATTTTTCTTAATGTGTTAAAATATCTGAGTTTATTAAGCCTTAACATTCTATAGTACAAAGGACTATGTTTGGTAAAACTGTAATAGTGATTCTGAGTAAGTTAACAAGTGGAGAGTTTGGAAACAAAGGAAACTTGTTTGAGTATTAATTTTTTATGGAAAGTATAATCATTATGGAAAATTATATTTACACATGACAATGGTATTTATTGTAAAAATACCATAGTTATAAAAACTAACAATATTTGGTCCCTTGTTTATAATAAATAACTTGTGCATATGCTTGGTGATAAAAAGTTGATAAAGGATAGAGGATATAGATGGTTAAATGTGTTGTAAATTTTTTTATTGAGATGGAGGAGAACCATGGTGGAGTCATTGAGGCACCTGGTAAGTGAAAGTATAATATTAAATGCTATTGTAATGCACACAACCAGGATTGTGGTAGAAAAACAAAGGAATGCAAGTTTTGAAATTGTTTAGAGGTTAATAAATCCTATATATGGAGTTAGAATATATAATCAGGGATGATAATGTTGGTGAAACCTACCAAGAAAACCTCAGGTGAGTCATACAAGTTTTAACCTTGTTTTACTCTGCATATAGATGATTGTGTTAGAGAACTTTGTGTAAATCCTTGACTAGAGCATGTTGAAGAGTTGATTAAAGAGTATTGTTGATTTGGAAGTGTGTTACCAGGTGATACAAACCTTATATATGTCTTTGAGCAATTGGAAATCCATTAAGGTGCATGGCATACCCCTATATAGAGATATATAGGCAAACTATATTTTCAAAACCCTATAGAATCAATGTGTGGAATGTGTTTCACATGGAATCAAGCATAAAGAAAGGATTAAGAGGTTGTTGATAGGACCTATAGAATCAATCAAGTATTTTGAAGATTTTATAGTGTTTATAATCAAATACGAAAAATTTAAGTCTCTCAGGTGGTTACAAAACCAAAAAAACCCTATATTAGGGTTAAAAGGCTTAAGATGGAAAATATAGCAAACAAACCAGTCAAATGGCATAAAAATTGGTAGTCTTATGGTGTTAGAAATGATAAATAATATTTTGAGGTTTTCAATCCTGTAAGAGACTATATGGATAATCTTTTGATGACTGAGTACTAAACATGCCTAGGAAGACCTAATTAGGTCTATAAGGAGCCCATAAAAGGAGTCTAGAAAGTGTTTAGAAATTTGAAATTTTGAAGAAAGGTATAGGGGGATAAAGGGTGGTATAATTTTTGGTTGGTGTTCCAATAAGAATATTTACTATTCTGTATAATAGTAAAAATAAAAAAAAAGGCTACTAAAAGCTAAGTGAAGTTATGGCTAAGAAGGATGTAGTAAGAACTTGAGAGTGGAAATCAAAGTGAGTTTTAGTAAGGCAAGTTTATATAAACTATGAGAATGTATCTATGACATAACTATGCATATAAAATCCTATTGGTAAATAGAGGTCATTTGGCCTAAGAGAAATTCAAAGAGTAGTAATAACCTATGAGAGTTTGGAGGAAAGAGAGTTGGAGAGAATGAAATGAATGAAAAGTATTGATGTATGAGAGTTATATGAATATTCCAAATGAAGATAAGGAAAATTAATAAGTATAGTCAATGAACTAATTAAAAAGAGATATAATTCAAAGTGTATAAAGATTTGATAACCAAGAGTAGATAAAGCAAATTGATTACAAGTTTGTAGTTACATATGTTAAGATGGGATACAATAGAGTATATGAATGATGATATGAATCAATGAAAATCATCATGATGGAGTTTAAAACACTAAAAAATACATAAGACATATCAAAAAATCAGAATACCATCATGAAGAACTTAATTATCCTTCTCAGGCCACTTACAGAATGCAGTCGAACACATAATTAACTTTGGAGCTTAATAACTTTGACTTTACTTACAATTATACCCTTAAATTAATATTTATAGATGAACCTTGGAATCCTCTAAAATTTAGTTTTCTACACCATGAAAAATTATGAAAAGATCAAAAGATATGTCCCAAAAACTAGATATTGGTCAATTTTTTGTTAAATTCAAATATTTGAATTTAAACAGTCACAATTTAACCTTGAACATCATGTCCTCATATCGTGTCCTTATAAATTTATATAAAACATGCACCATATATATCTTCCAAACTTTAACACATGATAACCACTATACAAACATTAAACCTTGAACAATTAACCTCATATCGTGGAATCTTTCAATGTTAACTCATCACACACTGTCAATCTCTGTGGATTAGTCATGTCTTTATATTATAACGCTCACCATTTAATCTTGCTCAGAACCTCCATGATCATGATACTTGGAAATGTGCCTTTGGATCACTTATATTGTTAAACATTTAGCACTTTTCCTCATTTTAATTAACACACACCATTCATCTTGATCTGTATGAACACTCGTGAACCATTAGATCTTAGAAGAAGATCGATCTTTAACTTCATTAACCAACAAACACTTTAACCTCTTTGACTTGATATATACCATATATATTCAATTTATGATCATTCATGAGCCATTAGATATTAATTTGGTCATGATATTTATCTTTCTGTAAAATAGACTAAGTATGGGGACCAGTGAAATACGCTTGGAAGGCCAACTTTGCACAGACATAACTTTTGCCTTGCTCACTCACATGTTCTCAAATTTGGACCATATGATCTCCTCACATGGGAGAATACAACCATGTGTCAATATAATAATCTAACCATCACATGTGTGATATATAATTACATTGAAATGCCTTAGATTTATCTATTCACAGAGCCAACTATGTTAATAACTATCTAAAAAGACCAACTTTACACATGTATATATTTTATTGTACTTTAGTTCTTGACTTAAAAGTTAGCATAAATCAACTAGGAATAAAACTAAACAAATCCATATGATCAAATTCTCTTGAAACATCCTAACGTACAATATATGACACCATCAAAATTCCTACTTAGATTTTCTTTCCACATTACAAATTTAGCTAAGTATGAGAAAACACTATCAAAATGCTCGAGAGCCCAAATCTGCACTTACATATATTTTATCATGATTCATCAATAGAATTTATATTTTGTGCATATAAACTAGGGAATAATGTATCACAACCTTTTTAATAACTTCCTCTAATTCATCCACATGTGGTAATTATAATGTCAACAAACTACCTACTCAAATTTTTTATCACTAGACCCAGAATGTCTAGATGAAAATAATGATGAACCAGGTGAATTTAATTCATGAACATAAGCACTCAAATCATATAAAAATTATTATGGGACCTCTTTCAAATGATCAATACTTTAGACTCATTCCTAATCATCTCAAACCATGCCAAAACATAAGATCAATCAAGAATCCTTCAAGCATACTAGGACAAACATATTGCACACTTTGTCATTATCACATAAAATATCAAGTAAATTCATCCAATCACCTAGACACATCCATGACATCATTTAAAACTCTCCAACAATCTCCCCCTTTGTCATTGATGTTAACACACATCAATTATCTCACCTTCCTTCTCTCTCTTCAAGTACTCTCATAATAAGAACTTTCTCCCCTTTTGACACAATGATAAAGTGGGAACCAAATGATCCTAAGGAAATAAAAATACCTTCAATAAGAAAGTACCACCTTAAAAAGATGATACAAACTCCCCTTACCTTGAGCCTTGACACCTTCCTCTTGCTATATACCAACAATCTTCTTCAACCAAGCACTGCAACCAATAAATAAAGACCACAAAAAGGATTAAAATATGATGAAAATCACCAAGAAACATCTGATATGGACTCAACCTAATATTTCTAAGCCATTTAACCTCTTGATCATCTTTAGATCTCTATACACGATGAAGAATCACCATAGAGGCTTACTAGCCTTGTCTCTTAAGCCATCTCAAGGATCATAAAAAAAACTTCATGCCACTTAGAAAATATGAAACATGATCTAAAAAAACATAAGAAATATTATTGAAACATAGATACCTTGATATTTTGAAAACACTAAGTAAAAACATCAAAACTTCATACTAGGCCTATCTAGACTCCTTGTAGACCTACCTGGAACTTGTAGAGCCAACAAATTTTAGTAGACACATCTTCAGGACCTGAAACTTCATATCTAGAGCAATTTCATATTACCCCTTAATCAAATAAATTTAAAACACATATCTCAACCTTTGAAACATATTTTCTTCAAAAACCAACTTACCAATTAAGCCTCCATCTTGACAAAAACAAGAATAATTTAAAAACCACAAACCTTCAGCACTTTGTGAATCTTGATTTGACAACCCATTTGGACCATTCAACCTATTAATAATCCTTAGACCTCAAATCATAATGAAAAACACTTTTATAGTACATCCCAAAACCCTATGATCTCAAAACAAATAGAGTCAACATACCTCCTTGTATTCAACATCCACCTATGAAACATTTTTCAAACCTGGAGAAAACCATCATACACTTTTGAAACAAAATTTGAGCCTTCATACCTTTGGGAACATTGACTTTGTATAACCCATTTTAGGCCTACTTTCCCTTAAGCATATACTAGGAAACCCGAGAGCACACAAAAATTTACAATTTTCACACAAAAGATCTTAAAAGCTTGAAATCATATGGAACACATCACAAAGAAGTGCACATAACTTTTTGAGCATAAAAATATTCTTGACATTGTATCAATCTCATTAGGCCACTTGGAAACATTCAATCTGACCATGCAAACTAATCATAAACAACTATCTACAACATGACATCATCACAACATTTCTTCCACCTAGACATACCTAATCCAACTAAAAACACTCATCTCTATCCTTATAGGACCATTTTAAGAATGTCACAATAACATTTTCTTCTGCATTGAAAAGAGTCTCTTAAGAATCATATATAGAGACATCTTTTGCACCAAAATGCTCTAAAACAAAGTGAATCTAGGAGAGGCCCACATATCCTCAGTAACAACTAGAAGCCTCTAATAGATATAAGACTTCTTTCTCTTGTTCTTATTCTTCATACTCTAAACTATGAATACTAGTTCCTTTTCTAAATCACTCACCTTCTCTTCTATGATTGGATTGACAATACATGGAGACAACATAGATTCATGACATACCTTTTCATCTATAAAATCTTCCTTACAACTTTGAACCTCATCATAAGGCACTATCAATTGATGTTATTTGAATGAAACTTACTCAACAATAATAGGATGTTCACTTGGATCCATACTTAACTCAGAACTAGCCTCAACCAGTACCTTGGTCTTCTCCTTGAGCTTGGTCTCTTCATTTGCAACATGAGTAGATAATGAGAACCCACTAATAACTACATTAGTCTAAGGCTCTATTTTGAAGTATTGGTTATTTAGGCAATGCCCACTAAAAATAGAGTCTTTGGGGTCAGATCAACACCATATGACTAACCCATTCCCCCCCCATGGTAACTATGAAGATGGAGAACTAGGGTTTTACCATTTCACAAGGAATGACAGTCCATAGCCTGGATCTAAATGAGCTAGAGTAAAGGTGAAGCAAAACCTAGAAGCATCTAGGTGGTTGCATCTTTTTCTAACAAGTATTATATAAAATATACTTATGTGTGTGTGTGTGTGTGTGTGTGTGTGTGTGTGTGTGTGTGTTAGCATTGATGTAACCATATTATGTTGACTCTAGTGTCAGTGGATTTAGAGGTCAAATTTATAGAATTAGACAACTATTATAGAATCATCTTCTAGTCTATTTTCTTCCTGTTCTAGATCTATAAATGTTATATCATTAGAACTAGCTAAGTACCTTATTTTTTAATATAATTTACATATTTAGCGTAGTTGTACATTCCATATTTAAACTATCTCAATTTTATGATTTTAACATATGTTAATATCTAAGTTTAGCATATAATTAGTTTGATATAGATCTAATTATCACCCTTATGAATTTTATTTATATATACCCCTTTAATATCTAGACTAAACCTCATAGTCTTGAGATCATTTTAGTGTTAAACAAATTCCAAGATTAATGCTATCATAAAAACACACACAAAAATAATATAAGTTTATAAAACATTAAATCATATGTTTGGGTCATATTCCATGGAGTGTATGAATCATCATTATCTACATCTAGGGGCCACACAACTCTTAATGTGGACGATCCAATATATCACCTAGGACCATAAGAGTGAGACTGATCTTGAAATCACTCCTCTAGGGATCCTAAATAATCATGCATCTATTCATGCTCATGTTATAATTCATAATATATGTCAATAGATGATTACATGATCTCTATAGTTCTCCTCTTAAGATCAACTTGATTATCTATATGTACGTGCAACTTATCTCACTTAGTTTTCTCCTGTATGGTATGCTACCACCACTATGGCTACATGATCTAAAAGCGTGCATGTGCACCAAAAATATAGATAACACAATCCAAAAAATTATCCCCTACAATTCCCATGGGCACATTACATGTCAGAGTTTGCATGACACAATCAACCATTGTATACCACTCTTGGTTTCCTACAATAAAAATAAAAAAGTTAAAAAATAGATATATTTATTAGTGTAATCTAATAAAAATATAAGAGTAAATGAAATAAAATAGTTTAATTACATATTGCTCTGATGGCTACTCATCTAAATGTTGTGGGTCTATGGGAGCACACACACCTCCACCTCTTCCATCTATGCTCTATGTTGCAAATTTTATACTTGGGGGTAATAATGATAAGTAATAATAAAGTCCATCAAGCCCTAGACCACCATTGAATATAAGGACTTGTTTACCCAATTTAGAATAATGCTAGATATACAATGGTGGCCTATCATCCAACCTATGACTGGCTCATATAGTATGGTGCCATGGATATGGATATGATGGGACATACTACTAAATACCAAATTGACATAACACATGATCAAAGTATAACTGATCATGTACACTAATAAACCTGTCTACCAACCAAATGCTAACATGAACTTGCTATAACTCTTATCCATCCTTAGGCCAAATAGTAAACTTCCTATAAGGGCATTATAAAGTCTATGATGACATCAATAAATTGAGTATCATGTGATACACCATGGTAGAATGTACCGTGTGTCAGCTTATCATCCATCATGTAGTAAAAATTTATGGGTGTTCCCATCCAACAATGGGTCCACCAATGGGATATGAAACTAAAATGTGCTCGTATGACAACACATGAATAAGCGTGTCTAAGCCCAATCCACCATTACATGTCTCTAAGCAAAAAATATATAAATCTCTATACAAATGGGTTATGATGGTACATACCCAAAAATACCTAGCACCCCACTACTCATTTTTCCAAACAATATGATATATATGGTAAGATATATCCACCCCACCAACCTCTATAAAAATAAAGGAAGCTAAAAAATAACAAAGAAACTTCGACAATCATGGAACATTAGATTTGACTATGTCCTCTAGATGGACTATGCTAGAGGGATCTCCCACATATGCTCATTGACTTATAGAATATACATGAGATATGTGCATATATCCTATGTTATCATTTCTTGGTACCTGGACCCTTTTTCTTGTAATGGGAAAGCATAAATTATGATACACATATTCCAATGTGACTATCATCTCCCCTACTGGGAGCTAGAAGGTACAAGTATTAGCATTCCACCTCTTAGCTAATACTATCATGAAGTAAATGTAATATTGAATCTAACCTAATAGGGCCACCTAAACAATCCTGATCTGATCAATAATATTCCTCTCTACTATATCTAAACCCAACTCCACCAAGGTAGACAAATGCCTTCCATGTCTAAACTTGCATATATGCACATCTTTCTTGAAAAATAAATAATTAAAAAGAGTTTCATTTGTTTTCAATTCAATCAAATATTAACATGTAAATATAATGAGTAAAAAAACACTTAGATATATGATAATGTTAAATGTTACTATCTATTTTAGATGGTAACATAGGGTACTAACATCAAAGAAGAAGACACCATCATCGACTATTCAATGGTACTATCTAAAACACCAATGGTATGTTCATTGACTATCTTTGACACCCAAAAATGGGCCCAAAAATCAATAAAATTAAAAATTTTAGTATGTCATGATAAAGTACAAAAAATATTACTTACCAACTCCTCCAAATCCTACCCCCCCAATGTGGTCCACAAGACATCAAACCACATCAGATGTACCACTCTCCATCGAGTCATTATGGAAAGATTCTAAATAAAAAAATATCAATATCTAATAATGAAAATTAAATAGAAATCAATTTCCAAAAATCCATATATACAGTAGTTTATGTTTCCACCATTGCATGCACTAGAAAACTTCACACCACACTACAATATCTTGAGCACTGGGTATCCAAATCATGAACCATAAATTATGATTGGACCAACACAAAGAGCACTCTTATGCCACACAATTTTCATGAACAATATTTAAAAAATTAATAAATGCATAATTATTATCCAGTTTGCAACAAAGTTATAATCTATAAGTAAAATACAATATTTCTTACAAAATATCCAAACATTACTAATTACCTAAGGCATAACACCATTAAATGATTGAATATTATATGATGAATACACACATGATATAATATTATTATCTTTTGTGATAAGGTGATCATAATAATACATTCCCCTCCTCCCAAAAGGTGGGCATATCAGTGGTGGCATGTCATAAAGACATGAGTCCACACATACAAAATTGGTAGAATTTGACACCATTTACATGATTCAAAATATACACTAGGGTCATAATCCTATATAGTTAGCACCAAATTTTTAAAAGTTGGTACAATTTTTTTCATATTTGATACAAATATTATATAATTTATAGAGTAGAGGATACATTTTGATAGATACTTTAGCTTAAGACACATTAGAGGTGGACTTGCATTACAAATGCACCAAAATCAAGCTATATATTCTAAATAATACATCATTAACAATAGACATGATAGGGGGTACAAATAAAGTTCATGCATTCTCTCATTTATCAAGATGCACCAATTTTTTCCAAATGAACCAAATTACATATACATGTTCAAACTATTTACCAAGATGCACCAACATTACCAAGATGCATTGATTGAGACATTATCTATCTATAGTAATTAGCTTCCTTGAGTAGTGTTATCAAGATTCAACACACTTGATGGCCTTGGCACTAATTTACTTTATGAGTTGAGATGGTTATACCAGTTGAGTTGGGTGAGATTATCTGGATTGGCTAGATTGTTTAGATTATGTATATTACACTTGAGCTGTGTAGTTAGGATTCAACAGCCTTGATGGAATTGTTACTAGTACCATTATACCTAGTTGGGGGAATTATCAGCCCCCGACTCTCCTTTTTCAAAAAAATATCTAGGATGAATTAGATATGAATGCTTGCAGACTCATTCATTTTCTTGGTCAAAAAATGGATGGGCCCTCAAGTCCTCTTATATCTCTCCATCCCACATGATGGGGATGATATTATAGAGACATCACTATGAAACACATATACACATGTATTCTTTCCATTTTATTTCTATTTTTAAATAATTTGACTATTAATCACTTTCATATTATATACACTAATTATATTGTAATGTGCTTTTGGTTACAGGATAGGAGCTACAAAGTCAAGTTAGAACCACCATGAAGCCAAGGTTTATTTTCACACCTAGGTATTAACTTCATTTAATTATAATAGTTTGATTTAATGACTTAATATATTAAATGGGGGGATGAAAATACCCATTTTTGGTACAAGACTTGTTTTATGATGCTTTTTTTCATAGTTTTGGATGTATATATCTTTTAATAGAAGATTGAGTACTTAGTGGTGTGGTCTTGCATTGGCCCCATGGACTCCATGTATTTTTATTTCAATGTCTAGTATTTTTATAATTTATGTTTTCCATGTTTCACTTAGCCTCCTTGTGGTAGGGATCCATGAATTTTTGTTGTCTAGCATTCACTTTGGGACACTAACATTGACACCAATGTCTAGCCTTGTTATCTTCTCTATTTTTAATATTTTCACTTTGTGGCCATTGTAAAGGGCCATATGTTTGTTCTATTATTGTATTTATGCACCAATAGGTATTAACTCAAATTTAAAAGGTTAAATATATATAAAAATCTAGGTAAAAGTATTTTTTATCAAAAAATCCTCTCAATTATTATATACATTATTTATTCAAAATCTATTGAATAACACCTTATAACAAATTACATAATGTTGTAGTCTAAAGTATTACAAAAGGTAAATTTTCACTTTCATTACCTATACCAAGAATTAAAATAGGAGAAAGATCATATAGTTGTACAATCACCATTACACACCCCCCTAGGAAGGAGAACTACATGTGAGTTTGAGGCCCTATTTTGAAGATATGTCTATGTAAGCATCACTTATAAACAACTAGGTTACTATGATTATCATGAATCACATGCTAACCCATTTTTATTGAGTTATAGGCGGTCAAAGGTAAAGACCTAGGGTTTTGTATTATTAACAACATTTCATGTGTAATCTAATTGATATTTGAAGGTGAAATAGGAATATAGGTATAGGTGCAGGCTCAAAAAAAGATAGATTTAGTTATAATAGATATTAAGAGATGGAAAAACATCAATATCTAGACACAAGCATCAAAACTAGTCACCCCAAAATAATGATAGTGTCTAGGATATAAAAGGTAACAAAACCCTAAATGAATAGAACACATGTTTGAGTTGTAGGACTGAGATGAACACTATCCACAACGACAACCTAGAAAAATCATTAAACAAGATATGATATCTCCTAACCCTTAGTCATATTGTTGTATAATTATTTATATTTTTATTGCACATTCTTAAATAAGTTAATTTACATTTACTATCACATGTTACCTAGATATGAGTTTTACATTGTTACATTTAAAAGGTTTTATTCATATAGTGTGTTTATGTAAGAATTCATTTCAGATAAAACATGTTTCTGATTTAGTTCTATATGCAATCATGAGGTTTGATCATATACAAAACACCTAGAAATCCATATCCTTCATCCAAAACCATAGGTCCATTTGTGAGGGGATAAACATGTTTTTTTTGGGAAGTGTAATGGTTTGATCTAAAACTAATCACCTCACTGATTGTTGATTGATGCCTACATATCCAATACTTTAAAGAGGGAAATCAAGTCATTTATTCCCCTTAGTGTGAAGTGAAATTATGATTATTTTATATATGAATGAACTTAATGATCTAGTTTTTAATGATTGATAATGCTCACTCTTGATTTGCTTGGTGTGCTTTAGACTTGGCTGATGATTGCTCCTAGTGTCTGATTTAAAATTTGGGAAGAATAGGGTAGTTTTTTCTAGTGTGTAGTAGTGTATAAATGCTTGTTAGATAAGTAACAAATGTGTGCCAGATGGATAATAAGTTTACATTTGATTTGTATTTATATGTATAAATTTGGATAATTTATCACACAATCAACACACTAGGAATATGGGATGACCCATATAAATGATTTTATTTTGAAATTTGACCATTGTTAGGCAAAGGATAGAACCATCATATTTAGTCAGTAACACCTAGATGGTATTGACTAAATCTAACATTATTTTTCACGAGATGTGAAAACTATTTGATCATCTAAACATGTCTATGTATGATAGTTTATTAGTTTAACATAGAATTGGATAATTTTTTAATGTGACTAAAAATAACTTAGAATGATTGGACCCATAGATATCCTATAAATATCATATGGATGTGAAATAATGGAAAATAAGAGGCATATATGTCCACATAAGTTATGTAGGGTGAAGTTAGCTAAAAATTGACATTTCCAAGTGTCTTATACTATATCTTATTGTCTAAAAATTCCCCCCTCTTGTATTAAAATTCAATACAAAAAACTATAGTAAAAGGCTAAATATATAATTGAGTGTTTATAACACACTTTTTATTTGGGAGAATGCTCAAAATTTACAATGTTGCTCCTAAAATGTTGTAATGAATATGTAATAGTCAATGTCCATAGAGGGAAATTTGAAATCTAAACTATAATTAAAATTTGAAAATTTTAACAACAAGAAATGAGTGCATCTATACGTGCGCAAAACTATGTTTCCCTATAAATTTGTTAGAGATGATGCTTTCTTGTTGAAGCATGGAAGAATGGTTCCTCTAATTGAACCATTATATAATCATGGGTGATTAAATCCTAAATTTTTATAACTATGCAAGCCCATGGATTTGGAAGAAAAATTACCTAACCCTCATGAATAGAGAGTAATGTTAAGGTTTTTGAGCTTTATTGAACTCAACTTTACTATCTCAAATAAATAATCTAGCTTTAATATTGAACCCTAATATGGTAAGGTGGGATCCACATAATGGGCTCATTATGAGTAATTTCAAGGCCATTGAGAATCATTGAACCTCAATGTGCATTACATAAAAAAATATGAATCAACCATTACATATAGACCTATAGATCTAAATTTGATCACTACTTAGTACCTTGGAATTTTATTTTAAAATAAGCAAATATAGTAATTCATAGTACAAAATGTGCATGTGTATGAGCTAGTATCATACTTCACTAAATCTGTGCCAAATAATATCTAAAATAACATATATGAGCATGAATGAATATCATGCCCCACTAAATCTATGTCGATTGATATATAATGGTATGCATATATATACTAAAATATAAGAACGTATTTTGAAATGAATCTATATGTGCAAAATATAAGTTTTGTTCTTAAAATATGCACTTAAGTTTATATGAATGAACAAATCATGTATATATGAATTGTGTGCATATGACCCTATAATCTATATCAATGTGTGAATATTTGTCTCATAAAGTGTTAGGAACCCATGCCTTACCCTTCTCTTTGCAGTATTAGTGTAATAATTGCTATTGATGCATATGCTTTGTAAGTCATCCCTTAGAGCATATTTAAATTGTCCCACATACAAGGGAAGTAGTAGTTGTTAGAATAGAGTTAGTATATAAGTAAGTGTTGAGGCCCAATGAAGGCATCCACAAATTTATTGTATTGAGCTTGCTCAAAGGATGTTGCCCCCTCGAAGTGGCCTACGATCAATATAAGCTTTCTGTGTTTCTGTTATTGGTAAGAGTTATTTTATTTTTGCATATTTTGATTAAATATATTGTAGGAGGTAATCTAATATAGGAGGTTCTTCTCATCTGGTATCAGAGCACTTTTTTGGCTTTGTGGGTAGATTTGGAGCAATTTTTTTTAAAGCAGGGCTTTCTAGGTGCTGCACCATTTCTAGTAAGAATTTTTTTCATTGTAGGTTCCATCATTTTGGATTGGGTAAATACCTATCTACTTAACTATGGGAAGTGCTTGGGCATAAGCCCTAAAACTCATTGTGAGGAGTACCACAGGAACCCTGAAGTAGCTGGCCCATTAAGAGGACCTGCCAGTGAAAAGGGCAACGACCCCATCCTAATTGACTAGTTCCCACCCATGAGGTAAACCAAAAGCTATCATTAAGGGGTAAACCCATGGCTAGAAATTTCTAGAGAGTGGTACTTGATCAGACAGCTTTAGTGGCTAGAGATAATTTAAAAAAAAAATCCTTTAGGCATCCAAACAAACTTGGGGTCCATATCCAACTTATCAAGTTCAGAGAACAAACAACAACATATCCATAGTTGAGGATATTTCGAACCACAAAATTGTAGACAATCCGTTTTTGAAGCAGTAGTTAAAAAAAAGTAGCAAAAAAAAAAAAGAAAAAAAATAGCAGCAAAAAAAAAATTGGTTATGGTCACCACTCATATAGGCAAAAAAATCATGGAGGAAGAAATTACCACATTGAAATCTCAAGTTACAAAGTTAATCGATATGATGTGTGGCTTGAATCAATAGAATAACATCTTGCTCAATAGAGTACAGAAGGAGTCTTCTTTAGAGCATCTCTCCTTTGCTTCCAACTTCTCCCATGGACCTACGCTACACTTTCCATGGTTCAATGGTATAGATCCTACAGGATGGATATATCGAGCTAAACAATTCTTCAACCTCCACAATACTTATTCTACAAACAAAGTCCCAATTGCTTCCTTTCATCTAGAATAAGAAACACTTCAGTGGTACCATTGGTATCTCAAGACAAATGATGAACCCGATTGGTCAAATTTTACATCCTTAATTTTGGGCAGGTTTGGTCGCTCAGCGTTTGAGGATTTCACAGGAACTCTCACTAAACTCCGTCAAATAGGTACCGTTCGTGAATATCAGATTGAATTTGAAAAACTCGCTAATCACACTGAAGGGTTATCAGATGACTTCTTCAAAAGTTACTCTGTTGATGGCCTCAAAGAGCCGATCCACTCAGAGGTAAAAATGTTTCAACCTAAAAATATGATGGATGCTTTGGTTCTAGCTAAGTTAGCAAAAGATAAAATCTCCACACAGTGTCGACCTCCCACCTTTTTACCATCAAAGAACATAGTGAATCAGTGGACAACCATAACCACACCAATCAAGCACCTGATTGAGGCAGAGATGTGGGCTCACAAAGAGAAAGGATTATGTTACAATTGTGATGACAAATGGGTTAAGGGTCATAGGTGCATCCAACAAAAAATTTACTTGCTATATGTGGAGTCACCACTAGAGTAGGACATCAAGCTTGATATTCTAGAATTTCAAGATGCTCAAGATGAACCCATCACTGAAGAGGACCCAGTGGTCAAGAGGCTCAACTTGAGATCTCAGTGCATGCACTAGCAGGTGTCACCATGCCCCAAACCATGAAGGTCAAAGGGTGCTTCAAAAATATCCCTCTCACAATCCTCGTTGACTCGGGTAGTACTCACAATTTCATCGATCCTCATATTGCTAAGGTGGCAGACTACTTTATATACCCTTATTCTAGATTTGAAGTCATGATTGCTAATGGGGGCACATTTCCATGTAAAGGGAAGTGTTGAAATGTGCATATTGCAATCAGTGATATAATTGTTTCTCTAATATGTTTGCCCTACCTTTAGGAGGGTGTGATGTGGTTTTAGGGGCACAATGGCTTCTCACATTAGGACCTATTTTATGGGACTTCTCTGAGCTTTGGATGCAGTTCACAGATAATGGTCAGAAGCACACCTTAAAAGGGTTATTACCAAGATTTGCCAGCATCATCAATTCTCATTACATGGAAAAATTTTTTAAGGAAAGGCTCACATGGGGTCATTACATAGTTGCATTCCATTTAACTCCAACCCCCCACTACTACTAACCACCCTACAGATTTAAAAGCCATACTCGACAAGCAGGCAACCATTTTTTTTAAACCAATAGGTTTGCCCCCTTCACACCCTAAAGATCACCACATTCCTTTCCTTCCAAGAAGCATCCCACCTAACATCTGGCCATACCATTACCCCCATCAACAAAAGACTAAAATTGAGAACTTAGTTTGGGAACTCCTCAAGTCTAGAGTTATTTGCCCCAACACTAGCCCATATTCTTCCCTAGTGCTTCTTGTCTACAAAAAAGATGGGTTATGGCACCTTTGCATTGACTTCTGAGCCCTTATCCACCTCACTATCAAGTATAAATTCCCAATTCCTATCATTGATGAGCTTCTTGATGCACTCCATGGGGCCAAATTCTTCTCCAAGTTAGATCTATGTTTTGGCTATCATCAAATTTGAGTGCATCCTGATGACATTCCCAAAATAGCCTTTCATATGCATGAAGGTCACTATGAGTTCCTTGTCATGCCATTTGGCCTTAAAAATGCCCCTTCTAATTTTAAGGCACTCATGAATAAAATCTTTCGGCCTTTTCTCTATCAATTTATTTTAGTTTTCTTTGATGACATTTTGATCTACAGCCGCACATGGGCCGAGCATCTACAACATATTGAGAGGGCATTACAACTGTTAGTAGACAATCAATTATGTGCCAAGCAATCCAAGTGTTCATTCAATCAAGAGGAAATTGACTATCTAGGGCACATTATTTTAGCCAATGGGGTTTGCATAGACGCAAAAAAAATTAGTGCTATGAAAAATTGGCCTCAACCAACCACCCTCAAGAGCCTTCATGGTTTCTTAGGCCTAGCAGGATACTATCACAAGTTCATCAAAGGTTATGGAAATATCACGGCTCCTTTAACTTCCTTATTGAAGAAGGATGCTTTCACCTAGGGTGCAACAGCTGATCAGGCATTCATCCAACTCAAACAAGCTGTGTAGCACACCAGTTTTGGCACTGCCAGACTTCACCACAACTTTCACCATAAAAAATGATGTTAGTGGCATCAACTTGGGTGTCATTCTTCTCCAATAGGGCCAACCAATTGCCTTCACTAGCAAATCCCTTTCTGGCCACTATTTAGCTTTGTCTACATATGAAAAGGAAATGATGGCAATTTTACATGCAGTATAAAAATGGAGACCCTACTTACTGGGAAACCATTTTTGCATCGAAACTAATCATCAGAGTTTGAAATATGTCTTAGAACAACAGGTCTCATCCCTGGCTCAGTAGAAGTGGGTCAGCAAACTCATGGGTTATGACTATGAGATCACCTATAAGAAGGTAAAAGATAATGTTGTGGTTGATGCTCTCTCAAGAACCTTCGAGGACCAGCCTTCCCTCTCTGCCATCTCCATGCCCATTCTGAAATGGTTGGAATCTATTTAATAAGGCTATGTAAATGATCCCTCCTTATGCCACCTCATTCATCAATTAGCCACTAACCCCTCTGTAGTACCACATTATTCATGGGACGGTGCTTCTCTATGATACAAGGGTCATTTGGTGCTTTCCCAAAGTCTAGACCTGCATCAGGCTGTCTTCTATGAAATCCATGCTTCCCCCTCCATAGGGCACTCAAGATTTCTCAAAACCTATGAGCGGGCACGTCGACACTTCTTTTAGAAAGGCATGAAAACCAAAATTAAATAGATAGTGGATAAATGTGATACCTGCCAATGAAACAAAGGTGAAACCGCATTGACTCCTGGTTTGCTCAAGCCTTTGCCCATTCCTACTAGGATCTGGACATATATTTCCATGGATTTCATTGAGGGCCTCCCTAAATCTGGGGGAAAGATAGTGATCCTAGTCGTAGTCGATCACCTCTCCAAATATAGTCATTTTTGTGCACTCAGCCACCCATACACAACCTCCACAATTGCATAGGTTTTCTTGGATCAGATCTTCTGTCTTCATGGCATTCCTTCTTCAATTGTCTCAGATCATGATGCCACTTTCACCAGCCATTTTTGGATGGAACTATTTCATCACATAGGCACACAATTGAGAATGAGATCTAGGTACCACCCAATTATAGATGGCCAGATCGAAATAGTCAACAAATGCTTGGAGACCTTCCTTCATTGCTTTTCTTCAAAACAACAACATCAATGGGCCAAGTGGCTTCCCCTAGTTGAATGGTGGTACAATACCTCATACCACACTTCCACCAAAATGACTCCCTATGAAGTTGTTTATGGTTAAGCACCACCACCACTTCTTCCATATAATCCTGGTAGCTCACCAGTTCAGGCAGTTGACTCTACTCTCTAAAACTGGGATCAAATTCTCTGCACCTTGTGGGAAAATCTCTACATGGCACATAACTAAATGAAGTAGTAGGCTGATCAACACTTCTCTGAGCATACCTTTCAACCTGGTGATATGGTTTTTCTTCATCTACAGCCATACAAGAAATCATCACTGAAACTAAAAGGGTGCCAAAAACTTGCTCTAAAGTTTTATGGGCCATATAAGGTTCTCCAAAAGATTGGGTCAGTTGCTTACAAGTTAGAGCTTCCACCTTCCTCCCAAGTTCATCCCGTCTTTCATGTCTCCTATTTGAAACAAGTTCTTGGATCCAACATCTGAGTGTAAACAATTTTACCAGCACTTGATAATGAAGGCTCCATCCTTCTCGAGCCAAAATCAATCTTGGATAGGCACACCCACCAACTTCAATCCCACTCCATCATATAGGTCTTAATCCAATGGCACGGCATGCAACCAGAAGATGCAACATGGGAATGACTCTTCTAGATTCAACAACAATTCCCACATCTGAAGCTTTGAGGGCAAATCTTTTTCTAAGAGGGAGGGGATGTTAGGAACCTGTGCCTTACCCTTCTCTTTGCAGTATTAGTGTAATAATTGCTATTGATGCATATGCTTTGTAAGTCATCCCTTAGAGCATATTTGAATTGTCCCACATACAAGGGAAGTAGTAGTTGTTAGAATAGAGTTAGTATATAAGTAAGTGTTGAGGCCCAATGAAGGCATCCATGAATTTATTGTATTGAGCTTGCTCAAAGGAGGTTACCCCCTTGAAGTGGCCTATGATCAATATAAGCTTTCTATGTTTTTGTTATTGGTAAGAGTTATTTTATTTTCGTATATTTTGATTAAATCTGTTGTAGGAGGTAATCTGCTATAGGAGGTTCTTCTCATAAAGGAACTCATGTGATATTTGAACCACTCTAAACTCTTTGAATCCTATAAGTTATTCCCAAAATTTGATTTTTATGCTCATGAAGGCTTATTTATCTATGACAAGCCAACTAATATGCCCCCTTGAAATGAGGGATGCATCTTGTAAGTCACTCATTTCAAAATAAATACTTAAATATATAATGTCATATATAAAGTTGTAATCATCTATAATCATGTCAACATGTGGATAATATGTTATCAAGGCATGTGTTTTAATCTTTTAGGATTTAGATGAATATAAATACTATGTTGTTAAAAAGTTGAGTATAGAAAATTAGGTTATAAATATGCAATAAATATAGCCACTGACTATTATACAATTTAATAAATTTGACCTTTTTAAAAATAGAAATATATAATTTAAATGAGAAGTTAATTGAAAATAACTAAGATGAATGATCTAGAGACTAAAAACTAAGGTAGAGCCTAGTCTAAGTGTCATAAATAGGATATAGGTTTAAAACCATCCTAAATAGTAGCACCCTAATTGGAAAATAGTGTCATGTGGCACTAGTATCCCTATTTTGGTAGTAGTTTTCTCTGTGTAAAACTATTTTGATTTTTTAAGTGCACTTGTATTTGGGTTTGTTAAGCTTGTTCCTACGTGCACAAGTTTTGGAACCTTGTAGATGGCTTATTTTAAATTATTATATGAGTAAACCCTAATATTCCATGTTATTAAGGCATCCAATTGATACAATCAATAAAGTGTGTTTTCTAATAGGGTAGGTTGGGCATCCTCAACACCCCGTTGTGATAAGAGTTGCCTACATACCAATACTCCAGAGACCGATAAATCTTGATGTAGTTCTGCCCACCTCAATGTTGGTGCAAGTGTAAGTGAATTTAGTATGATTGTATACCTAGGTGCTTTGAATGTGCTTGAGACTATAAATTTTAGTAATCTGAGCTAAATAATACTTTAGATGGTAGTATGTAGAAGTATGTTTGAATAGGGATTGATAACATTGATTGTGCACAACTTGTTTTGAGTTTGTATATGTAATTAGCATCACATTTACATCTAGTGGTTAGAGGGATAAAATTCATGTATATATACTATTATGGTGCTTGTGTGGGTTGTAAAATAGGTCTAGGCTGACCCTAGGTGGTCTAAGATTTGAAAAGATATCTATTTATGGAAAAAGGATAATAATGCCAAAATTACAACACTAGTACCATGTGGCGCTACTATCTCTATTATTGTACTAGTGTCTAGGTGGTAAAAATTGAGGCATGAAGGGTTAGGATGTTAGAAAGAGGGTCTTAAACTACTTTAGGGATGTCTTGGGATGCTTGTGACCTGCATGAAGGCTAGATAAGTGTGAAAATAGGCCCTAAGATAGGTTTAAGGCTAACCTAAGGATGAGTTTTCTCAAGTAGCACTTTTAACACTCAAGTACCATTTTAGGTGATTAAATTTGAACCCCCTTTATTTTAGAAATTCAACAAAGTGAAATGACTAGGATAAAGGAAAAAAAGCATAACTAGAATTACCTAAGAGGCGAATCCCATAAATCTAGATTTGAGTATATGAAGCATGCTCCATTATGTGTTTTACAAGTGAAATGCACATAGATCAGTCCATACTTAAGGGATATCAAAAGAAAAGACACAACTAAGTAAAGAGATAAAATTGAGTAAAGGGATAAGAGAGAGGAAATAAATGAATACACCTCACTGAGTAAATGAACCAATTTATAAACCTAGTGATAACATGTGTGTGAGGATGTATATAATGATCAATCAATGAATAACTTGGATTGAGATGATGGATTTCTCAATCCTCATGTGTGGGTGGCTCAAGAACTCAATCCATTTTTGACTCCACTACCTACCCCTGCTTGGTGGATCATGACATGTGAATATCTTGGATTGGAATGATGGTGTGCTCAACCCTCTCTTATAGGTGACTCAATAACTTAAGTAGACTATGACTCCATCATTACCTAACCATATGTAGTATATATATCTAAAACTAAAATTGTGTGATGTAACTAAAATGTCTAATTGGAGATATATAATTGGAGATGTTGGATTTATGGACACTCAAGTATATTAGGTAGATTTAGGCTACTTAGGAATGCAAACCAATAAGTAAACTAGAACATGGTGTTTGATGTATACAACATATATAATGACATGGAGTTTGTCATTCCATCTGATCAAGCAGTGTGTAAGTAGCATAAAAAAATAATGTACCGTGAACATGCCCTCAAATCTGATATCTAAGCATATGGATTTTGGACTAAGTTGTAATAATATGTATCTAAGTATCTGAACTAAAAATGGGAATGGTCATGTCATGCACAATGCTGCTAATCAAAGTAAATTGATATGATTATAAGTTAAACTAAGCCAAAATTAGTAAATCTATAACTAAACCTATGTAAACATAGAATGTACTTGTTATAATTTTATGTCCAATCTAGAATTTTCTAAAATCAAGGCTACTTTACACTATCTCCTTAACTTGGATAGTAGCACCATGTAGCACTAGTGTCCTAATTTGGGTGCTAATTTTTGAATGTTATGATTTTTGTGTAATTGTAACTAATCTCTATGTCACTATTTCCCAATGTGTTTAATTGAGTCTAATTTTTATATTTTGAAAATATGTGCTAAAAAATAAACTCTAAGTGCATTCTAATAGCTTGATATCTATAATAAAACTCTATGAATGCCTCCTCTTTTGAGGGGAGTTGTTGAACCTGTGAAAGAGCTATCTTCAAACAAAAAAGCTTTGCAAGATGTGTATTAACTAGATCATATATATTATCTACATAATAATCCAATATAATGTTCATACATAACATTGGAATGTAAGATAATCTAAGCATAATTTTGTAATGTGCAATGTATGTTATGTCTATCACTCACAAATTGTCAAGATAGATATAACAATGTATGTGAACAACAGATATGACTAATAATTGAGTAGCTACCTAGGGGGATGGGGCATGATGTCCATCACAACATCCAAGTAGGAAGGGGAGATGAATAAGGTGCCACATGAAATCTAAAACTAGATTGTGTTACAAACAACATACAAGTGTCATGGCCATGATGCATACGAGAAATCATACATACAACACACACGAGGCAAAAAAAGTAGGCCAAGGGGTCAAAATACAAGGGAAATGGCCACATGTCACTAAATATGAGAAATTAAGACATATAAAGACATGTTTAAATGTCTACATATGAAAAAAACAAGCAAGTTGGCTTATATCCACATATAAGGATATGTTCAAATGTCTACATACATAATCAAGAAAACACACACAAGGACATGGGCACATGTCCAAAGCATATATAGAGTTAAAATAAGTGGCATAGAGCTATAGAGCAATGGCATATTCAAATGACCTCAAATAGAAGAAGCATAGAGACACAATCAAATCTAAACTAGGAAAGTTAGAAATAAATTATGTATGAACATGTGCTATAAATATGTATAAAAGATAAGATGTATATATGATGATTCTAAATTAGTAATAACTATAAAAAATATGAGTAGGTGTTGCATGCTCAATATCAAGATATAATAATTCTAAATATGTGATGTAGAGTTTAGAAATATGTAATTTGGTAATCAAAATTGTGTTTAGAGTGCCAAATGGGTGAATGTGTCTAATGAATAACCCATGTATCTATGTATATGCCCCTAGTTGGTAGATGATAGAAAATGTATATTGGAGTAGTGGACTTGAGTCTTGTAAGCAATCTACAATCACTTGACAAGAACAAGTGAAACATATATGATATGATAAAACTGACTAGACTAAGATAACTAGCATATGTAGTGTCTGGAAAATATAACAAGTATAAACATGACAATGGTTACAATATATAATTTTTTATTTTCTAAGTAAATATTTGAATGTTTTTGTGTTTTTTCAAATATTATATTGTTTTATTATTTTCTATATATAAGTTATGTAGAAGTAAAATGAAACTATATATAAGGTGAAAAAAATAAAGAAATTATGTACAAGAAGGGAGGAACAATACTAACCAATGAGTCTTATGGGAGACTCATTATCAATTGGCATGTGTCAAATAAAGGAACAATGATCATACATTGTGTATGAAAAATTAACCATGGTCCCATAACCTACTATACTAAGTGATTTATATCTAGCACTACATGTGAAGTGGTGTTAGGAATCTATGAAATTGACTTTCATGTCTTGTGAACTATAGGCATCCTAGGGACTCATCTGGTAGAACATTCTATAGTTGGAAAAGGTGCCCTATGATGAGAACCCTAAGAACTCAATATTACTAATCTCAAAAGAAAATGAGTTGATATAGGCCCTTTAATATCTAAAACATGTCTCTGACATAAGGGTCTCTTTAATAATGGTCTTTGTAGGAGAGTATGCATATGTGACAACATTGGAGGAATAGATCTCACCTAAATTGGTGGATCTACTAAAATCTATGGTGTATTGATAAAAACTATGGTCAGAGTCATAACTGGTAACTAAGTTATAATTGGTAATTATGATGTAATTGCTTGTGGTATAGGTAGAGGATACTCATATGAAAGACCCTCAACTATGATCACCTAATTTGTATGTATATATTTAAGGAATATATGCATGATGGATGATATGGTTCTAAATTACTATATCCATGGCCTACCTAATAACATGTCAAATATGCCTACACTAGGTACTACTAAGAATCTAGTGGCCATATGTGTTGGTCCAACCTATAGTGGAAATATAATATCCTTGATGGAGCTCTAAATATGACCACTAAAACCATGAATACTTATGTCTATAGGAGATATATCTTGTTTTGAATACTTTAAATGCTATAGAAATATGATAGTGCACATGGTAACACTTGTCCCATTATCAACCATAACACTCTGAATAAGATGATGATCTATGTAGGCTCATACAAAGAATGAATATAAACCTAAATCATCATAAAAAATTCCCTAATTTGAGAAAGTGAAGAGTGGTCTAACTGGTATTGTAACATGATACACACTAATGATATTGTGTGTAGACACTTAATTTTGGCCACTTTCATGCCTAAATTAGGATTTAGTTTGATTTATAGCAAATTACATAACTCAAGCCTATAAATCACCTAAATTAACCAAATTCATCTATGTAAAGGATTTAATTTCCCATAAAAGTGAATGGGGCTAGTTTACTTAACATATTACCACATATGCACCAAAAACTTAGTTTATTTCTAACCATAGTCAAATTACGACATAATAATTTGACACTTTTAACTTATCAAGCTATTGATTCATAACATTTAAAACAATTTCCAAAAGCCAAAAAACATTAAACAAGATTAATTATATTATAAATTTAAATTAACTTTCCCAAATAAAAATTCCAAATGAAATTAGTGAATTACATTTACCAAAAAAGGAATTTTTAGCCAAATATGAAGTTAAAAGGTTAAAAGAGCTAATAAAATGATTTATTATTTCCTAAATATTCCAAAAAAATGAGTTACACCTCACAAATATATAAAGTGAGTTTTCATGCCTCAACAATATATAAAATTGAGGTGTCAATATATCATGAGTGCTTTAACCCAACCTAGAGTTAGACTGACTCAACCTAAGTTAATTTAGACTCAACTCAAGTTAGAATTTAATGTAACCTCCTTAAGGTTAGAGTTAGTTATTTGAGATATAAATACAAGTGTTCACATTGTTAGGTTGTGGAGCTAAAAGCTTCACCAGGATGCAAACAAGAGGAGTTACGGAGGTTGCATAGGTTGCAGAGAGTTGCAAAACAAGTTGCAGGGCAATCGATGTCGGTCTGATCAACCGACATCGATTAGATAGTAGTGCAAAAACAACTGACATTGGTTATGAGTTGGCCAACATCGGTCAAGAGGAGTCGATGTCGGCAACCTGTGTGTGAGCATGCAGTTTGCATGCAGATTCTGGAGCGTCTATTTTTAGACTGTTAGTTTGCATGTTAAAGGCTAATTATAGTCTTGGAGTTGCGTGTCTAATTATTGTAATTAAGTAAGTCTAATTATTGTATGCATGAGATCTATATAATAGACTCATGGGCTGTATTGTAAATGAGTGCTAGAGAATAAGAGAGCTAAATAAGCTCCTTCTGAGAGAAGAGAGCAATGGTATGTTCGTCCTAGTTCCACAGTACCAAGGTGGGTGCTGGTTTAGAGAATCAGAAGGGTTTTTCATGTATGTATGATTTTGGTCAGCAAGTGTGTAGGACCACATTTGGAGATCTACAATGGTGAGTAAGGTCTAGTGATTTGTAGGTAGTAGCAGAGAGTAGGAGATCTACTTGGAGTACGGTTGTGTACTTGGTGTACTGGCAGCATTGTTTTTGACTGGTGGAGGTGAACATCAATTCTGTATTAGAGTTGATTGTTGTGACCGTGAGAGAGAGGGAAGAAGGTCTTTAGGTGTGGCAAGCCTTTGAGGTGGAAGAAGAAGTGGCATCTTCTTTATTATATTTTTTTCTGAGTGATTATTAATATAATTGTGTATTGTCTCTCATATCCTGTGTTGTTTCATATTTCTAGTTACTTGTTACTTCTGGTTAAATTTCGTGTTTAGTTGCTAATACAAGAGGTAATCATATATATTTCTCTAATTGAGGAGCAAGATCCTAACAAGTTGGTATCAGAGCTTTTGGTTGGGTTACTAATAGGTGGTTTCAGATCTGGTTAGTGTTTGTTGATTACAGGTCACTCACAGGGGTTTTAGATCGAGTGGGAGTATAGCAATGGCAGAAGAAAGTAAGCTACGAATGGAGAAACTGAATAACATGAATGGTCTGATTGATGGAAAGAAAGAGTAGGTAAAGGTAGATTGTTGGTCGGTAGAAGATCAACGTGTAGAAGCAGATGTTACAGGTGATGTTACACAGGTTGCTCTGGATAAAGTAGAATCTTTGTTTATAGATTCTTTTGCCTCTTTCCATGCAGCCCAAAATAGAGCATCTTTTCATGAGCATGTCTTTGGAGACTTTGGAGAGATTTATTTAGGGGTTGGTGAGCCTTGTCAAATTATTGATGAAGGGGAAGTGAAGCTAAAATTGTAGACAGATAACACACAGGTGTTGAAGAAGGTCATGCAGGTCCCAGTCTTGGAGATGAGTCTAATTTCTTCAGGAAAGTTAGGTGATGAGAGATGCACAGTAACTCTCACAGCGGATGTACTTGAATTAGATGGTGGTAAGAAAGTAGTTATTCTTTATCTATCTACTTATATTACTGATTCACCTTCTGTTGTAGAGATGTGGCTTCGTAGGCTTGGTCACATATGTAGGAGGGGAATGCATGTTCTTAAGCGAAAGATAGATATCTTTGATAAACTTAAGAATTGGAAAGCCTTGGTGTTCATGGAAGAGATGGTGGATAGAGATCAGCTAAGGGGACTGAACTATTCTGAGTAGGGCTGTGTTAATTTGAATAGGGTTTTAACCCAAAAAGAGCTCACAGGTAAAAAGTCATCACTCACAGGCAAACACAGGTATCAGCATTGGTCAGAGGGAACCGATGTCGAACAGACAAGAACTGACATCGATCATGTGCAGATTAGTAGAGTCAGTGGTGTCAGGTAGAAGGAACCAACATCGATCATACAAGAATCGACGTCAACAACAGGTACACTAGCGTCGGTCAGGGAACTGACGTTGACAGACAGGGTCAGTCGTAGGAAATTGATGCCGGTCGGGTGCAGATTAGGAGATGGCCGAGATCGGTCACTAGAACAGATGGTGGGCGGACAACAAACTGTCAATGAGTCTCAAACGCCCATATGGAGGTCAGAAAGGGTAAGTGAAACTCATATTTGTTATTCACCTTCTTACTAGTTGCTTACTGATGGTCGAAAACTAGGAAGATATGAAGAGGCAATGCAGGTAGAATCTAGAAACAATGGGAGCTTGGCATGGATGAGGAGTGTGAGTCCTTGGAGAAGAACCAAATAGGGGTTTGTTGGTGGAGTTATCAGCTAGAAGAAAGCATTGAAAGATGGATGGATTCCCAAGTTAAAGAAGAGAGTGGATGGATACGTGAGATGAAAGGCCAAGGTATATGGTCTTGAGGAAGCTGCAGGACAGCGGTACAGGTTTTGATAGGTGGATGACAAAGCAAGGCTTCAGTTAATGTCAGTGTAACTATTGTGTTTGTCTTACCAGGTGGATGATGAGTCACGACATTATCTAGTTACTGTATGTGGGTGATTTGCTAGCAGGTTTGTACATACAGAGTTTTACTGAGCTAAAGGTAAGGTTAGTTTAGTGGCATGTCATGAGGAATTTGGAGCAGCAAAATTCTTTGGCTTAAGAGACATGGAGATTTTTGGGTCTCCAGTGGGAGCTGATGTGAAGATGGTGTTGGTAGGGTTTGATATGCAGGATGCAGAATCAAAAAGCACACCAAGGGCTGGACAGTTCAAGCTGAGCTTAGAACAGGGTTCAAAATCACATAAGGTTTGGTGTAGACCTGAGTTTTCCCAAGCAGTGGGAGTTGTCAAAAAGTATGGAGCTAATTTAGGGAAGGAGTACTGGAGGGCAATTCAGTGGATTCTCAGGTATTTGAGAGGGACTAGCAATAGGTTAACATGTTATGCAGGGTCAAGGTCTTCACTACATGGATTTGTAGGTTCGGATGTGGCAAGTTACTTGGATGACAGGAAAGGCATCACATGGTGTGTGGTGGTTGGTCTTTAGGATTGATCTTGAAGAGGGATACAAGCCAGGGAATAAATTAGATGGTGTATAGGTACAGGTATAGGTGCAACTGTTTATCTCCAAGTGGGAGATTGTTAGGTTGTGGAGCTAAAAGCTTCACTAGGATGCAAATATGAGGAGTTAGGGAGGTTGCAGAATGAGTTGTAGGGCAACCAATGTTGATCTAATCAATCGACGTCGGTCAGATAGCAGTGCAGAAGCAACCGACGTCGATTATGAGTCGGCTGACATCGGTCAGGAGGAGCCGACGTTGGCAACCTATGTGTGAGCATGCAATTTGCATGCGGATTCTGAAGAGTCTATTTTTGGACTGTTAGTTTGCATGTTAAAGACTAATTATAGTCTTGGAGTTGCGTGTCTAATTATTGTAATTAAGTAAGTCTAATTATTGTATGCATGAGATCTATATAATAGACTCATGGGCTGTATTGTAAATGAGTGCTAGAGAGTAAGAGATCTAAATAAGCTCCTTCTAAGAGAAGAGAGCAATGGTGTGTTCCTCCTAGTTCCACAGTACCAAGGTGGGTGCTGGTTTGGAGAATCAGAAGGGTTCTTTGTGTATGTATGATCTTGGTTAGCAGGTGTGCAGGACCACATTTGGAGATCTACAATGGTGAGTAAGGTCTAGTGATTTGTAGGTAGCAGCAGACAGCAGGAGATCTACTTAGAGTACGGTTGTGTACTTGGTGTACTAGCAGCGTTGTTTCTGACTGGTGGAGGTGAACATCAATTCTGTATTGGATTTGATTGTTGTGACCGTGAGAGAGAGGGAAGAAGGTCTTGAGGTGTGGCAAGCCTTTGAGGTGGAAGAAGAAGTGGCATCTTCTTTATTGTATTTTCTTTTGAGTGATTATTAATACAATTGTGTATTGTCTCTCATATCCTGTGTTGTTTCATATTTCTAGTTACTTGTTACTTCTGGTTAAATTTCGTGTTTAGTTGCTAATACAAGAGGTAATCATATATATTGCTCTAATTGAGGAGCAAGATCTTGACACACACCGTATGATAATAAGATTTTGTGTGTAAGATTATTCTTCTAGAATACCTTCTTGAAGCCTTTGAGAGTAGTGTTATAATTCACAATTTATTCCAAGATTTACACCAAGCCACAAGTGACTATTGGAGAGATTCTACCACCATGGAAGAGCATTGCTAGAAGACTCAAATCATCATAGGCCAATCATGAACATCCTTATGCCAAAAAGTAAGCATCAAATTTGATAGAGGTAAGAAATTTGTATTGTATTTATCTTTTTTTTTTGTGATCTTACTTATCATGTCATGCTCTCCCTAACTTAGGCAAGAGTGTTTAGTCTAAGTGTATTGTTATGCTTGAATTTTTTTCATTTGGACTAACAAGGGACTAATCTACATATTATTTACTCTTCAAACACCTAAGGTACATAATGGGACACCTGATGGGACCAAACATCATGTATATCCAAGGAAAATGATATGATAACCTTAGTTTTACTAACAAATGCATTTAATTATTCAAGTTTAGAGTTTTAGCCTTGAAATATACATCATTTTATTTTGAGTAAATAGAGGATTCACCCCATGTAATACTAGATTTAACATTTCCATTCTTGTTTGTGATCTTTATTTGTGTAAAAATAGTAGCTTTATAATGGTAGATTTGACCTGCTAAATGATGGCTTCACTCTATATAATTGGTGACTTTGTTCTTGTTGAACGGTGCATTTTCTAGGTAAACATACTCTCTATTTAAATATTTATAACTTATTTTAGTGGTTTCACCTAACCTAATTAACATCTTTTCCCTGCTAAATGGTGGCTTCACCAAAGTTCCTCTCTATGTTTGTATTATAAAAAATTAGCAGCTTTTCCCTAGTAAACAATAGTTTATCTTTGTGTTTTCCAAAACTCGAGAGCTCAAAATGGATTGTTATTTACTCACTTGATTTTTGGCTTCTAGGAAAGCAAACTCCCTAACATTTTGTAGGACATAAGGTGGAGAGAGAGAAGTTTAAACACTAATTAAAATCTCACACACATTTTGTTTGGTGCTTAAAATGCACTTAGTCATGTTTGTATTTTAGTTAATTTTACAGTTTTTACAAGTGAAAACAAGGCCAAGGGGCCAAAATTTCAATCACACTTCGATTTAGTTATATTAAAAGAAACACACATTTTAGTTAGATATCTTAAGAGATTTTGCACTTTATGTTTTTTTATTATTAGCTAAATTTCAAAGTTCATTAAACTAGTTTCCTTATTTGTGGAAAGTTAGAAACTATTACATATATGTTCTCCCCCATCCCTTTTATGGAACTCAAATGACAAAAAATTCTTAGTTTATTATCATTGTTTGTAAAGTGGTGTCATAAATAATGTTGCATATGCTCTCCCCAAGATCTGAGTGACTTGGGTGACCCAAAAATGACCTCTAAAATCTTTCCAATTTAATTTTTTATATTTGGCTTGTGGGTAAGAGCTCATTTATCCCTAAAAATTTATTTATGGGTGAATTGACCTAGGGTTTCATATCCCAACATTGTACCAACCCCACTCCATGGTGCAGTATATAAATTGGACAAACCATTGGATGTGATAGTGGGGAGAGGTTACCCTGACCATCCCAATGGGTACCCAAGACATACAAAACTAGACATCATAATTTAATAAAAATTACATGGATTAATTCTTTATGAAAATGGATAGACCATTGCATAACAAGCTAGGTAGTTTAGATTCAATTGATGTTATTTCACCCTTATGTTAGACACACTCGAGACCATTTAATACATTTAAGATTTATAGATTTTATTCAAAACCCCACTTGTCATGGAATTTATTGCCAATTGTCAAGTGCTCCTCACTCTAAGTTCATTCCACATATCAATTCTTGAGAGATAGAGGAGGCATAAAAACTCTAGCTACACCTATAATTCAATTTTTGGATTAACACTTAATTCCTCACAACCATTGGTATATCAATGGAAACTTTGGAAAAATATACACACACTCATGTCATTTTTATACAAAGGATGAGCCATTATTACTATTTATATTTTCTTTGATTTACATGTGTGTTTTAAAAACTAAAACTACTTGTTTGTATTGTTGTGTCAAAATAAATCTAAAACATTATGCTATTTTCACACCACTTTAGCCTAAGAAGTGTTACTCTATCCATTTTATGTCACCACTTTTTCCTTGGAGTGTTTTTACAAAACCATTTGTGTGTCACTTCTTTAAATGTGGTGTTATTATGATTCTCATTTCATCTCAAACATTTTCCTTTTATTTTTGAGTCCAAAACCATTTGTCATGACATTTGTTTCAAGCAGCATTGTTACATTGCTAAAATCATTGCAATCTCTGTCATATTTGAAACCAAGTTCCAAACTATTATTATACCTCTCTTATTTCAAACATGCAATTATGCTACCCATTTTGGTCTATCTCTTTTTCCTTAGAACATTCAAGTCTTTTTGCATTAAATCTAAAACTCAACCTTTCAAAGTGCAAATCCTAAACTAGTTAGGTTTACGCCGAAGTCTCATATAATTTAGACTTAGGTTGTATACCATTTGTGTTTGGATTGTGTTACTTGGGTTTATTCCCTATTTAATTTGAAAGACCCATTCCCTATACCTAGTAATTATTGTTTGTTTTATACCTTGTATAAGAGTCCTTTGAGCCAAGTTGTTTCCACATGCCTTGTTTAAAGTTTATTGTGCCAAATTATGAGTGTCTTAGTTCCATTTTTCAAATAGTCTCTTGCGAATCAAATAAATGGTCTTAGTGAGCCAATTACAAAGTGTCATATGAGATAATTGCCTTAGTTTATCTTGTTTTTGAGTTCTTTCCTGAGTTCTTTATTTCCAAGTCTAACCTTATTTTTTGTATTAATATGATTATAATTGCCTTTGGGAAAATTGTTATATTTTTATCTTAGTTTGTAATTTCTATAATTTATCTAGATAATTTCATCATTGATTATATATGCCTTTGGGAAAATCATTATCTTTTTTTAGATAGTCTCATGTTTGCTTTGTTTTACCTTTGCCTAGTTTAGTTATTTTACCCTTTGTGCCTCTTTTATAGAGCCAAAGGTTGTTTGTCTTTAGAAATCATTTATTTAATACCTTTAGATGATCTATTTTTCATGTGACCTATCCATGGATCTAAACATGCCTCATTACACATGTAACATGACCATGCATAATCTAGGATACGAGAACTTTGTTGACCAATGGCCCTTTTGTTCAAGAGTAGTATGATGTCATAGCTTATGAAATGGATCCCAATCCATTTTATAACATTTCATACATTGAATTAAGGCATGACCCTTTAGCATAGTATTTGGTGACCTTACCTCCTTATCTAGGCTAATAGCTAGAGCAAATGGCACAATACCTTGCTCAAATGATACTTAACATTAAACAAAGCCAACAATAAGAGAAATACTATGTTACAACACCAACATATAAAAGTTATAATCCTTGTTTGAACATCATTTGTTTGAGAATAAAGAAGAAGTTTTCATTAGATCTATCAAATTAGGAGCCAAGTTTCTATTAGACTTCCCACACAAAAGTTTGATTAGAAATCTTAGTAATGTGATTTGGATTCAGTTATTCAAACATGCATCAAATAGTTATAGTAAATCTTTAGTCAAAATTATATATAAATACTAAAGTATGCTTATACAATGGAAAGACATTATGGATGGAAAAATAGAACATGCACAACAAGCTTACCAAAACTATCTAAACTTAGCTTGTCATCTTAATGCAAGGGTTATTTCTAACACACTACTTATTGAGATAGTTTCATAAAGAGGGCAAAAAATAGATGCTTTAGGATATGCAAGCCAAAAAATAGACCCATTTAGCCAAATCACATTGGTTTGTGACATGTATAATGTCCATATTTCAATGGAATAGATTACTAGTCAAATAGAAGACCTCACTAAAAACATTTTAGATGGCACACAAGTGCATTCTAATTTGAACCAAAGTGGCTCTAATTTATTGTTGAGTAGTACACAACATATTCCTCCAAATAATGTCATGAGTGGATTGAAACAAGGGATAAGTACACCTATTTCAAAAAATAAACAAGTAACCTCTATTCCTCAACCAACTACTTCCTCGAGTGTGAAATAAGGGAAAATAATAATAACAAACCAACTTACCACCATAAAAAGTGAAGAACACTATGCCACCTCAATAGGTGACAATGAATGTTCTATCACAACAAACACATACCAATATACCTAATCAATCATAAATGTTGGCTAACTAACAATGTGTTCTTATTGGTCAAAAAGTGCTAGTTGGTGAATAACAATAATTGCCTAACCAACAAAAAGTGCCTATTCAACATCAAGTGCCACTCTAAGAATAGGTTTTCAACCCAAATTAAAGTTCTTACATATAATAGGTACCAAGTGCCAGGACATAATAAACTTTCACCCTATAGGCATTGCAAATGTAAAATGGATCCAACTATCAAGACTTACAATAGGGATCTAGTCAACATGTTCCATATATACAATAGGATTTGACAAGTAGGAAGCAATTTCCCTCTCAAGCCCAACAAAACCAACACATTCTATAGAGCCAAATACCATTAACGTAGACACAATTCACCAGCCAGGGTTATGTAGCAAGTCTAAATTAGAATGTATTTCAACAAAAGTGTATTCTATAGCCACAATATAATATTAATACATAGATACACATACTTGGTCCTCTAAATAATTCAACCAAAATTTCATAATATGCTCACCTTGGTCAAGGTAATCCACCTTTCACCATGCAACCTCATCAATAACAAGCCACTCCATATGACTTCTTTATCCAAGAGTTACTAAAAATTAAGGATGTAATTCAATTTATATAGATTGGAAATCAAATAAAGAAATTTAAACTAGATGAAATATGCTCTTACCCATTCAACATGGAGTATCTACAAATACCATTTCCACTAGGTTATAAGCTACATAAATTTGAAATATGCAAAGGCAAAGTTGAACCTAAAGATCATATAAAATAATTCTTTGTTGCATGCCAACCAATGGCCTATAGTGACATATACTTAATTCTTCTCTTTTCAATAAGTCTATCTATATAAGCCTTATAATGGTTGTTTAAATAATCAAAGAATTTCATACCTGACTTCAATGATCTTTTAGAGAAGTTTGTACAACACTTTTCATATAATCTTGAGCATGAGATTATTTTTGTGGATATACGCCAAGTTAAATAGAAGGTTGGTGAAAGCATTTCTCATACTTGAAACATTAGAGAGAACTAATGATCCAGTTTACTCATAATCTACCAGATAAATAGTTTTCGACAATATTTACTAGGTACCTACATAATGAGATATCTTACCATCTCGAGCTATAATGTGATCATATGTTTTAAGAGGTTATAGAGAAAATAATATAGATCAAGAAATCCCTTATCAACAAATGGATAATCAAGCTATCCTTTTCTAATCATAACTAAAATAAGAATCAAGGCCATAACTATAATCAAAATCTAATTCAAATATTGAATTCAATGTCACCTTAGGCGAAAAATAATGAGAGACCTAAACCCTACAATCATAATAAGAATGTTGTTAGCAATGGGGTAACTAAATCATGCCATGTTTAGATGGTGAAAACACTGACTATCCATTTAACTCCACCCACTCAGTAACCACATCCTCCATAAATTCAACCAAGAACCCTACAAAACCAATTATCATAAAATCAAAACCAACTGTAAGGCCCTCCTCGAAGGAGAATACCATCCATTACCTAATAATTTAATGACCTAGGTGAGCCTCTTGAAATTGTGTTCTAAATATTGGTTAAAGCAAATATGATTAGTTGGTCAATACCAAAATTATTTCCTAAAAGGATTCCTTTTCTCAATTATTACAAGGAACATGAATTTTGTGTGTACCATTATGTCAAAAGATATTCTATAAGATGGTTTATCTAACTTAGGTATTTGATTAAAAATATGCTAGAAAATAGGGAGATAGAAAGAGACACCCATGCTCCTATGAATAATCATAACTCAGGTATCTACCAAAATCCATTTCCCCAACATAATAACAAAAATAATAACTAGTAGTAGTACCAAAAACAATAATAACAATGGTAGAGAACTCCATCTCAAAATCAACAACAACAATCCTAGGCACAACAAAAGTAGAAGAATGGTTAGAACTAAGTGAAAAATGACCAAACAAACCAAGGAGGCCATCATGTCATTACGTATACTTATAACAATGTTTTAGGTAGCCATATTTCCACTATTACTATTAATCCTAGACTAACTACCAATAGACTTAAACCTTCACCCCACAATACCTATTTGTTGACAAATGCTTACCAACCTACTTATGCTAGTGATTATTCTATGGACTATGTTGTCAATTACGATCCATGCCATAAATTAATCATCATTATAGGCCTCATTACTCACCTATCCAATTACCAAAGCTAAGTTACAAATCAAGATTACATAATCACAACTTGATGAACTGTAGTCACTATCAAATTATCATAAAAAAAATTATAATTTATCCTAATCATCCTTGACTACCTATCATAAATAAATCAACTGAAAAAACTAAGGGGAAGGCCTATGATATGGAAAAACTAAAGAAGATACATGTGCATATATCCATCATGGATTTTTATGTATGTATACCATCCACAAAGACATCCTAAATGAGTATTTGAACCAATCCCTTGTGTTAGATGATATCACTCTAGATAAATTCCAAGCCAGGGTAGGACACTTGTCCTCTAGACAACATCTCACCATTGACCAAAGTGATATGTATTCTATGGGACCTCTATATAATAACCTTTTTTACATTAAGGTTGATAAAATAAACCATAGAGTTAAACATGTCCTTGTAGATAATGGTTCAGGCCTCAACATTATGTCTCTAAATTTGGTCAAACATCTTGGATATATAGCAACCAACTTGTAGTCAGATACTATCATTATCAAGCATATGATAATGAATAATGGGAATCTCAAGGTATTATTAGATTTCCAATGGTCATTGGTCCATTGACCCATGACACTCTATGCCATGTGTTTGACTTGGAACTAGCTTATAATTTGTTATTAGGCTAACCCTGGATCCATGAAATCAGGAATATACTTCCCACATTACATCAGTGTATAAAATTTCCACATTTAGGAATGGAGGTGACTATACCATTTGATCTTTAGCCATGTCAGTATTATAAATGCCTGGAGGCCAAGTATAAAAACTACAACTATAAATTTGGCATGACTCCTATGATGAAATCAAATGAAGAAAGAGCCAAAAAAGGAAAAGACATGAAATTAGAAGTTAATTACATTGACCCAAACAAATTAGCCTCTACCTCAGCCATGCCTACACCAAGTATTTTTAACCACTTATATATAACTAAAAAAGTTATTCAAGAATAAAGTACCCATGACACATTCCATATTGCCAAATTGCATAAAAATCCAAAAGATTATGGGAGACCTAAGGCCAAAATTACTCGTATGGATTGGGAAACCAAAAGAAAATTCCAGCTAAATAAACCCATTATTTTTAAAACTAGCCTCTAACCTAAAATAAGACCTCTTAGTAGAAGATGATTCATGGATCTACATTGATGAGTTAGTCAACTATTACTAGAGTGCAAAGTATCATATCCGTAATCAAATTATAGATCACCCAACTTATGAAGGTAAAGGCATGAGTCTCCATCAAAAAGGCATGATTGAACCAGTCTCAATGACCAAATATAAGGAACCCATGGTCCTATATTTAAACTTATTGGGGTGACCCCATATATCTTATTTGCATTCCAACACTAAAAACTAGAAACAATGATGTCAAAAATGATGCAGGATCTAGCTATGGCATTTAAAATGACCTTGCCAATATAAATTTGTTTAACTCCCATGCCATTTGTACTATTAGCCATGTTTATTAACCTTTAGATTTAACCCTTTAACATCCACAATTGATATATTGAGACCAATAAGAATCAACAATGCCATTAGATGAATTTGAAAATGATGATTCCATATATAACTTTCTAGGATTAAGGAGTCACATTCCTTTCAGAGACCACAAGTGGGGATTTTAAATTAGATTGGATATTGTTACCTAAATTATAAATTAGGTGATCTTTCCTACCCAAAAACAAGAATAAAATCAAACATTGAGGTCTAAAATTGAAAACCTCTTTGAGGTGCTTTTTGACTATGGAAAATTAAAGTAAAAGGCCAGTCTCTTCGTGAAAATTGATATTTGATGCCATTAAAAGAGGATGTTCACCCCTCTTCCTATGAAACACATGAGACCTATAGCCCACAATCTATTTATGGATTAAATATTAATAATGAGGAGTGCCAATATTTTTCATAGATTGATCAAGAGTGCCTTGAGCTATTTGTATCATGGCTGATACTAGCATTAGGAGATTTAGATTCATTCTCCTTAGGAGAATTAGATGAGTCAGTCTATTTGTAAGACTTTTCCATTACCAATTAGTTTAACTCCTTGACAACTATTTTAGATGATGGTTCTACACTTCTTGTGGAGGACACTTCAAAGGTGAATATTAGGACTCTAGAGGACCCAAAGTGGATTAAACTAGGTGTGTCCCTTACTAATGAAGAATATGATACATTTATAACCCTTTTGAGGGAATTTTTTAACATATTTACATGGGCCTATTCGAATATGTCAAGTTTAGAACCCACCTTAGTTTTACACCATATTATTGTACATGATAATGCCAAGTCTATTAAGCTAAAGTTGCATAAGATACATCCTCATATCGTTGTGCTAGTCAAGAGAGATTTTGAAAAACTCTTAGATGATAAATACATCAAACTGATTGACTATTCATAGTGTATTTCAAACATTGTGCGAGTGAGTAAGAAACTAGAAGGTATCAGAATTAACACTAATTTTAGAGATATCAACAAAGCCTACTTGAAAGATGATTTTCCTTTACCTAATATTGACATGATAGTCAACTCAATGACTAGATATGAAATGCTCTCTCTAATGGATGCCTTTTCAAGTTATAATTAGATTATGATAACACTAAAAGACAAACATAAGATATTGTTCACCATTCCATGGAGAATTTTTTATTATCATGTGATGATATTTGGACTTAAGAATGCTAGATCCACTTACCGAAAATCTATGACAATGATTTTCTATGACATGATATGTGAAATTATTGAGGACTATGTCGATGATATCTTGGGTAAATCAAAGACCCATGTTGATCATCTAGCTATACTACAAAGAATATTTGAGAGAATTTACAAGTACAACATTAGGATTACTATGAATATATGTGTATTTTGCATCACTTTTGGCAAACTATTAGGTTTCAATGTCTCTTATAGGGGCATTGAAGTTGACCCAACCAAAGTTCATGCAATTACATAGATGCTACCACCATTTACCTTAAAGACTATCCATAATTTACAAGTCAAAATTCAATCTATCAAGAACTTCAACTCATAATTAGATGAAAAATGACTTATATTTACGCACTTTATGAATAAAGGTGTTACATTCTCTTGGAATGAAGAGTGCTAAAAAGCATTCAATCAGCTTGAAGATTATCTTTCCAACACATTTGTTTTGCTACCACCAATGCCAAATAAAACATTAATTTTTTCCCTATCAGTAACTGAGAATGCCCTGGGGGCACTTTTGGCATAATGAATATGAAAAAAAACATGTCATGTATTATCTAAGTTAAACATTGGTTGCATATGAGCACAACTATATGTCAATTAAAAATGCCTATTTAACAATGGTGTTTGCAACCCAAAAGTTGTGTCATTATATGATAAAAAACAAGGTCATTGTTATTGAAAAATTATATCCACTCAAGTATCTATTTATTAAATTATATTTATAGGGATGTATGGAAAAATAGATCATGTTATTGAGTGATTTTGAAATTTAATATGTCAACCAGAAGGCCATTAAGGGGAAAGTACTTGAAAATCATCTTAATGAAGATCCTCTTTAGGATACTCAACATTTTACATTTAGAATTATATATGAGGCCATAATGAATATTGAACAAGTAAACACACCTCTTAAGGAAAAATAGTGGAAGATGTACTTTGATGGATCATTCAAGACTCATGGATCAGGGGATGAAATATTTTTTTTACACCACAAGGGGATCTCATTCCGAAGTCCTTTTGTATTGGATTTATATGTACCAATAACATGGTCAAGTATGAATCACTAATGAGGGATTTTTCAAGAACTATAATGGAGAATTAAACATTTACTAGTGTATGGTGATTCTTAGTTAGTCATCAATCAGGTCATGAACTAATACTAGACGAAGGATGAGAAGTTAGTACCCTATAAAGATATGGTCGATATTCTCTAGCAACAAATTGATGAAATATAATAAAAAAGAATACCTCAGGCCAATAACATAATAGTTGACACCATGGCCACTATTGGATCCATGATCCAAATCATAAATAAAGCAAGGGATTATCAATTTCTTATTGAACTTCTCATAGCACTAACACATGAATAATCAACTATCAAGATGGTTTGTGACATTGTTGGTCCCACATCTCCCTGGTAATTAAACATATATTCTTATCTTCAAGACCTAACCATGCCTCCTGATTTATCATGTAAAAAACAAAAATCCTTCACTCATAAAACCTCTCACTATACCCTACTTGGACCAATCCTGTATCATGAAATCTATGATGGAACTCTTCTTCATTATTTAACTTTAATAAAATCTAGATTAATGCTAAGGGAAGTCCATAAAAGAGTGTGTGTATCCCACACCAATGGGGTAATATTAGACAAAATGTTACTATGTACTATTTATTACTGGACAATGATGGAAGTAGATGTAGCTACATATGTGAAGAGGTATGTTAAGTGTTAGAATCATGATAATTTGATTAATGTTCCATCCAAAACACTCAAACCATTAACAAGACCATGACCATTCTTAATTTTGGGACTCAAAATATTGGGAAGATCAATCCCACATCTTTAGATGGCCATACACTTATCTTGAATACTATCAAATACTTCACTAAGTGGGTGGAAGCAATTCCCCTCATGTCACTGATAAGTAGATCTCTACATTCATATTAAACCATCTCATTTTCTATTATGAAATCCCCACCAACATTATATATAATAATGATAATTCATTAAATAATTAAGATGTGAATGCACTTTGTTCTCAATGCCACAACAAACAAAATTTATCTACGACTTATTATCCACAAGGTAACAATCAAACTGAGGCTTCTAATAAAACTATTATCAATATTTTGAAGAAGATTATCAATGATGATGGTCATTACATATGATAATGATAAATAATTAAATAATAAAGATGTGAATTCACTTTGTTCTTAATTCCACATCAAATAAAATTTATCTACTGCCTACTATCTGCAAGGTAATAACAAAATTGAGGCTTCTAATAAAACCATTATTAATATTTTAAAGAAGATTTTCAATGATGATGGTCATAATTAGCACTTGAAACTATTTAATTCCCTTTATAAATACCATACTACCTCATATTATCTAACACGAGTTATACCCTATTCACTATTTATGAAATTGAAGCCATTCTTTCCATTGAGGTTGAGTTATCATCTCCTCCATCCCAACCATCATCATCATCATCATCCCTACTCACTCTCTTGCTAGGTACCATTGCTGTTGATTAAGGTATAAACCTCAATATCCTCAATATCTATAGAAAAATGACCCCTTATTTTCACTATAGATATTATCCTCAAAGGGCACACCTATACCCAAAAGTGTATAAAAGATGGACAGACCCTTGCATTTGTGTCACCTCCTACATAGGCCAAGAAAACCCATGGTATGCTAATGTATCTTGATATAGCCTCAATCCTTGGGATCACAGGAGTATCTTAGATGATATCTCATATCTAATGTGTAAACCACCATGGACCCTTAGGTACATCCTATGTGTAATGAAAGTAAATAAGCACCCAATCAGGGTGGTACTCTACTATAATATGGGGCTATCTCCCATTAATAAAACATATAATGATCACAAAGACCATATACCATCCATAAATAAATAAATATAGATGATAGTAGAGGTAGGACCTCAACATGAAGAATTATGGTTTCAGATCATCAAACATCCAATGATAAAAGGGGTTGTCTCCTCTATGCCTATGCCTATTAGCTCCTGTCTAAGTCCAAACATAAGCTATTGGATCCTTGGGATATCACACCCTACACATATTGATTGGTCACTCAATAATGAGATGATCCCAACCCCATACTATGAGAAGTTTGTAAGCTCTAATAATGTGTCTACTATGGTGCACTAAAAGGTGCAAATATTTGTACAACTATGCTAGAACTACTAGTCCCTAGGCAAAACATGTAGAGTCATATAATATGCTCCTAAAAATATCACCTAAGCCCATATGAAAGTATAAATCACTATTATTAGGTATAAATATACCCCTAATAATGGACATGATAAAATAAACCTCTCGATCAATCATGGCTAGTGGTGAAGGATCCCTAATAAGTAGATCATCTGGCCAACTATCGATGTAGGTCTCAATCAGGTCTATATCAACCTTCCCCTGAACCATGGGGATACCTTAATAGATACATATATAATCAAATAATTCTTATTAATATGTTATTGGTGTCTAAAAAAAGTGTTACCCACATATTGGTAGCTTGAGGATATGCCAAGTATCCTTAAGTGTGATGGTGGCCTCCTTAGTTGGCAAGTGAAAGGTTGATGTCTCACTATGCCAACAATCCACTAGTGTACTCAGATAAGCTTGATCATCTTGGATAAATGGAATCCATTCCATGTAATTATATTATAACACCTAAATTAATCCCATCATGCCCTAAGTATAGATTTGTGGGGTTTGTAGACAATGGGACCATCTCTCATGATAGGTAAGATCAATGAATCACTCCTCTAATCATAAATGTTAACATCAAACTAACTATATATCTCTACCAAGAGGATAATCCTAGCCTATTCAGTCTAAATATCCTTATTATAGAGGTTGAACCCCCTTTTGGGCCCTTCAAATAAATTATTTTTGGCTCCTAGAGTAAAGTTGTTGATTTACCTAGGTCAAAGTCATCGTTTTGGTGATTTTGCACATTTTATGGTAAAAGTGATAGTTTCATTCTCATGAAAATGGTGAACTCACATAAAAATGGTTGAAATCACCATTTTATCAATTTCCACCCTTTTCTAGCATTATCACCATTTTTGGAAACAATGACTTTGCTCAAAAAAGTCAATTTTGTTGGCGAAGCCACCATTTGCCCTACCACACAAATGATGTCTTCACCAAATTTTGACCTACTAAGTGAATTAAATGTTAATTAATGAAAATTAATGACTAAGTTCAAGTTAATTATTAGTGGTCCATCATGTGGTGGCCACATATGCTCTCTCACTTGCTCTGATATGTGTCACTAAGCTCCTTTACGAGCCAATTTCACTCAATAATTTGCTCATAAAACTAGATATAATTTTCTTAAAAGGCTAGGGTGAAAAATGAATTATTTTCTTCTCAAGGGTTAATATATAGCCATAAATTTGAATTTTTACCCCCTAAGGCCTATAGTTCATTTTGCCTGCTCTAGACAGTGTATTTTTCCTATCCATGATCTATTTTTCATGCCATTTAATCCTACGTGCCTTTTTTTTTGCTGTCTTATAACTAGACCATATTTTTGGTCTTTCCTTGAGACCCATTTAACAATGCTATTTTTCAACCTATAACCTATGTTTATTTGAACTTGCATTTTTGAACTCACATTTAGGCTAAAAATGTGTTTTTATCTTTTACTAGATCATCTTAAATCTATTTTACAATTTGTTTGCATAAGCTACCCTTGCCAATTTACCCCATTGTGGCAAAATTATTTTTTCAATCGAGAAAGGATATACATCTTGAATTTATGGGGTTTTCATGTTTTAACTCACTCAATTTTAATGTTTGAATGATTGTAACTGATTTTAGGTAAATCACTATTTTTACCCATTTCACCTACCCTTAGGGCAAATGCATGAATTCCTAATTATAACCATCATTGGGAAAATTAGTGTTTCCCATTCTATGTTCCCAATTATAACCATCTTTGGGTAAATATGTATTTCCCATTCTCCATTCCTAATTATAAATACCTTTGGGAAAATAAGTGTTTCTCATTTTTCATTCCTAATTATAACAATCATGAGGAAAATTAGTGTTTTCTATTTCATTACTGATTATAACTACCTTTGGGTAAATCAGTATCTATCTTATCAGCCTATCAGGGCAACTATCCATGCCACTTCTTAGAACCACCTTTGGGAAAACTAGTGTCACACAATTCATTATTGATTATAACCACCTTTGGAAACTCAGTGACTTTGTCACTATTACTGTTTATAACCAACTTTGGGAAATTTAGTAATCCTACCCCCTTTACCACTAGATCATGTCATTTTATTTATTTTAAGGGAACATTTGGTGACTCTATTTTGTCACTTGTTCCCTAGAAGGGGAATGAAGGGCTTATCGGCCACCCTTTGGGGAATGAACTATTTAAATTAATGACTTTTGAATTTTTTGAAAAGATGTTATTATATCTATATCTTGCAACACCTTATCAAATAGAGGAAAACTATAGACACTTAATTTTGGCCACTTTCATACCTAAATAAGGATTTAGTTTGATTTATATCAAATGACATGATTCAAGCCTAGAAATCACTTGAATTAATCAAATTTATTCGTGTAAGGGATTTAATTTCCCAAAAATGTGACAAAGCTAGCTTATTTAGCATATTACCCTATATGCACCAAAAACCTAGTTTAGTTCTAACCCTATTCAAATTATGACCTAATAATTTGACACTTTTGGCCTATCAATTTATTAATTCCTAACATTTAAAAAAAATTCCAAAAGCCAAAAAGCACTAAGTAAGATTAATTACATTACACATCTTAATTAACTTGTCTAAACAAAAATTCCAAATCAAATTAGTGAATTTAATTTACCAAAAAAGGATTTTTTAATCTAAATATGAAGTCAAATGATCAAAAGAGATAATAAAGTGATTTATTATTTCCTAAATATTCCAAAAATATAAGTCACACCTCACAAATATCTAAAGTGAGTTTTCATGCCTCACAAATATGTGAAACTAAAGTGTCAAGATTTCATGAATGCTTTGACCCAATTAAGGGTCAACCTGACCCAACTTAGGTTAATTTAGACTCAACCCAAGTTAGAATTTAACCTAACCTACTTAAGGTTAAAGTTAGTTATTTGAGATATAAATACAAGTGCCCACACCATTTACCAACAAGATTTTGTGTGTATGGTTATTCTGCTACAATACCTTCTCAAAGCCTTTGAGAGTAGTGTTATCATACCTAATTGATGCTAAGATTCACACCAAAGCACAAGTGACTATTGGAGAGATGCTACCACCATGGAAGAACATTGATAGAAGACTCAAATCATCATAGGCTAAGCATGAATAGCTTTATGCCAAATATTAAGCATCAAATTTGATAAAAGGATGTAATAAATTTGTATTGTCTTTATCTCTATTTTGTGATCTTACTTATTATGTTATGCTCTCCTCAGTTCTTAGGCAAGAGTGTTTAGTCTTAGTGTATTATCATGGTTAATTTTTTTGGTATTTATAATAATAAGGGACTAATCTACATATTGTTTACTCTTCTAAAACTTAAGGTAAATTATGTATGGGGTGTACATAATATATAGTAGTGTGATATGATGTTGGTGGTGGATGTGCATTATACGTATAATGAACCCCTGAAGTTACTCCTACCTCATTTGTTATATGATTTTAAAATGGATCATATAATATTTTCAATGCCTTAGCTTCCATTTTTTGAACTTTGGGTGCCTTTATGGGTCTGTCAACATCAATTATGTTGGCATTTATTAAATCTTGTATCTTATGTTTCAATGTGATGCATTGATTTATTATATGGATTGATGCCCCGTGATATTAAAGAATGCATTAGAATGATAGATTTTTGGAATATGTCATATCATATAGACCTAGTTTATGGGAGGGAGAGATATGAAATTTAATTCCAAGAGATGTTGTATAATATGTGTTGGAGATTCTAGAATTTTGGTGAAAACTCTTTGTAGGAGATGATAAAACCAAGTGAGGGGATGGATCTAAAGCTACATTAACTATGGCCTTTAGATCAATATTATTTGTAGTGGCCCTTACCTTATATGGAGGCTTAATATAAATTTTAATATTTTATTATGATCCACTTTTATACATAATTCCTATAAAGGGAAGTTTGACTTCTCTTTCTTTCACTGTGTGGCACAAGTCTGTGAAGGTTGGAAATGATGGAGGGGTATCACTCTTAGGAGGAGTTTTGTCTTCAAATTTTAGTATGTTTACATTAGTTTTGGTTTGGATATGTCTTGGAAGGATTTTAATTTCCTCAATCATAATTAGTTTACAATTTGGTAGCTTAGGATTGCATCTAGGTAGTTTGAAATTCAGATTTCTTATTTTCCTACCAAAACACAATATCAAAAATTTGAATTATTTGCATTTATTTAGTTTTGTAGGGGTAAGTGAATAGATTTTTAAATTTTTTTAACATGTTTCAAATATCCATAATGACCCCTTGGATTTATATCAAGGGTCTAAACCTCCACTTGTATAGAAATCTCACTTTGAACCAAAGTTGTTTGCCTTATAACTCATCTTTATGACCATTGGAAGTCATATAAGGTGGTTACACCAATTTTCCTACATATAAAAGATATTATTTTATAAGGAGTTATTTTGGAATGTTTTAAAGATAAATCACTTAAAGGAATAAATAAAAGAGACCCTTGTTGAAGATTTGTGGACTCAAACCTCTGTTCCTGTTTATTTACATCATTTGCAACTGTGTTTTCATTTTGTGTTGAAAAAATGACAATGGAAACATATTTAAATAATATATAGAGTTTTGGTAAGTATAATATTGTTTATTAAGATTGGTTTAATGTTTTTTTCTTGGAAAATGTGTTTGGTTGTTTTAGATTGCTCACAAACCTGTAGAAGCCCATTAACACCTATACAGTCAAAAGAAACCAAGTTAGTAAGGTGGACTAGAGGGTGGAAAATGACAAAATAATACTTAAAAGGTATGTGAGTAGTTAATATATATATATATATATATATATATAATACATCTTTTACAATTATTTAAAAGAGATTAAAACATTCCCAGTCTTTTATTTTTAGCTCTTAGGTCTGCACAAGGGTTAAAAGGCCCTAAACTAGAGTTTTGGTGGTTAGAGGGTTCCCACCATATAAATGTGCTAAAATTTGGTAGTAAAACTAAATTAAAGGTGACCTAGATAAATAACCTATTTTAAAATGGGTGTATACCTATTATTATGGATTTTTAAGACCATCTGATGAAAAACCTAGGAGGCCTAATTGAGAAGGTTTAGAGAAAGAAAGTGGGTCTAGAGAAGGAGTTTAACCTTAAAATTTTACACAGAGCTATATATCATTAGTGGGTAGCTAAAAAAATCTTTATATTTCCTTAACTAATTGTGATTTTCTTGTATAAGCCAAATTTTAGAGAAAAAAGGTTATTAGGAAGGTTGAGAGGTTGAGGGAAGTGTGATAAGAAGTCATAATTGAAGCTTAGGAGATAGTTATTTTGCATCAAGAAAATTATTGAACAAGATAGATTCATGTAATACTGGTAGTAAGATTTATTTGAATATGTCTTGGATTTCTCTTTATACCATGGGTCTAGTCAACTTGGCCAATATAGTCTTATATCATAAGACATATTCTACAATAACCTCATTAGATTTTTACTTTAGTTTTGCTACTAGAACATATGAGATATTATCACTAATGTTAATTGAGAAGTGTGACAAAAGTATATCTACCAATGGATTGAATGGAGTGATATATTGATTTAATAAATTATAAAACCATTTTAAGGAATAATCCTTTAGACTGCATGGGAACAACTTAGTGAGGAGCCAATCAGTGGAGACATAGACCAAACATACAACATGGAAATAACAAAGATGGTACTCTGGGTCACCCTTAACATCATATAATTAAGCTTAGGTGGCATGCATCTGGATGGCAAAGGATTGATAATATGTGGTGTGCCAAAGGTGTATGTAAAATAAAATGATAATCTAAGGCATGTGATGGCCTAGTAGCTCCCTACTCAAGATGTAACACCTTAGTCTATAGGGAATGAACCTTATGCATAAGGGATTTTACATCTAGAGAGAAGGACTATCCATATGAGGTAAGGTACCATTAAAGTTTGTCAAGTTAAAATTAGTTATTGTACTAGATGAGTTAGCCCCAAAGTAGGTGTAATAATTTTTTATCTGAGGGAGTAGAAGATTAACCATTATTTAATTTATGAAGTTCTTCATGTATAATATTTATTAGGTCATCATGCATATTTGAATGCTTGGAAATAAAACCCATTAATTTTCTCTTATTAATTTCATAAAATCATTTTTTTGAATTATGCCATTATAGGCTAAGGAGTAGAAAAATAAAGTGTTGTATATTTTAAACCTTTAAATAAATTTAAGGTAAAAAAGATTTCAAAAAATAATTATTAGAACAAATATGAGATTTTAGAACTAATATCTGAGTAAAGAAAAAAATGATACAAACCCTAAGAGCATCTAGGGTTAGGGTTTTAATAATATTTGAAGTAAGTTAGGTTCACCAAATGTTTTAACCTTTAAGGACTTAGATGAATGTAAATCTTATGTTTTTAAATATCTAAGTATACTAAATTAGGGTATAAATATGCAATAAATAAAACCACTAATATGCTATAGAATTGAATATATTTGACATTTATAAAAATATCCATAAATAATGTAAATGAGAAATTAACTAGAAAATGACTGAGATAGATGATATGGAGGCTAAAAATTAAGGCAAAATTTGGTCTGAGTGTTGAAAATATGATACAGGTGTCAAAACCCATCCTAGATAATAGTGACCTAATTGGATAGTAGCACCATGTGGTGTTAGTGTCTTGATTTTGGAAATATTGTCTTCTATAAAGAAGTATTTTGAGCTATTGGGTGTACCTGTGTCTAGGTCTATCAAGCCTATTCTTGCACACACAAGTTATGAAACCCTATAGATGACCATTTTGACTGATTATATGAGCAAAACCAAATCTTCCATGTTACTACGGAATCCAATTGATATAAGTAGTAAAGTGTGTTTGTAAGTGGGTAGGCTAGACATCCTCAAAACCCTACTATGATGAGATGATGAGAATTTCCTACATACCAATACTCTAAAGAGGGATCAATATTGATGTAGTTATCCCCACCTAAGTGCTAGTGTAAGTGAAAGTGAAGCTAGTATGACTATAAACATGAGTGTTTTGATTGTGCTTGAGACTAGAAATATGAGTAATTTGATCTTAAGAATGTTGTAGATGGTAGTATGCAGAAATAGGGATTGATAACCTTGATTATGCACAACTTTTTCTAAGTTTGTATGTGTAATTTTTATATTATTTACATCTAGTGATTAGAAGGCTAAAACTCATAGGATTAGTTAAATTTGTCATAGGATTAGTTAAATTTATTAGATTAGTCATATAATAAAGTAAATAATTTTTTATTAGCTCATTGGACCCTTTATTGAGTTTACAAATTTCTCATACAATAGCTTAGCTTCTCATTAATGTTGATGGAAAAGTGTGCTAGGAATTGATATTACAAAGGGTTGAATTTAATAACTAATTAGAGGGGAGGCCATAAAACCATCTCAAATCATAGTCTTTGAGATTTATTATAAATATATTGGTCAATAATCAATCATTAGATGTGTAATATAAGCATGTTGCATGGAAGGATTTGAGGTGTTGTTTAGTATCAACTTTACCATCATATCTTGGAAGCTTAAGAGATATAAACTCTATAGATAAGGGACAAATTGAAATATTGGGGGATAATGAATTATGGATAAAAACACGTGAATCCTATTTTAACCTATTTTTTATAAAACAATACAATGATGTATGATTATTGATGTAAAACTAGATATATATAAAAATTCTAAAGATATAAAATAATCAACAATTTTAATTTTAATAATTGATAAATATGAAAAACTACTATTTTTATAAATCACTAAGTAGATATATAATTATCTCACACAGATTTTGTTTTATTGTTTCAGATATTTGAAAGTGGAAATCAACAAAATATGTGATTGTGTATGCTCAAGATTAAGAACATAATTTGAAACTGCTATAGACAAGATCACTATATATGGATAACAATGTGACAACATCCATGTATATTAATTTTAGACTTGTCCATGTTAACTATAATAAATGATTGATATGAAAATGTATAAATAAACAAAACCTTAATGATAATAATTTTGAGATATAATCAAAGAGTACTTCTGGATATGACCATTGTAAGTGGATAATAATTCAAGCCACTCAAGTCCATTAATATCAAACTTGTCATAGTTGACTATGATAAAAAAATGATTATTGTGCCTATGTCTTTTGAGTAACCTAAGATATTCAATTTGGATTGTGACATATAGAATTTTTTGTTTCTCTTATTTTTCCTTTGAAAACCCTAAGGGCACTTTCAAATATTTTAAACTTTAAAAAAAGGGGAGTGTATTGGGATGAATTTACCTCAATCACCCCCTTGATGATTGACCACTACCTATGTATCTAATACTCTAAGGATAGAAATCAAGCCCATATAGCTATCCCACCTAAATTTATTTTGAAATTATGATCCTTGACTATGTGTATGCAACTAGAAAAATAGATTTAATACTTGACAATGATATCTACTGACTTGCTTTGAGATCCTTTAGACTTGGATTATGGATAATATTTGTGAATGATCTTGAATTTGGATAGAATAAAGTATATTTTATCAATGTTCAATAGAGTGTAATATTTCTCTAAATGAGTATCAAGTGGTTATAATGAATGACCTTTGATATGTATTTATAGGTGAAACTTTTGATGATTTCTTTTAGTTGACCTTACAAAAGGTGTGGGAAGACCCAAAAGAATGATTTTAAATTGAAACACTAGATATTATTTGGTGTGGGACATGACTAGTATAGGGTGATAGGAGTATAAAAATTATTCTTTATGATTGACACAAACATATCCCAAAATATTAGGGATAACTATCTTGAGCATGAAATAGTTTGATGGTGATATGAAGAAGTTTGAGAATTTGAAATTCAATTTTTTGTGTAGCAGTGATAAAAACAAAGGGTTTAACCCACATATGGATAAAAATATTAGAAGAATTCAAAATAAGAGTCATAATTGGATAGAAGTCTGACGCAGGAGCATCTACAAAAGTTTCAAATTCTAGTGTAAAAATTCAAATTTTGGTTTTCCCTCCAAATTGTGAGATTTCAAAATTTCACCTTGAAAGTAAAATGTAATTATCAAAAAGTGAAAATGTAAAAAGTAATGGTTAGGATGTTGAGTAAATTAGGGGGAAATGGTTGAAACTATTTTCAACCTTAGAATATTGTTAAAACTTAAAAACAACATTTGTTTGCCTTAAGCCCAATTTGGGCGTAGAAGTTGGAAGAGAGATTCTTGAAAAGAAAGAAAAACAAAGAAGAATTCATTAAGGAGAGAGGATGAGAAGAGAAGAAGGATGAGAGGGGTGTATAAGTTAAGAATAATAGAGAGGAAGAGTCCTCTCATTCAAGAGAAAGAGAATGGAATGAAGAAGAGAGAGGAGAATTAGTGAGGGAGGGCCTCACTCAAGAAATGTTAAAGGAAAGAGAAAGAGAAGTCAAGAGAATGTGTGAAGAAGCAAGAAAGGTTTTAAAAGCCATGGATTTTTGCATTGAAATGTAAGTATTCTATTTATCAATTAATAAATAAATGTTTTGTTTCATGTTATGGTCTCTTTATGAATTCTAGTAACAGGCCTGCATATGTGAATGTGTGTATGTATGAAAGATGTGTGTATGATGATTCTCTAAAGAACATTGTGAAAGAATGATTATTTTATATGTTGGGAACAATATAAAGGTGGTATGATGTGATCAAGAGGTTTTAAGGAGTTTGGAATGTGGTAAAAAGTCTAAACAGGCCTAAACAGGGTATTCAGGCCTGTAAAACTACAGCCCACTGTCTTAAATCAAATCCACGTGAAAATGTTTGTATAAAGTATAAAATGGTATGGAGATAAGATATATAGGTCCCTAAGGAAATTATAAACTTAAGAGTGAAGAAAACCAGGCCCTAGAAACCTTCTTGATGTCCAAAAACTCCACAATTGAAATTCAGGCCTGTAGGTGACAGTGTATAGAAAAAGTTAAGAAACTTGTATGTTTTTGCATTGTAAGTGGATTGATCAGGTAATTGTTGATAGGGAATATTAATGGAGAAGTCATTAATGTATTTTCATGGTTGTTTATCCTCTTGAAAGTCTATTGATCACACAAAAAGAGATGACAATAATGAACCCTGTTGGCTGTCATAAAAATACAGTCCAAGAGAACTGAGTTGTTGAGCATTAGAAGGTACAGAAGGTTGACATGACCAAGATGATTATTAGAGAAGGTGTAGGGGGTTTAAAAAGACTCTATACAAGTTATTATATCCCTTGAAACTGTCTAAAACACACCCAGAAAAAATAATTAGCTCGCAGCTTGTGACTGTCCAAGGGAAAATCCTGATTTAGCCTCTAGCCCTCAAAATGAGTTTTAAAGCTTGAAAACTCTTGAAACTTTGGAATTTGACCTTTTATGATGTTTTAAAAATTTTGGAAGTGGTTTCAAGGTGATAAAATATGGAGAAGTACAAAAAAAAGACAATTACCAAGTGAAGCCTAGGTGCATGTGAAGGAAAGAGCATAGGCCAATATAGGAAAATTGAATTTCTCCAAAGAAGTGCACTAAAAAATGATTGATTAACCTAAAAGAAGATAATGGGTATCTATAATTATGCTTTGTTTGCTTAGAAAGTCTGTATTTTATGCTGGACAAGGTGTTTTGCATTCAAGGAGGGTTAATTAGAATAGGGCTTAAAGAAGGAAGTACAATTCCGTACAAAATAAACTCAAGAGATTTTTAAGTATGTTATAGAATGGCTTAATGGGTATCCATAAATGATTTTAATTTCATGATTGAGATAATATATAAAGAGTTATGGCCAATAAATAGGGAAAACAGGGCTACAAGGAATGATTAAACTAAATAGGCCTTTCATGAGAAATTAGCTCACCAGTTGATGGTACAGAGTAGTGTAAGATCAGTTTTCATCATTTGGTATCAGATATTGAAGCTCTTGGGAATTGGCAATTTGTTGATGGCTATGATTTCTAATGAGTTGTTACAGGATTTGGCAAGAGGATCGGCAGGACAAGAGCTAGAAGACCCTGGGGAGAAAAGGTATGAATAATTGTGCTATTTGATTTGAGTTATTGTGTTAAGAAGCAATCAAGTGAGGAATTTGTAGGTGAAGAGAAAGGCAGCCAAGCCATTGAGGCTTAAGAAGAGAAGAAGCCAAGGAAGGCTTAGAGAAGAAGATCCAAGAGGAAGCTTGGATTGTTTGCCAAAAGACTAAGGTGAAATAGACTTAGGTGAGGTAAAGGATGAAGTTTGTAGAATTGAGAAGAGAAGATTAGAGAAGCTCTAGAAGAAGAGCAAGTGAATGCTCAAGAAGAAGATCCAAAGCAAGGTAAGCTTGGATTTATGATTTGTATTTGATGAAGTGTTGTATAAGAGTTATTGCAGGATTGAGAAAAAGATCAAAAGACTAGGATGCAAAAGGCCTAGGTGAGATCAAGGAGATTGTCAAAAGACCAGTCAAGGAGAAAGACTTGGGTGAGACAAGGGATCAAGAGACCAAGGTGGAAAAGACTTGGGTGACGATCTCAGAGATGGAAGCATTGTTGAAAGCACTACAAAGCAACAAGGTATATGAGGGCAGCAAGAGGAAAGCAAGCATCAAAGGTATGACTAATGTTGATTTTAATAAAGAAATTGCTAGTTTGAAGAAAGAGTTAGCTAAGATTAAAGATGAGTATGAGTCTTGGATGCAGCTGAATAGGAAAGCATGGGTATGGCCAATAAAGAAAAGGTTGCAGTGGCCAATAGATCTCCTAGTGAAAAGGAGAAAAAAGCAAAAGAAGATTGCCATGAAGAGGGAAGCCCAAAGAGGCAAGAAGATAAGAAGGTTGCCAAGTGAGCAGCAAGAGGAAGAAGTTGAGAAGAAGGTTCTCATTGAGGAGAACAAGAGAGAAGAAAGAATAGATGAAGTGCCAAGAAGAGCACTTGGAAAGATGAGAATGTCCATTAAGAGGATACTCATGGAGACATTATGGTCTCTTGTTTTTGTATTTAAGGCTGTTTTTGAGTGGGTAAATGCAGGTATGAGCAGCCTTATGAAGGTCAAGAGAAGGGCCTTGGAGAGTGAAGAGATTGGTGTAGGAGAAGACACCAAGTGCATAAGTGAATGTGCAGGAAAGAGAAGTAAGTTTGCTGTTGTTGATAGGGAAGAAGAAGAGATGCATTGGTTAATGCATGAGAGAGAAGAGATAGAAGATGAAGCTGAATTCTATGATGCCATTGAAGGCTAGGAAGAGGGAAGAGGACAGCCAAGCACAGAGGAAGAGAAATATTGCTCCGTGGAACAAGCTATCAAAGAGGTAAATGAAGTGTTAAGTGCTAATTTTGATTGTTATTGTGAGCATGAAGATATTAATACACAGGTTAGAAGAGGCAAGAGGAAGATGAAATCCTCACACAAAGCAGTCAATCATGGATATGTGATGCCTAAGTGGATGGTGAAGCACACAAGCAAGCAACAAGTAAGCAAGTAGGCAAGTTTACCTTATAAGACTGATTTTTCTCATATTCCTAATACGAATGTAAGTGTGCAAGAAAATAAAAGGACAAACAAAGTTGGTTTTTCAGTAGTATCACAAGGGCATGGTTATAGGATGCCTAAATGGCTCGTGAAGTCAATTGATAAGAAGAAGAATCAGATGTGGGTGCCTAAGAAGGCTAAGAGTGAAGAAGATGTGAGTGTTGAGACAACAACACCAAGAAATCAATGGAAAAAGGTGAAGGATCACACAAGTACATGGAAAGGTAAGTCAATTGCTTGCAATGAAAGGGATAATGATTTGTTTGAATCATTTAATGATATTTTCATGGAAAATGAGGAATGGAAAGTGGCTGTAAGGACTAATATGCAGCAAGGAGAGACTTCCAAGGGGAGGGATGATGCGAAAAGGAGAAAGTATGCAGTAGAACAAACAAGATGGCTTCAAGCAGAGATTGAAGAAAGCAAAGAGACAGAAGGTATGAATATTGCAATTGTTTTTGATGAATATACTGATGTTGATAAAGAAGCTGATTTGTATGAAGAAACTATAAAGTGGATGAATGTATTTATGGAAGATGAAAGACAATCTGGTCCTAAGTTTGATATAGGACATGAAGATTTGGATAAACTTGTGTTGTGTGAAGAGTTGAAGAGGATAGAAGAGTTGTTGAACCCTCCAAGAGAGTTGTGTAGAGACACCTATCAACATGGTCACACCATTGATCAGATGGAAAATGAATTGAGGCAAGAACAAAGAAAGATAGTGAAGGCAGATTTGGACAAAGAATAGAAGAGTGAAGAGGCCAAGACAATTTTGGTCAAGAAACAAGAACATAAATGTGAAGGCAGCCAAGAGGCTTCATGGCCTCAATGTTTTTCTACTAAGGTGTTTTTGATGTTTTGAATGCAGGTATGGAAGATGAAAACTTTGAAGACATATATGAAGATGAAGAAGCATGGAAGTGGGAGATGACAGCTGAAAAAGAAATGAGAAGAAGAACATACCAGAAGAGGAAGAACAGCAAGATGAAAGACAAAGACTACCAAAGACAAGCATTGGTATTGACAACAAGACCATGGGATCCAGGTATACAAGTGAAGACTAAAGTGAAGAGAAAGCATGACATTTTAACTAAGGTTCAAATCTTTTCTAGAGGGAGAGTATGACGCAGGAGCATCTACAAAAGTTTCAAATTATAGTGTAAAAATTCAAATTTTGGTTTTCCCTCCAAATTATGAGATTTCAAAATTTCACCTTGAAAGTAAAATGTAATTATCAAAAAGTGAAAATGTAAAAATTAATGGTTAGGATGTTGAGTAAATTAGGGGGAAATGGTTAAAACTATTTTCAACCTTAGAATATTGTTAAAACTTAAAAACAACATTTGTTTGCCTTAAGCCCAATTTGGGCGTAGAAGTTGGAAGAGAGATTCTTGAAAAGAAAGAAAAACAAAGAAGAATTCATTAAGGAGAGAGGATGAGAAGAGAAGGAGGATGAGAGGGGTGTATAAGTGAAGAAGAATAGAGAGGAAGAGTCCTCTCATTCAAGATAAAGAGAATGGAATGAAGAAGAGAGAGGAGAATTAGTGAGGGAGGACCTCACTCAAGAAATGTTAAAGGAAAGAGAAAGAGAAGTCAAGAGAATGTGTGAAGAAGCAAGCAAGGTTTCAAAATCCATGTATTTTTGCATTTAAATGTAAGTCTTCTATTGATAAATGAATAAATAAATGTTTTGTTTCATGTTATGGTCTCTTTATGAATTCTAGTAACAGGCCTGCATATGTGAATGTGTGTATGTATGAAAGATGTGTGTATAATGATTATCTAAAGAACATTGTGAAATACTGATTATTTTATATGTTGGGAACAATATAAAGGTGGTATGATTTGATCAAGAGGTTTTAAGGAGTTTGGAATGTGGTAAAAAGTCTAAACAGGCCTAAACAGGGTATTCAGGCCTGTAAAACTACAGCCCACTGTCTTAAATCAAATCCACGTGAAAATGTTTGTATAAAGTATAAAATGGTATGGAGATAAGATCTATAGGTCCCTAAGGAAATTATAAACTTAAGAGTGAAGAAAAACAGGCCCTATAAACCCTCTTGATGTCCAAAAACTCCACAATTGAAATTCAGGCCTGTAGGTGACAGTGTATAGAAAAAGTTAAGAAACTTGTATGTTTTTGCATTGTAAGTGGATTGATCAGGTAATTTTTGATAGGGAATATTAATGGGGAATTAATTAATGTATTTTAATGGTTTTTTATCCTCTTGAAAGTCTATTGATCACACAAAAAGAGATGACAATAATGAACCCTGTTGGCTGTCATAAAAATACAGTCCAAGAGAACTGAGTTGTTGAGCATTAGAAGGTACAGAAGGTTGACATGACCAAGATTATTATTGGATAAGGTGTAGAGGGTTAAAAAATACTCTATACAAGTGATTATATCCCTTGAAACTGTCTAAAACACACCCAGCAAAAATAATTAGCTCGCAGCCTGTGACTGTCCAAGGGAAAATCCTGATTTAGCCTCTAGCCCTCAAAATGAGTTTTAAAGCTTGAAAACTCTTGAAACTTTGGAATTTGACCTTTGATGATGTTTTAAAACTTTTTGAAGTGTTTTCAAGGTGATAAAATACAGAGAAGTACAAAAAAAAGACAATTACCAAGTGAAGCCTAGGTGCATGTGAAGGAAAGAGCATAGGCCAATATAGGAAAAGTGAATTTCTCCAAAGAAGTGCACTAAAAAATGATTTATTAACCTAAAATAAGATAATGGGTATCTATAATGATGATTTTTTTGCTTATAAAGTCCGTATTTTATGTTGGACAAGGTGTTTTGCATTCAAGGAGGGCTAATTAGAATCGGGCTTAAAGAAGGAAGTACAATTCCGTACAAAATAACCTCAAGAGATTTTTAAGTATGTTATAGAAGGGATTAATGGGTATCCAGAAATGATTTTACTTTCATGATTGAGATAATATATAAAGAGTTATGTCCAATAAACAGGGAAAACAAGGCTACAAGGAATGATTAAACTAAATAGGCCTTTCATGAAAAATTAGCTCACCAGTTGATGGTACAGAGCAGTGTAAGATCAGTTTTTATCAAATTCATGTGGTTTAGTATGTGTCAATAATTAGCATCATCAAATACCTATGAACAAACTTATGTGTCTACATTTTTCATCCCTTTATAATAGTAATGAAATTTATAGAGTAAAGGAGAAAGAATTGAACTTGGGTGTTCAACACACTTTATCTTTGAGAGGATACTTAAATTTTGCATGAAACTCAAATTTAACAAAATTTGAAATAACACATGAGATAATAATTTTCTCATTTGAACCAATGGAAAATTGAGTGTTCAAGTCCTAATATTGAATAAATACTCAAGCCCTTAAGTTGGAAATATGTATTAATCTAACTCTCATGAATATGGACTAATAGCCAATGTACTAATCCAAAAAGGTGGAAACACTATGGGTTCAATATAAGTGTTTCCACATCCATTTAATGTCACTAGACTTGATGTATATTACTCATAATAGAACATGGAACCACAAAATGAGTTTGATATAAGTAATTCCAAGGCCATTAAGTGTCACTAGATTAAAACATACATTACCCACAACATATTAAAATCACACCACTACATATGTATGTAGATTATATTTACATGATCAAAAAAGAATGAAAATATTCATGGCCCCATCATGACCAAATTTCTCATAGATTTGAATTTAAATGATAACCAATGTAATTTTGAAATTCCAACTTTGACATTTGAAAATGTGCATGAACAATCATCATGCCTTTTGAGTTTTGAAATTGTGACTTTGAAATTTGAAAAATATATATGAAAAAGCATAATACCTTTTGAAATTTGAAAATATCCAAAATGAATATATAATTCCATGTGTCTACACATAAATTAATATTGAAGCTAAAACAATGTATTTGGGACCACCATTTTTACACATTTAGCTAATGACCTATTATAGGGCCTTTTGACCACTTTCATTCACTTTTCATGTAGAGAACTCAATCGTATAAGATGATTATTGATCCTAAAATATCCTTATTTATTTTGTAAATAGTCCAAGCCTACACTTAGACTATTCCTAATCCTCATCATAGCTATTTGTTCTCATTGGGAAACAATTAACCATTCGATAAGAGTGGCATGCTCTATTATCCAAACCCACCACTATTGTTTTCCTACCAAATAATGGATATTTTGTAAATTAGAAGTTATAAAAAAGTTAGCCTATGAGTTTTATAAGCTTCATCTGAAAGAATTCTAAAAATAATACTATGAAAGCAAATTTCAAACCATTTTTCACACAAGGATTTCACAATGACAAACCCCAGAATTCAAATTTCACATTGAGAGTAAATTCCTTATTTCTCCTAATTTTGATTACATACATCCCTAGTAACCATGAACTAAATTTTGGATACACTTTCAAATTCAAAATTAATAGTTGAATCACTTAATCATCATAAAATTGCACCAACATCTATCATTTTTCACTAGTTTCCCACACATCACCATATCATGAGAGAAGTACATAGAGTTTGATCCCTCTTTAAAGTATTGGTCTATAGGTAACACTCAACATAGGGGGTGTTGATGTCATGCCCAACTTCAATTGCTCACCCATTTTTATTCCATGATTTCATTCACATTTATATGTCATTGATATAGGGTTATGAAGAGGAAAAATATATATAATGGCCAGTACATAAAATTTAAAGCTCCCACATAGGATATAAAACATGCAGGCAAAGGTGAATAGAACCTAGAAATCTTGGATATCAATTACTTCTAGTCAAATAAGGCCCCATTTTAGTTAGCAATGGCCCAAAAATGTTGTCTAATTAGTGAACTATCATCTAAAAGCTCTATAGGATCATATTCCAAGTTCACACTCAGTCAACATAGTTCCTCTATTAGTCTCAAATATAGATATAATGTGCATCTCAGTCAACTAAATTTTTCTATTTTACACTTTTCATATTTAGTATATTTCTTGATTTAATAAGTTTTTAATTAGTTTGTAGCATTTATTGCATATTTTTAGTAGTCTAATTTTACACAATAGTTTGTCATATTTAGGTAACCTATATCTTAGTTTTCTTAACTTTGATAAAACATATTACTGAACTTGTATATTTTATGAATGTTACAAAGCCCTAACTATATATGTTTCTAGGGTTTCTATTCTTTTTTATTATTTCCAATTATTTTTATAGGATTTTAAGATTTGATAAAATCTATTATATCAATAATCTTTCAAGTTTTTATTTCATATTATATGCACTCTAAAAAATTATTTTTACTTCTCTTAGAATAAGTTCTATTTCAATTGAGAATACTCAAATTCTTATTGATAAAACACATAACATAGATAAAAAGGGCCTATCACCACCTCCATTCATACACACAATGAATATGTATAATTCAATGATACTACTTATGAACATGAGCAATATGATCTAGATAACATTGGTCCTAAATATGGACACAAAGATGTACTCCCTTAAATAAGTGGTGAAAAAATCAGATTCAATAAAGAGGAAGTTATTAAGATCTTTAGAGAAAAGATTCATGAGTAACCTCTTAATCATAGTATAATTTTTCAAACCCTTTGGATATCAAAAATGTAATCATGGCATAATCCTATAAGATTTTTACTTCATTGGATATAAATTTTGTACCACCATTTACAATGGGGAAAACCCAAGGGATCATAAAAGTTACTATGATAATTCATACTTAGTCATTGGGGACATTACCTTTGGTTAACACACATTCCTATTCTCCCAATGTACAATATATTATGCATGATGTTCAATCTCTATAAACCAAGGTGATACATTTGGAGCAAGATGATTTGAAACCTAATCATGCACTAAATTCTCAAATTTTGTTGCACACTCCATTAACACATCATATAGCAATGTATCCTCTACCTATAGGTTTTTTAGTATCCAAGCTTACACTATATGATGGAAATGGCGACCTGAACAACATTTAGAGCATTTCAAATAACATGTTTTGACTATGATGTCCCTTACTTAGGGGCTCCTTTTTCTAAGCAAAGCTCTGATACCACTGTGATGTCCCTTAGGGGCTCCTTTTTCTAAGCAAAAGCTCTGATACCACTGTAATATCCCCAATTAATAGGGAATATAGAAACACAAATAACTCTGATTTCTTTTCTGATTATTCTAAATTTGGTATGAAATAAGAACAAATTGCAGTTTTTGCAAAAATATATTCAGATAAAATAAATCAACCACAATATAATCTCTCAATAGCAAATCAAAGATCTTATCACTTGTTCAGATGATTACAATTACAGTCCTCTCTTATGCATATAAGAATATGAAAATACAGTCTTGAAAACCTGGGCTCTCACAAATTTGGGAATAAATCTGTTTCTTGTCCGTCTCGGGTTATTGTGTCGACACACATATGCCATTGTTGGTCGATATACTGCCGACATCGATCGCTGTCGGTTGGCTTCTCTACCGACATCGGTCTTCAGTCAGCTGATGTCGTTCACTGGGGTATCAAATTCCTACCATCCTGTTGGATAGTTTGGGCAAATCAGAGCCAATGTCCTGCCATCTTGTTGGGTAGATGGGTAGATTGAATCAATGAAGTCACCATGAGTGACAGACATAATGATGATCAGGACACCAAAGAATTCTATCGAGCTATGGTTACAGGCTAGCAGCAGATGAGACAGGCACTACAGGAACTCACTACTCTGGTAGAGAGGATGAACACATCTATTCGACAGAATGGGGAGCAAGGAGATAACAGGGGTGCTACTGTTAATCAGAGACCATAGCTGACCCATTCTAGGATCGCTAATAGGCCTACACAGCCTACGTTTGTTAAGAATGATTGAAAGGCCAACCCAACATCACCACCTTTGGATCGAGAGGCTCTTAATGGTCTACGCCAAAGGAAGCTTTGCTTATATTGCAAAGATCCATATGATGCCAACCACAATTGTCATTTGAGGCCTAAGGGCAAGGCATATCGTATAATATGGGAGTATTATGAGGATTCAAAATTCAAATATTTTGAACAGCATGATAGTTCCAAGGAGTCAAAGTCAGAGGCTTCAAAGCCTAAGGTAGAGACAATGAAGGTGGCTCACCAGGATTTTGAGAGACATGTGGATGAGCTTAATCATGGGGATTCAAACTCTCAGTTAGTTATAGAGGATGAGGGAGCTGGAGATTGTGATGATGAGAGAGTTTCAGCAGCAGCTTCTTCAGAGTTAGATGAGGATGAGTCTGATGCTTGCATTCAGAGTGTGGAGGTATACTCAGAGGTTAGTACATTGAGTATTGGTGATGAGTATGTTTTTGTAGCTACTGATGAGGAGCATGTTGTTGAGGCAGACACACATGTTCAGGATTTGGGAGTACCTGATTCTGATGAGTTTGAGATACCAGTGGAGTCGAGTCTCCATATTGATTCTTCTCACACATATGACAGTGTGGTGCCGTTCGTTGTGCCACTTTTATAGAGGGATTAGTTATGGAATGGATTGGCACCATCTTTTATAGATGGAATTGGCAGTTGGAGTTGTCCATTCTACTTGGGTTATCATACTTTGAGAGTTTGTTTCTCATGTGTTCTTGACTATGGCAGTTGTGCTTTTAGAGTTTGGTTGAGTTGCATTCTCCAGTTTGATTATGAGTCCATCTTTGTTCTACTTCTGATGATGTTGTAGGTACTTGCATTAATTTATAGCAGTGTAGAGCATAGCTACATTTGGGATCCAGGTGGATCGAGTGGTTCATTGTTCTGAGATTGCTTGGGGACAAGCATTTTCTGGAGGGGCAGATTGTCATGTCCCCATTTTCGTGGACATTGACAGACTTGATGATTAGCCTATTATGCGACCTTCATAGGCTGATAAGATGGATAGAGGGTCATGATGGAGATTGGCTTGGCTTCGATTTATAGAATTCCTACAGTTGGCTTTCATTTAGGCTATTTCAGACACATTTAGCCTGAGCTCCTATTATTTAGGGATATTTGACATGCAGCGGAGCGCCTTTATTTTGGTATGGTCATGTGTGGAATCACTCCTTGGTTCACCAACTTTGAACGGTTTGAGGATCTGACATGTATTGAGGGAGATATTAATATTTGATTGATTTAATCAAATATTAATTATTTAGCCTATTTTTAATTAGAAACCCTAATTCTAAATTAAGAAACCCTAATTAGGGCAAGCACATATTTTTGAGGGTATAAGGGTTTCTCATGGAGGCCATTATTGATTATGCATTGATTATTGATTTTGATATTGAAAGAATTCTTCTATGAAGACTGAGCCAAGGGTTCCAGGATTCCATTGCAGTGGAGAACGTCAAATCTTCATTGTGTGTGATTTAAAGGCTGTGAGATATCAGCTAATTTATTGCCAAATTGAGAGATAACTTCATACAAAAGTTATCACAGAGGTTTACAGATTTGAGAAGTAACTTCATACAGAAGTTGTCACAGAGCTTTCTAGGTATTTCTTTATTTAGTTTTTATTCAATAAATTATACAGAGAGAGATCTTCTATATTAGAGCCATATATCTTCAGATCAGGGGTTGAAAACAGATAGGTTGTGCTTAATTAGCGGCCGTACGAAGTCTGTATTGGTCTGTACAGATCCACGCAGATATCGACCTCGGTAGATAGAGATTCCCAGTGACCAACATCGACCGACTGAAGACCGATGTCAGCAGAGAAAGACCTACAGAGACCGACGTCGGTAGTATATCGACCGATGTCGGCAACTATGTGTTCGACACAACAGGCTGAGACGAGACATAATTTAGGTTTCATTTCCAGATTTGCAGAAGATCAGGGTTTTAGGACCAGATTTTAATATTATTTTATTTGTATGAGAAGACTGTAATTGTAATTATCTGAACAAGTGATAAGATATTTGATTGGTAGATAAGAGATTTACTGTGGTTTATTGTTTATCTAAATTTATTCTGCACGATTGTATCTTTGTTTAGAACTGTTTGTGTTTCTATATTCCCTGTTTGAAGGGACATTACAGTGGTATCAGAGCTTTGTGCAAAAAATAGGAGCCCCTAAGTAAGGGACATCACAGTGGTATTAGAGCTTTTTGCTTAGAAAAAGGAGCCCCTAAGTAAGGGACATTACAGTGGTATCAGAGCTTTTTTCTTAGAAAAAGGAGCCCTTAAGTAAGGGACATTACAGCATAATCCTATAATATTTTAACTTCATTGGATATAAATTTTGTACCACCATTTACAATGGGGAAAACCCAAGGGATCATAAAAGTTATTATGATAATTCATACTTAGTCATTGGGGACATTGCCTTTGGTTAACACACATTCCTATTCTCCCAATGTACAATACATTATGCATGATGTTCAATCTCTATAAACCAAGGTGATACATTTGGAGCAAGATGATTTGAAACCTAATCATGCACTAAATTCTCAAATTTTGTTGTACACTCCATTAACACATCATATAGCAATGTATCCTCTACCTATAGGTTTTTTAGTATCCAAGCTTACACTATATGATGGAAATGGTGACCTGAACAACATTTAGAGCATTTCAAATAACATGTTTTGACTATGTGTCCAATGATAGGTTATTGAATAAATTATTTCAAATAACACTTAAGTAGTATGCATTATACTGGTTTTATGATTTAATACATTAATCAATACATGTGTTCAATCCATTACCTCATATGTTCTAGCATATTTTTCAATCAATATTGAGGAGAAACTTTCATATGCTGAGATTGATCAGCTCAAACATAAATCTAATGAACCTATCATAAAGTATGTTTTAAGATACAATAATATGTTATCCAAAATGAAAAATCATATGGTATACAAAGAGTTATAAGATATTTTCAATAAAATTTTTCTTCCACCCTTTCATGAGTCCATCATGTTCAAATTTTTTACATCATTCACATATTTATGCCACATAATAAAAGAAAGGTAAGTCAAATTATTGGCAATGAACGAGCTTAAGTATATAAATAATTTATATTCCAATACAAAGAGTTGAAGCAAGCCAAAATTCTAGGTAAGGCCACTTGATAATAATAATTATTTAAAGGAAAAAATACATGCAATTTCCAAGCCTACTCCATGCATTATCTTATCAACTCCTTCAAGGAAACAGTTTACTAATATAATAGAAGCTTCATATAAGGTCCTTAAAACACTATTGGAATGTAATGTTATATCTCTCCCTCTCATTAAAAAGGTTGATGTGAATAAAACTATTCTAAAAGGTTTTGAATATAATGATTTTAAAAATTATTATAGGACATAATGCTACACTACTAACACATGTATTAGTTTGAGGCACAAAATTTAGGTTTTGATAGATGCAAAAATAATTGATGTGGGCACACCAATAGATAGTTCAAAAGCATATTAAGTGAAAGTAAGGAAATGAAAATATTTAGTGGTCCTTTTCCTAAGCATATAAATAATGAGAGTATAGATACATCAGGCATCCATTATCCATATAAATCACACCCTTGATAGTTTATTACCATTTTCATATAAAGGCATCACACCCTTTGAATGACATCATCGGTACCTACCATACTTTAGTTCCATCTAGGCCACTCATAACATTTATATATAATGAGATAGTATATGATGAGTCAAATTTACATTTTCTGTTCATATGATCTCACATTGACCACCAACCTATTTAGAGTGTCATGGTCAATAAAAATTCAAGTGTGAATATGTGTACAATCACATTTATTTATCATCTTGGATACATAGATCAAGATTTTATTCCTACCACCATGGGCATTAAAGTATTAAATAGTCACATTTAGAGTTCCATTTTTGAGATTGCATTACCATTATAGGTTGGTTCCACACATGTAGCCACCAGATTCATAGAGTACCTAGTGCAAGGGTCTTTGATATGCTATTAGGATGCCATTGGATTCAAAAAATAGGTATAGTTATTTTTACAGTTCATAGATGATTAAAGTATATATATGATAATGAGGTCATACTAGTTCTAGGTATTCCACATGAGTACCCACTACCATAGAAAAATTTGATTCCTATGCATAATATTTCAGTTGAGCAACCTAAAAAATATGCAACCTACTTAGAGATTTATATATCAAGTATCTACCCTTACATGGAGGCGTATATTTTAGAGGCCACTTTAATAGATATTTATCAAATGTTTTTGATATCCTCTATTTACTCCTACATCTCATAGATTGATATTACACAACACTAATGGTAACTCACACAAGGTACCAACACATGATTTGTACACTTCTAGATGCGTTTTAAAATGCCCTATAGTTCATAATTCTCAATAATAGGTAAAATATGATACATATCATTAATATGATAATGGAAATTAAGGTACATAGGGTAATAAATATTCATATTCTCCATTCAGATAAGCTCAATCATTATAGTGTAACCTTTCCCTTCATGACAAGTTACCATTCCTCTTCTAGACATAGGGCCCATTGATTGCGAGTCCCTTGTATGACTCATTAGTTAGTGTTTTTCTTCCCACTTTATCCTTTCACTTTACATATATATGAAAAAATACAAAATAGTAAAATATTTCATAAAATTCCAAAATCATAACCTATGCATGCTTATGTTTAGTTCATCATACACTAGTTAGTTTGTGCATATTTATTCAATACTTACTTTTATCCAGTTTATATCATATATGCTTCACAAGTGTTCATGAATGAGTTCAAATCATATAGGTTATAATCCCATGACATGGTTTTAGTTTATTCAATATCATAGACTCAAAAATAATAGTTAGACAATAATTTCATATTGGACATGAGTGTACCACTCCATTTATTTCCCCTACTATTATTCTAGTGAGTATAATTTATCATTATTGAGTTCTTGATTATACATAGGCCTTATACAACTTGTACATCCACCAAAAATTTCATAGGAATATTATACATAGGTTTTATCCTTCTTTGGTTATCCCTTATTGTTCATAACTTATTTCTTTACATGGCATAACATCTATCAACACTGCTCACTTACTAACACAATGATATCTTACTAGTTATGTATGTTAATGAATTTAATAGTGTTAAAAAATTATTTATATTGATCAATTACATATATCATGAATTATTTTCATGTGTGTTTTATTGCTTCATATCTTGTATGTATTCTTTGTTTGACTTGAGGAAATTTTAAAATGTCTTTTACATGTGGCTCTAAGCCTTCATTCTATGTTTCTATGCATGTGAGGATATCTATACATATACTTATGTGTGGATTGAAGATTTTTTTTATATTTATATTCATATGATGGAAATTTAAACATGTCCCTTGTATGTGGCCCTTTTACCTTCTATTGCATTTTTATGTGCTTTATGTGTGCTCTGTGTTTGTGTGCATCATGGCCATGACACTTGTTTTATTGTTTGTCCAGTTTTCAATGTCATAATGGACATCATGCATCCCCTTAGCCATTTTGATTCCATGATGGATATCATGCATCTCTCCCTAAGTCTATCTATTTTATCTTTACATACTCAATTTTTATCACTTATTTGTATACCTAATCACAAACATCTATTTATCTAGACATTATAACTATTTAATCTTATTCATACATACATCTCACATTACTATTATACTCAACCTATCCATATGATGATGTCATGCTTCTCCATGTTATTGTTATTACTTATATTTACATCTCTTTACATAACATATATAACATGACTTATTATTTTAAGTTATTTAAAAGGATAAATAACTAATCTTAAAAAAGGGGCACACATTGGTTTGTCTTAGATACTAATCCCTAAAATGTAGTACACATTCATAATTTTGTAGGTATTACATAGTTGGTAAAGTTTTAAACTCAAAAAACACTCAGTAATTTTGGAAAAGAGTGATATAATTAGATAGGAGAACACTAATCTATTTTAAAAATAAGGTTTTGTTGTCCTACCAACCAAAAAATAGTTAATTTCATAATTTCTTAGAATATTCATTGTTATAGAATAATATGAAAAATGTTTATAGTTTAGTTTCCATAAAATACTCAAGTTTGTTTAATATTTTCTTATTTTGGGGGCATCATGTGTAGTATGTAATTTTGGTTAATCACATAGGTTTTTTCATAGAATCTCATTTGTTATTACTTAGTCTCATAATATATTTACACTAGATATTAGATTGGGGGCATGTGCATGGCACATGGCTTCATGTTTACTCGATTTTGCACTAGTTTCATAGATGGAATGAAAATTCTTGTCATTATCTATGCTATATACACTAGAAACATATTATAATATTTTTTTCATTAGTTTTTCATCATTTTTACATAAAAAATAAACCTTATTACATATATATTAGTTGGTTTTCCTTTTTTTCTAGTTTTATACCAATATTTTGCACTAGTTTTGCACTAGAATAATCTTTTAAGATTCATATAAAGATTATAAAATAATTCAATGCTTTAGGTATGAAATGATGGATTAAAAAACACCTTGATTTATTAATCACACTCTCATATTGATGAGAATTAGGGCATGAAAAATCCAATCCAAGCTCTTCAATGAAAATGATATATCTAATGGTTCTACGCTCTAAAGTCATCAATTTTTGCACCAATAAAAATAGAAAAAATTGTGTACCTAGTTAGGTGTGCTCATTCCTTTTAATTCAATATTTTTTGTCTTTGATTTTTGATATTCATCTTAAGTAAGGACTAGTTTTGTACATGTTTCATTACAATTTTGTGTGGAGCACAATTCAACGTTGTGGCCTACATTCAAGACTACACTTCATAGGTAAGTTTAAGTACACATTTTACTTTTTACTTTAGTAATTTCACTTTGATGCATTAATATAATAAAATGGGGGAAATGTAGACACAAAAATTAATATGTAAGATAAAAAATTGCTCTTATGACCACCCTTTTTATACACTTAGTTCTTGAGCTATTATAAATCCTTTTGAAAACTTTCCTTTACTTTTCATATGGAGGAATCACTCTTTTAAGCTAACTAATGATCCTAGAATGTCCCTATTTTATGTGAAAATATTATAAGACCACATTCAGAGTATTTATGATCTTAGTACAAATGTTTGTCCTCTTTGGACAATAATTCCCCATTGGGCAAGATTTTCATGCTCTATTGTCCAAACCCACCACTGTTGTCTTGCCACCAAATAATAACTATTTTGTGAAATTTAAAGTTATGAAAAGGTAGGAATATGAATTTTATAATCCCCATCTGAAGGAATTCCAAAAATACTACTATAACAACACATTTAAAATCATTTTTCACACAAGAAGCTTCCACACTGAAAAACACCAGAATTCCAATTGTACATTAAGATAAAATTCCCTATTTCTCTCAATTATTATTACATAAACCCTAGTGTCCCTAAGATAAAGTATGAATACACCTCTATGGTCAAAATTCATGGTTTAAAAACCTAATCACATCAATATTTCACCAACATCTATAATTTTAGACCAGTTTCACACACACCACCATAACATGGGAGAACTACATGGAGTTTGATCCCTCTTTAGACTATTAGTATGCAAACAATGATCAACATAGGGGGTTTTGAGGTCTCATATAACTTCAAATACTAACCCATTTTTATTCCATTATTGTATTCATATTTATATCTCATTGACCTAAGGGTTTGAAGAGAAAATAAGCTACACAATGGTCTCTGTATAAGAACATAGGCTCTTGAACAGGGTAAAAAACATAGACAAAGGTGAACAAACCTAACAAACTTGGACCTAATTTATTTTTTGGACAAGATTGACCTAATTTTAGACATTAACACCTCAAAATTGTTTCCCAATTAGGGTGACAATGTCCAAAGGTTATGCAAGATCTTTTTCTAGGTTCACACTTAATCAACACAATCCATCTATTAGTCTCAAATCCAAAAATAGTGCACATATTAGTTTTCTAGATAAGTTTATATTTCTCTTTTAAATTTTCCATATTTAGTATATTTACAAATTTAATAAGTTTCAAATTATTTTTAGTAGTTATTGTATATATATATCAATCCGATTTTACTCAGAGTTTGTCATATTTAGGTAATATATTTGCTAGTTTTCTAAAATTTGATAAATCACCATGAATCTATATGCTCAATTGTAGTTATATTTACAACCTAAAACTTTGAACTTGTAATTATTTTTCATATGCTAATGCATAGGATTTAAAGTTTATATAAATCTATACTTTTATTCTTTGAAAAGTGTGTGCATATATGTATGTCACATGCCCCAAAATTTATATCAATTGTTCTAATATTTGTCATGTGTTTGATTTCTGAATTATTTTGAATATTTAAAAACATGTATTGTGTTATAAAATATCATTTTTCCTTATTTTTATTTTTTTAAAACTTGTATCTTGTTTCTTCAAATCCTATACTCTATCCCAAATATATTTTTTTGTTCATGGAGGCCTAGATCTCTAAGACAAGCCCATTATGATGCCCCCTTTTGAGATGAGATGTAGACTATAAGTCACTCATCTCAAAAAAAGAGTTAAATATTTCATGTGATAAGGATATAATCATGTAGAATTATGTTATCAAATGAAGAGTATGTCATCCTAGTAATGTAATTTTCAATGAAGCATATATGTATTATATTGAATGTAAGGCATATAAGTGCCTTATCTAGATATATTTAATGATGTAACATAGATTAAATTACCCATTCCAAAGTAGACTACATACTAAAAGTGCATGATATAGATCATGACACGACTAATCCAGTTCAAAAAGCACAATAAGCATAACACACAATGTCACACAATGTCACACAACAATGCCAAGGGACGTACACAATGTGTATAAACATGTCACAACAAACAAGGCCAAGAGTAACATGTAAATGAAATTTAACATGTTACAAACAATGGAATGTTGAAATGTAACATAAAACATAGGACCAAGGGGAAAAACACATATATGTTCAAATGTCACACATATGAAGCAAAATATCATTGATATGTTTAAGAAATTGATGCACATATAAGGGCCTAGGGCCACATAAATAAGCTAACAATGTTTAGCCTCTCATGTGAGAAATCAAACAACATCAAGAATAAAAAAGTGAAAATTAGTGTATTCCATCCATATGTTTTCATGCTACATCATAGAAAAATAACATATCTATGTAGCATAATGTAAGATGTGTGTAATTAACAAGCCACTTTTAAGATATGTATCTCAACATGTTAGAAAGGTCATAGGAATATATAACCTGCTATAATGTAACCTATAGAATTAGGTGCCCCTAGTATAATCATGACCATTAGGTGGATGGGAATACAACATCTAAGAGTCCATGTATAATGTATGCCTTGCATCACACTCATATAGCTCATGAAATGCATGCATATATAAAAACAAATATGATATCACCAAATATATGATATATAACATATTAACATATGTAGAGAAGTAGCTTAGAATCTCATGACATGTTAAAGTCACAATTTTTTATTTTTTTAAATTATTTTGAATGTTTTTGTATTTTTAAAATATTTGATTTTTTTGAATATATATATATATATATATTGATATATATTCAAGGGTAACTAACATATTATTTAATTGATGGAAGCACCAAAGTGTGTGCTTAGATCATAGATGTTGAATATAAATTTTCACAAGCCTAAAGTGTTAAATATAAATGTGTTTGAATCCAAAAAGGCATTAGGTGCTGTAACATAGTTGTCTTGATCATTGATCATAGAATATTTTATAGAATGTGCAACTCACAAAGGTGTAAAACTTGGTGGAGTCTTGATGTATAATAAGAGAAAGTCTCATTACTCATATTTTCTATGGAACACATTGAATTGTGTGAGGGACTGCCTTAAGATGTACTATAAATTTTTGCATTTATTTAAACCTTGAGTAATTATTTGATATGAATATTGTTATTTAGGAGTGTGTACCTCTTTCCTTTGAATTTAATCTATATAAATATTTTGTATAGGTGCAACAAATGATTTTATACTATGATCTTGAACGTGTGTATTGATTATGCTTATACTATGCTCTTGAATAAATGCCATAACCAACTATGGTGGGTGGGGGAGGAGGAGTTACCATTGACTATAGAGGGTACTCATATCAAATACATTAAAATTTTACCACTTGATTAAAATGTATGTATTTGAGACACACACACACATGCGCGCGTGTGCATGCACACACACACAGACACATAGATGGTACTGTGTGAAGTTTCTATATCCAATGTCATCCTAATCACATGTTAAATACCCTTGTGCTTGGTAAAAATAGGAATTTCATTTCCTTTATTCTTGAACCAACTTAGAGAGGTAACAATATACACTTAAGAGTGTTTTATGTATGTCCATTAAATGCTTTCACTATTTTTGATGTTGATTGTAAATATTGTATTGTGTTTCCAACACTTCAAAGGAATGTCATTTTACTTGTATTTTTTCTTGACCCATTTTCAATCATGACAATGTGTATAGGTCACTTGTTGATTTAAGATCGAATAAAAAGTACATGTTTATCTAAATCATATTCATTGATCTAACTATTATCAAATGTGATCACACAACGTGGTGATAATGTACTTATAAATATAATAATAATTATATCTATCAGATGCCCATATGTCTTAGGAGGAATATGTGTATTGTACACGTGATGTATCTTTGAATTATCCAATTTTTTTTGTACCATGGTTTGGAAATGGTTTACAAAATATATTTAGCTTTGCATTGTCATTTTGTTTTGGTTTAACTTCTCTATGGGTGTGATTATCTCAATATTATTATCATTGATAAGATCTTGTATCTTATGCCTTAACCTTAAAAATTATTGGTGAAATTCTTGATATAGATGTGGTAGTCATAATATGTGTTACTATTTAAGACCTTAGGTTGAGGCTTGATCAAATCAATATCAAATTATGGAGGTAGAGATAGGAGATTGCAATCAGTTATTTTATGTAATAATATATGAGGAGGTGATAATAAACTTATGAATTTCCTCTTTGGTGGAAATATCAATTGAAGCTTACTTGTTGATTGTGGTATTGCATTAACTATTACATTTGATTCATTAGGTTTGAATTTTTAGTTTGGTTTTATTTGAAACATATAATTTGAATCAAATGGAGCATTTGATGTGTACTTGAGTTTTTTCAAAGCCATGATCTTGAATTCTCTTTCTTTGACTATATGGCATAACTCATCAAAAGATCTGATTTTGTCAAACATAATGGACTCATGGAGTCATGATATAAATTTATGTGTGAGTATGTATTGTAATTCATTATCTAGCATAGAGTTTTTTTATTTTATTTTAATCTTAGAAAGAATAATTTTGTATTGAATAAAATATTCATTGAATGGTTCATTAGACCCTTGCTTGATTTTGTAAATTTATGGATAAGATAGTTTTCTCCAATGTTGATATAAAGTGTGATAAAAATTGATATTTCAAAGGGCTAATTATCTAATTTATTATAATGGAAGAGAAAAGAACCCTCATAAAGAATAGTATTTGAGGCTTCATGGAAAGAAGTTGGTTAATAATTTTTAACTATAATCATAATCTAAGCATGTTTCATCGAATGATTGAAGATGTTGTAAAATATCTCCTTTAACATCATAGAGTGTTAGCTTAGGAGATACAAATAATGATAGTAATGGGTAAAAGAATATCTCAAGTTCCAAAGGATTATTAATATAAGTATGAGGATCCATTGAGTGAATTCGTATAGAGGCCCCATGCTCTAATTATAAAAATATAACATGTAAGGCTATAACAAATTGCTAAAGAGAATATGCATTAGGCGAGGTTAGTAGTGGATATTGCATAGTAATTGAGGGAGGTGTGTATGATTCCCTTATATAAATAGGCATATTAAGTTGTTTAAACCATGTATACCCCCATACCTAAGGATTATGTCACATATGTATTTGGAGGTGTTGATATAGGGATATTAGTAATTGGGACATTTAAAGTTGTAGGGTTGAATTTTTTTGAAGGTACCCCTAATATTTCTATGTTTGAGGTGATGCAATATCTGATTAGTATTTATTCTTAGATGCTAAGATTAATTTAAAAAAATTATAAAATTATTTGGGGAATTATCAAATTTATTAACAAAAAATGGATAACTCTTTGATTTGCTTAGGATATACCCCATTAAGATCAATTAAATCAATTCTATAAGAGATTTCAAGATTATCTAGATTATCATACATAGTTTCATTATCTTAATTATCATGTTCATTGATAATATAATATTCAATTTAGAAATAATTTTAAATAATTACATTATCATATTGATCAAAGATGTCTATGTCATCTATTTTAAAAGAGACCAAAGAAATTTGAATATGTTCCATAGGAATTCCAAATAATCTAACATTATACCTTAAAGGAATAAATGAGATAACCTTATTGAGTGGCATGCAAAGATACAAGATAAAAAAGGAAAATAGGCATAACTAAATAGGGTGTGTTTGCTTTGTAGGCTCTTAGATATATTGATTCAAGTCATAAAATAGTGAAAATGACCCAAAACACATTAAATAAAAATTATTCCACCATGTATTAGCCACATTATCCTATCTCTAGGGTATGTTGAGAGTAGCTTCCTAGGGATAACCACTTACTAGCGCACTATAAAGAGATATACTTAGTTCACATAGTTTCCTATTGACTATTTTAAATATTTGAAAGTATAAATTAGAAAAAGATGTGAGTGACATTATTATAATTAAGAACAAATATGAAACTACTTATAAACAAGACTAATGTAAGTGGATATAATCATGCCAATGTTTGTGCTTATTTACCATGCTATGTCTAATATAACTATAATAAATGACTGACATGAAAGGACAAATAAATAAAACCCTAATAATGATAGATAAGAAAAAAAATCAAAGAGTAATTTTGGATAAGAATTCTATAAGTGAATAAAAGTACATGCCACTCAATCTTGTTGACCATATACTTGTATTTATTTACTATGATGAAAAACTAATTACTATTCCTATTGTGCCTTTATCTGCTAAGTAATATGATATATCAAAATTTAAATTTTTTTGTATAAAATTTATTGTTTCTCTTATTTTTCCTTTGAAAACCTTAAGGGAACTTTTAAAGTTTATAAATATTTAATAAAGAGGGGAGTATAATGAGATAAATTTACTTTAATTACTCCCTATATGATTGCCCACTTCCTATATATCCAATACTCCAAGGAAATCAAGTCCACATAGTTGTCCCACCTAGAGTTATTTTGAAATTTTGCTCCTCAACTATATATATAAAATTATAAAAATGGATTTGATACTTGAAAATGATATCTCTTGACTTTATTTGAGATAATTTAGACTTGGATTATGGTTGATCTTAAATTTATAAAGAATAGGGTAGATTTTATCAATGTGCATTAGTGTGTAGGCTTGAACAAAGTGAGTATAAAATGATCTTAATGAATTACATTTGATGTGTATTTATAATGAAATATTTTGATGATTTAATTTAGTCAACATTATGAAACATGTGAGTAGACCTAAAATAATTATTTAAAATTTGGAAATGAGCCATTATTTGGTGTGAGACACAACTAGTCTAGGTAGAGTGAACCTATACTGAAATATCAAGGACAACTATCTTGAGCAGGAGACAATATAAGGGTGATATTAAGAAGTTTGATCATTTTAACATGAAATTTATATGTAACAGTGATGGTAAACAAAGGGTCAAACCCACATATGGCTAAAATACTTAGAGAAATTATAATGCCCCTCATAAAGAGCTACCTTTCCCATGCTAATTTGAGGCAACTTCCAAGTACAATGACTCATGATGGTAAATAAATATGAATTTGTGGTTTAACTCCTTTCTAATAATGGATTAATGTTTATTAATATGTTAAGAAATACTAATCAAATTTTAACTTACACACATTTATCATATATTTAATATTCCTAAAATTTGTCAATATTTTAAAATATAAATTTAAAAGGTCATATGCCTTATAGAAAGGATATGAGCTATATCAAATAGGTTTTTTGGAAAAACTACAAAATTTATGGTCCTAAAACTAGTTAGTGGGCTTGACCCATTAGTTTGAGTGTGTAAACTTTTTTATGATGCAGGAACATCCTTATTGGATGACTCATTTTGATGTTGTTTAATTAATTTTGGTTTGAACAAGTATTTAATTATCAATTATCATGTTTAAATAAATTATATTAGTGTTATGAATCTTAAAATACACCTTGGAATGTTTTCCCAATGTTTAGAGGTGTTTAGATAGGTTAGTTTTTAAATTTGGCATTTTCCCATTAAATTCATAATTTGATTTTTTCAAAGTTTTAGTCTAATTTGGGTATTGAAAAATCTCTTTGAATGGGTATTGAAGGTGTCAATTATTAGGAAACATAAATAAAGGCACCATGGGTATTTATACATAGGCATAGGTCACATTGTGTGGACAATCAACCTTGATGTTTGAGTTAAGGTGCAAACTCTGTTGTAAGTGACCGTTGAAAGGTCAACGAGTAGTTAGAATAGTTATAAGAGATATAGAAAATGTAAGTTTTTATTTTAGAGTTATTATTCAAGATATATTAAATCATGAGATGGTTCAAACCCAATAGACAATGAAAGGGGAAACTCAAGTTTTAATAAGGTCTGCAACCCTGTTTTCCTATGTATACAAATGGAGAATGACTGTATTTTGATTACTCAATGAAATAAGATTAAAAATATGGTGATTACGATTATTTATTTTGTATTTGTGAGTTTTTTTGTGTTATTTTAATTTTTATATGTAGTTTATGTGTGTGTTTTCATTCCACTTTACAAACTAGACTATATAGCTTGCTGAAACAATGCAAACTTGTACTGTCAACTCATAGAATCTTGTAAGATGGTACAAAAGAGACATAAAAAGGTTTTTTTATTTATTAAAATATGTTTTTAAGGATATATATTAAAAAAAACCTTCATAATTCCTAAACTACGTTTTTGAAATACAACACTTGAAGACTTTCACTCTCAGGCCTGTAGACTATAACTGCGTGTGCAGAGAGACCAAGAACGTTCTAACAAGGTTGAACATAGAAGTGTAGGAGGAAAAATAATGTTTGAAAATATTCTTCCAGATTCCAAATACATGAAAAAAGTTTCATATAATATTAAAACCTCTTTTAAAGTCGTAAACCATAAAATAATTGCTCTTAGGTTGATATAATTACAAACAACCCTAAATTTGGTTTTGGAGGAAAAATGCATCTATAAGATGTTTACACCAATGGAATTTCATAAAATTTGGTAAATTTATATTTATTCACGTGGGTTTAGATATTTTAAGGTTTTTTTTGGTGATTCTATATGTGTATGTATTGTTATAAGCAATTGTGTGGGGTTAGGTGCAAGAAAGGCCTAATTAAGCCTAATAGTGAGCTAAAAAGGATTAGAAAAGGGCCTTACAGTATGAGTTTGAAGTTGGAATTTCATTTATAGGTGAAAAATGATAGATTGTAGTAGGATCAGGTACTATTTTTATAATATGCTTCCATACTGAACCACACAAGCGAAAAAGGCCTTAAAAAAGGCTACAAGGACTATTTGATGAAAGATAAGAAGTTGCCAAGGTTAAGACAAGAAGAGTTGAGGGGTTGGTGAATGGAATTAAGGGTATAAATATACTAAATTTATAATTATAAATATGATAATAAACATAATTTTTTTTTATAAGCCTTTAGTCATTGATTGACCAAGTGAATCTAAGCACCTTGAGAGAGTTGGCATCAATATTAAGTCAAGAGAGTGAGATTATTTTGGTTATCCTGTACATAATTTGGTATCAGATATTATGATATATTTGGAAGGAAACAAGGACACATGGTATGTATATGATGAATAAAAAAATATCCCAGAGGAGGTTACAAGCAATGGATGTATTGGTGGTTGAAGTGAGGAATGTGTAGGCAAGGGTATGAGCCATGAAGTAAGATCAAAGAAGAGAGATGAATAGGGGTGATGTAAGTGAGGGAGATGATGATATTACTCATGAATAAGTAATATAATAAGGAGATGAAGGAAGAGTTGAATATATATTCATTAGAGTAATTCTTGAAGTGACCTCATCCAAGATGAAGGTGCCCATGTATGAGGGTAGTCTTAATGTGGAGGAATTGGTTGATTGGATCAAAACCATGGACAAGTACTTTAATTAAGAAGAAGTGAATGAACCAAAGAAGGCTAAGTTTTAAATAACAAGGATGAAGGGTCATGCATCCTTATGGTGGGATGGCATACAAGAAGAGAGAAGAAGAAGAGGAAAAGATAAGATAAGGACATGGGATAGAATGGTGGCCAAGATGATGGGTAAATTCATGCCCAAAGACTATCAGACCCACTTGTTTAGGAGGCTAAAAAACTTGAGTTAAAAATATATGATAGTAAAAGATTAAATTTAGGAATTATATAAGTTGACCATTTGAGTAGGACACATAGAGGAGGATGTTGAGAATGTTACTCAGTATATGAATGGCTTGAAGTTTGTCATTCAAGATGAGATAAGCATATTGACACCTTGAATAGTTGAGGAGGTGTATCAAGATGAATTAATGGCATAAGATAATTTTTTAATAATTCAAATTCAAATAAATAGATGTAGAGGTGGTAGAAGCTATAGAGGTAGAGGTCAACAAGAAGGAAGAGGACAACAAAGTAATAGAAGCCAATGACAAGATCAAAGAAAATAAGTGGGTAGTAGTTTATAGATTTCAAGTACCTCAAAAAAATGTGGTTATGGGTATAGAGGTGAAAGATCATATGGTAGGGGAAGAGTCAACAATTAGTTTTTAGGCAAGTGCTTCAAGTGCAATAAATTTATAGGACATAGGTCATATGAGTGTCCAAAAGATGTTCGAAGTGGTATCTCTTAGAGTGAGAGTAGAAAATAAGTGGTTCAATAAGAAGAGGAGAGTGTAGATTCATTACCTAACTATGTGTAAGATCCTAAAATAAGGTATATCTTATTGATTAAGAGAGTTCTCTTAAAGACCAACCATGAGGAGAGAGAACCACCATAAAGGAAAACATTATTTAGAACCATGTGCAAGAGAAAATTTAAGTGATATAATGTTATAGTGGATAATCATAGTATGAATAATTTAGTGTCTTTTTTGATGGTGTCTAAACTAGGCTTAAAAATAAGCAAGAATCCAAGTCCATACAAGGTCTCTTAGATTTAAAATAGTCACCAAGTCCTAGTAAATGAACAGTGCTATGTAGACTTGCATATAAGTGGATATAAGGTTAAAATATTGTGTGATGTCATTCCCATTGATTTTTACCACATCATTCTTGAGATACCATGGTATTATGATAGGAGATCTTTGTATTGTGGAAGAGCTAACACTTACACCATTGAGAAGGATGGATGTAAGCACACATTAAACCCCTTGAAAGACAATGCATGGAAGGAGACACTAGGTAGTGTGATGATGTTTGGAGAGAAGGAATACCTACCCAAAGAAGTCAATTGTAGTAGTAAAGACAAGAACATGATAGTTGAAATCAAGATCCAAGAAGATAACCATGTAGTTTAAGTTGTCAAGGCAATGGGAAAAGAGAGTGCAACAATTGAAGGGCATTTTGAGGAGTTAAAAGTAAGCAACAATAAATTACTATAGTCAAACCAAAAAGGTGAGTTGTTCTCCAATACACATCTAGTAGGGTTATTTTCAAGTTTTTCATATCACTTGTCTTTCATATAAATCAAGGAGTACATAAAATATTTTATTGAGAAGGTGGGTGTGTTGAAATAATTAGCTATGGAAGGAGAATTCATTGATCAGGTTAAGAGTGAATAGAATAAATTGAACAATAATGAGGTTGTAGAGGTTGAGAGTCTTTTAGGAGAGGAAGAAACAATAAGTCATACTCCCATAAGTAGAAAACCCAAGCATAGACAATACAAGAATTTAAGAGAAAGAGTACGATTTCCACAAATACAAGAAAGAGGTTGTTTTCATTAACTTGTGTGTTCCATGTGTAGGTTGGTTGTAGGAGAATAACTAGGTGCTGAAGATGATCAAGTGGAATATGAGAGGTCACCTAAAAGGAGAAAGCAAGGTGGTGTTGATAAAAGCACAAGGCGGTCTATATGTCACTCATAGACCTTGGGACCTAGGAGGATGTACCATTGCATAGTTGGAGTGAACATGAGATAGAGATGCTGAGGAGGAGGTCCAAAAACTTTGACAAACTTTTATGAAAAGTTTATTTCACACTCCCGTAGTATGATGTAGGAGCATCCTTATTGGATGACTCATTTTGATGTTGTTTAAGAAATTTTGGTTTTAAAAATTATTTCATGGTAAATTATCATGTTTAGAGTTAGTATATAGGTTTTAGGATTCTTAACATACACCCTAAAACTTTTTCCAAATGTTTAGAGGTGTCTAGGTAGGTTAGTTTTTTAATTTGGCATTTTCCCACCAAATACATAATTTAAATTTTTGAAAGTTTTGATCTAGTTTAGGTATATAAAGAACAATTTGAATTGGTATTGAAGGTGTAAAATATTAATAAACATAAATAAAGGAATAATGGGTCTATATACATAGGCATAAGTCACATTGTATAGCCAATCAACTTTGATGTTTGTGTCAAGGAGCCAATTCTCTTGTAAGTGACCATTGGAAGGTCAAGAAGTAGTTAGAATAGTTATAATAGTTATAATAGATATAAAAAATGTAATTTTTTATTTTTTATTTATTAGTAAGGATGTATTCAAGAATTATAGGGTTCAAGACCCAATAGATAATGAAATGGGAAACTCAAGTTTTAATAAGAAGGTCCGCAACCCTATTTTCTTGTGTATATAAATGGAGAACAAATGTATTTTGATTGCTCAATGAAATAAGATTAAAAATGTAGTGCATATGATGATTTATATGGTATTAGTGAGTGTTTTTGTGTGATTTTAATGTGAATATGTAGTTTAGTGTGTGTTTTCATTCCACTTTACAAACCAGACTATATATCTTGTTGAAACAATGTAGACTTATACTGTCAACTCACAAAATGTTGTAAGATGGTACAAAATAGACATCCAAAGGTGTTATTATTGATTTAAATTTGTGTATAAGGATATAAAAGAGAAAAACCAACTTTCACAATGATTAAACTACATTTTTTAAAGACAACAATTTAAGACTTTCACTCTCGGGCCTGTAGACTTTAACTATGTGTGCATGGAGACCAAGAATGTTCTAAAAAGGTTGAAAAAAGAAGTGTAGGAGGAAAACCAATGATTGGAAAACATTATTTTAGGTTCAAAATACATGAAATTAGTTTCACATAATATTAAAACCCATTATGAAGTCTTAAACTAAAAAATAATTGCTCTTAGGTTCATACAGTTGCAAAGAACCCTGAACTAGGGCTTTAGAGGAAAAATGCATGTATAAGACATTTACACAAGTGTAATTTCATAAAATTTGGTAAATTTATAGGTAATCATGTGGGTTTATATATTTTAATGTTTTTTGGGTGATTCCATGTGTTTACATACTATCATAAGCAATTATGTGGGGTTAGGTGCAAGAAATATCTAATTAGGCCTAATAGTGAGCTAAAAAGGATTAGAAAAGGAACTTACAAGATGAGTTTGAAGTTGGAATTTCATTGAGAGGTGAAAAATGATATATGTTACTATTATCAGGTAATATTTTTCCAATATACTCTTGTATTGGACTGTACAAGCAAAAAAGGCCTTAAAAAGGCTATAAGCACCATTTGATGAAAATAAGAAGTTGCCAAGGTTAAGACAAGAAGAGTTGAGGGGTTGGTGAATGGAGTGAAAGGTATAAGGAGAATAAATTGATAATGATAAAGGTGATAATAACCACAAAACATTTTGATAAACCTTTATTCAGTGATTTACTAAGTGAATCTAAGCACCTTGAGAGACTTGACATCAAAAATAAGTCAAGAGAGTGAGATTGTTTTAGTTATGCTTTGCATCATTTCGTAATATATTTGATTGAAGTTTAATATTCCCATGTGGGAATGTAAAAAAATTAATTATTTTCATAATAAGTGGGGTTACTTGTGCAAGTGAACCCACATGTTGTTTTTTAAGGAAGTATTTTGGATGTAATAAAAATATGGGTCATTCTATGACATGAATATGAACCTTGTAAGGAGGGTACTCTCATGCATTTATGAAAGTGGGTGAATTATATTGGTAAATTTTTTAATTAACCTCCCATAAATGGTTCATTTTTGTTGTTGTCTAATGATGGGAAAATCTTGTTGGGAGGGGGTGCTTACAAGGAGGAGCCTTGGAGGAACTTGTTGGAGTTTTGGAAGCTTGGATCTTGATTGACAAATGGTAGAAAAAGAGGTAGGCCTATTATAATTATATGTTTACAAAAATTAACTATGTATCATAGGAATATCCATCAATATAAACTTATCTAAATAGCTCTCTCTCTCTCTCTCTCCCTCCCTCCTTGATAAAAGGTTATGAGAATTTATCATAGTATCAAAAGATAATTTCCCTGTGTTAAAATATGGAAAATGGTGTATAATGGAATGACAAGTTAGATTAGTGGTTTGATTGTGTGATATTTATCTCTCTAATCTTGGAAGGATGTCATTTGCTTCAAAAATTATTTCTGCCTTACCTTCTTCAATTTATTTTATTTAAAAAATTAAAGAGAAACAAAATCTTTTTTTTAGTTATGATTCAATTGTATGAAGGATGCATTTTTTAAAACAAATAAATAAATGGGTTTAATCATGTATATATAAATTTAATATATTTAGGAGAATAAATAAATGGAATTTAAAATAAACAAAAATGTAAATATTAATGTATAAAAACACACATATAACAATGATATAAATATATGTTTGTATGTGTGTGTATGTATGTATACATATACATGTGTGTGTGTGTGTGTGTGTGTGTGTGTGTGTGTGTGTGTGTGTGTGTGTGTGTGTGTGTGTGTGTGTGTGTGTGTGTGACACACACACACACACACACACACACACACACACACACACACACACACACACACACACACACACACACACACACACACACACACACACACACACACACACACACACACATACATATACATATAGACATACATATACATATAGACATACATGTACATACATACATACATATACATATCCATATACATCTACACACACACACACACACATACATACATACACACATTATGTATATATGTATGTATGTATATGGATGTGTTTATGTACACACACACACACACACACACACACACACACACACACACACACACATTGTGTGTGTGTGTGGTATCAAATTTACACTATTGTTTCTTGTTTCTAAATTTAATTTTGACTAAGTGATAATAAAATATCAAATAATGAAAATTCTCAAATTTAAAAGTTGTAACTAAATTTTAATATTTTAAAATTATTAGTATAATGATAAAATAAATTTATTATGAGTTTTTGTTATTTTAATAAGGCAATTTTGAAGCCAGTTTTAGGAAGAATTCCATAAAGAAATTTTCAATGATTAAATTCATTTTGGAATGCTACGTAGATTTGTTTGTTCCTTTCAATTAAAATTATTCCCTTCTCTTAAATGTGTTACTTTTATCTTAGAGAATAAGCTCTAATGCTTAGAAAAATTTACTTTTTTTCATAAAATAAAACATGGGTGATTTTGTACCTAGTGTATCCACCTTGGAGTTGGTGTGTTTTGTACTATTTATAAGCATAGTTGGTTGTGTATTTTTTAAGTGTGTATTTTCCACTTCTAAATAAATAAATATCTATCATACACTCTACTATCCTAAAATAATTATTTATATCCTTAGTTTAGGTTATAGACATTAAATGCTTTTTAATTTTATAAGGATTTAGTTGCCTTAAGGTTAGGTCATGAGGAGGTGCTCTATCAACAATAAAACATGCTCTTTTTTAGTTATTTCTTGGTCATTGGTAGTGTAAATTCAATTTTTACCATATGTTTGGATGACTCATTTATATCTTGGTAGAACCTAACTGTGCTTGGGTTACTTAGTGTTTGCATTGATACCCACAAAAAAGTAGCTATGTTATCTTAGTTATAAGATAATTTTGGGAAGTTTATATGCTTTCAAATTTGATCTAACACTCATTTGGGTAACCACTGAACTACAATCAACCTTGATTTTTCATATGAAGGTGATCATTGTAGATATGTAGGAAACTTGGGGAGTGGGCACAGACATGCATAACTAACCCTTAGGATGATCTCCTAATGTGGGTGATTTATAACTAACTTGTAGAGTGATATTTTGACTCAAGAATTAAAAACTAATCCTTAGAGTGTTTATACGTAGCACAAATTCTTAAGGTGTCCTCATTCATACGTTTGTACCATTATAATTTTTAAATTCATAGTATGATTAGATGTATTATGGTTGTGAGTATAGTTAACTTTTGGGTAGTGAAATTTTTTATACCTCTAGCAAGTGAACCTTGTGTTATTCTATTTTATAAAACACTATCAAGAGGCATATCTCCTTAGAGTAGTATAAGGCATAGATGTTGAGAGATCTATCTTTTTGGATCTAAGGAGTGTGGGTTATTTTGTCATTAATTTTAAATATTATATGTGTTCTTATGTTAAAGTGATTTGGGTAATCACATGTACCTTGAGTTGTCATGGTGTTTTATGATAAACGAATTTAGAGTGCATTATTTCATCTTGAATTTGACATCTAGAACCTATAGAAGCTTGTTTGAGTCACATTAGATTTTTCCTTGTTGGATTAGAGTGCCAAACCCCTTTTAGTTATGAATCCTCATGGAGAATACCCATTAGAAGTTTGAGGAGAACTACATTAGACCCTGATTTTGAATAATAATTATGAAGGATGTCTAAGTTATTAGGACATCAAGTCTAGGTCATAGGCTAGGTTAGGGGTGTTCTATCATCATCTCTCAAATTAGCCTAAGATTATTTTGACTAATGTATTTTTTTATTTTGACATATGTATGAATTATATTATCTTGGTGATGGTAGTTTCCTAGAGATTAATTCATTTTTGAAACTCTCCTTGTTTTACATGCCCTTGAGAGTAGAGTTGTGTTTTAGTAGGAGCTCTTACTTGGAGA